>JAWDGP010005588.1:325000-425000 GCA_033675545.1 Elysia crispata
CAGCACTATTAGTAGTTAGTAGTAGTAGCAGCAGCAGCAGCAGCAGCCGTAGGATCAACAAAAGCAGCATATGTAGTAGTTGCATTCTTTTGAGTGATAAATTGAGGTTTTAAACTTTTTTTTTTTTTTTTACATATATCAATTTGTATGCTAAATAGTCTGAAATCAAAGAACACAACATAAACGAACCACTTTAACAAAAAATACTGAGAGAAAAAGTCTGAATGTCCGTTTGCATTCTTCAGTATAAGTGCCACACTCGACACATTCGCCAAGTCTCTACTGATCTGTAGAACTAAACTAGTTTTATATCGTCGTCCAATCCCCTGTGTGTGTCAGTTTGAATTGACAGTATTTCCACAAATGCCGCACAAGATATCTTTGAGGAATTTTTTTTTTCTTCAAATTCTTGGGTACTTTTTTACTGTTATCAAAATACTACCCGACTTAGCTTTGTGAGTAAAACTAATGGCAGCTGTTAATGTAGTAATCTGTCAAAAAATAACTCATTCGAAATTTCTACCAGTAAGTACAAAAATTCAGTGAAGGAGAATCTGCATCGCATATTTTGTTTCAAAGTAGTTTTACAGGTTGAGCACGTTGAAAATCTTTTGAAAGATCACTCTATAAGCTGGGGACTCAGCTAATTGCTATCATTATCAGATCATCAAGATGAGGGGGGGGGGGGAAAGCGATGAGCGTATGAAAAATAAATGTGTACAACCCGTCTACATTTCTTTCAATACAAGCCCATGTCGTCCCCCTTTTTAAGCAGATTTTCTCGGATGAGGTATTGAAAGGGTTTACCTATGCCACCTCTCTTTTATAAGCATATTTCATTTTTTTCAGTCATTTTGATCATTAAGAGGCTATTAACAAATATTATATGCTTAAAATAATGGGCACATGAAAGTAGTTGTTTTGTTTTGTTTTATGAGTGAATACAGATGGACACGCGGCAGCTGCTGCCATGGCCATATATTGCGGCAATAATTTTATTATACTGTGATGAGTTTGGTCAAAGTTGTAGATTGTTGGCTTTGAAGACAGTCCGTGGTTAAAAAAAAACTAGCCAGGCTAGCCATGAATCCTTGCTTTGTGGTCATTTATATAATTTGTGTGAGAACATAAGGGAAAAAGCATCCATCTTGAACAAGTGTCGATACTTATGGGCTAACTGCTCTCAGTGAAGAGATTTCCTGACATTTTCTAAAGATTTTTCGAAGGAGCAAATGGTTAACGAAGAGAGACATAAAAAGAGGAAGTGAGTGAGAGAGAGAGGGGGGGGAGGGGAGTATCACCCACTTCATTCCCTTAACTTGAATATATTTCTTTCTTTGAGTCATTCAAATGATGCGGGTCTGTGCATGGGTTTTTTTTTTTTTTTTGGTTTTGTTTTTTATTTATTTTGTGAGTATGTGTGTGTTATTCGGTGCGAGATAGATAGATAGATAGATAGATAGAGAGAGAGAGAGAGAGAGAGAGAGAGAGAGAGAGAGACAGAGAGAGAGAGAGACAGAGAGATACAGAGAGATACAGAGAGAGACAGACAGACAGACCCAGAAAAAAAAAGTACAAACCACCTCACGCACACTAACTTATCATGCAAACGATACATAAGTACACAATGAAATGAAACACCAATTATGTGAACGAGTAAACGCAACTTTTATTCACTTCATTGTTGGAGACTCCTCCCTTCCGTGGCTCCGACACCAGGATGGCCACCACGTCCAGGAGGGCTCGGGGTTTAACGTCCATGCTCCCTGTAGCCCTGAGAAGGGCTTAGCCCCACGTGACCGCCAACTAGGTTGGCACCCGCCGTAAGAATATTAGACAGAGAAGCACAGACATAAGCAACAGACGTGTCAATATAGAGACAAGATAATTTAGTGTTACATCTGAATTGGTTTTTTTTATATGCGTGTGGTTGACAATCAAGCAGTCAAGAGATTTCAAACAATTCAAAAGAATACTCGTTCATATATAAACGAGAAAGTGATTTATAAATTAATGTTTTAACATTTCTAGGGGAGCATACACTCTATGAGATGTTAAAATCGAATAATTAACGATTTTTTTTATTCTCTGCATATAATATCTATCTCGCAGGAGAAATTTTGAAGTCGGTGCTAATCTACCACAAAACGAAATGCACATTTGTTTAAAAACATTAAGCACACTTATATCCTAATTCAATGGAGGTTAAAAACACATTGAATCCAACATTAAATGTATTTATAACATGCTGAAGACATGGATAAACAAGTTGAATTGTCCTTACTACGGCTTAAAAACGTTTTGGATTTTTTTTACATTCTTTGCTTGCAGCAATTTTAAACAAATATTTTTCCACCTAACAAGTCATTATACCGCATCCATTATCTTATCTTTTTAGACCTTGACTTCACATAAGATATTCATTTCATGTCTCAGTAAGTCAAATTATTGGAGGATAAAATAAAAAAAAGACTAACCATTTTTGATAGAACGTAAAACTTATTGTCTGCACATAAAAAAACGGGCAGAAAATCTTTTAAATATTTATAATAATGATTATCTTAAAAAAATATAACTTCAAAGGACCTGATTGAAAAAAAAAATAAATTATTTAATAACACATGATAGTCCACAGATGACTTGCTATCATGTACATGAATTTATCTTAGTTTTGAGACAAACCTGCAACTTGGTGCAACGACACTCTAGCATATATTCAACTGCAGCGAATCTTCTCGACTTAGCCGAAGCAAAAATACAACTATGCCCCTCTGGTTAACAGTAATGCCTAATCTCAAAATTATGTGGGTACATTAAAAAAAAAAATTTTTATTAAATAAGTTAAAATTTATATTAAAAAAATTAAATTCGTAAAAGATGTATGCCGACATTGACAATAAAATATACAAGTATATAAATAGTGTGGTATTTTGTGTATAATAATCCGAAGGTGTGCACAAAACTTTCAATATTATACGAGTACTTATAAATACAAAAGCGAAGGAAAAACTTATGCTGGAAACGATGAAAATACCAAGGAAAGTGATGTTTTGTACAAGTTCCTTAATCCAGGCAAACAGTACTATTCTTTGAGTCTGACCTCATCTCTTTTGTAGCATCCTACGAAACTATCCTACCAATGTGTTCATGTTTTTTTTTTTTTTGTTTTTTGTTTTTTTGCTTTTACCAATGCCATTAATTACATATCTTTTCATATGATAATGCTTTTTGTGATACCACATCTATAATTCACGGACAACTACTACTGCCATCGCCGCTGTAAGAAAACCAATTCTACGATAATCTCTTCATCATCAATGTTTAACTATTAATATGACAATAAAAATCACCACTTCCACAAATATGCCTCTTCTACCTCAGGTTCATCAACTGCCACTGCTATAGTCTGAAATCAATGATGAAAATTGTAAAATGAAACCAGGACACATAGATAAAGAGATCCTTAAACTATTCATATTTATTAAAGCCTAGGAAAATTTATCAAAAGGAATTGACATACTACACACATCTCTGAGCTGAATTTCTTGAAGAATGCCAATAAATCTATTGACCTACTGGTTTTTACAAGAATTGGGAAGCACAAAAAGAACAATATTTCAAAGTAGTGAGAAGAGATATCAGGTGTCGAGTTACGCTTGAAAGAGACAATTTCAGTCTAAACTCTTCCTCTCCCTCCTATGAACTACTATAGCTATTCATGTAGAAAAAAGGTATGGGGTTTGTAAGTTTTATTTTATTTTTTCATCTAGCAATGCATACATGTAAACCAACGAAGGCTTTCAACAGCAATAATTGAAATTGTCAAGCTTTTTTAGCTCAATTTAATACATGCTATTTATAGCGAAAAAGTCCATAGTAAAATGACAGTATAAGTAATTACGCAGGTGCATTCGTATTTGTTAATAACAGTGCTGGTTAGTGTTAGTGACATTATAAACAAAGCAAAGGAGAGAACAAACAAGCACTGCAAAGTCCATGGGTTGAGATGACGTTACATGGTTTGCCTTGCTCTCACATGCTGAGCAAGACAAACCATGTGTTAACCCTGTGGAGGAAAACTGAATCCATTAATAAATGCAGATCTCATGCTTGAAAAATGAAAACCATGCAATCTATACACCTGTGTAATGTGACTTCATGCCTCCTGTTACAATAAATTTTTTACTGAGCAAGCCAGGGAGACAAACAGTTTTTCATTATAGTTTGAGCAGCGCACATTGTTTATATGAAAAGACACTAAGCAACTTGAGTGCATAAATATTAAGCATATTGAAAGCCTCAAGACCTCTATCTAAACCTGCTAACTGTTAAGTCACAAAAAAGTTCTCTGCCTACTTATCTAGATTTCATTGACCTATTTTGAACCTCCCCAATTCAAGTAAAGCCCAGTAAACTTGTGTGAAGAGTTTAGACCACTATTGGTGATTTCATGAAGATATAAGATACTTTTCTACAGATTAATAAGCAAACTGTCTGTTTTAATAAAATATTATATTATATGGTGACCTCCAATTTCAAAGCAACAAAAATTATAATCTGTTGATGAGGCATGATAAAAAGTGGTCCAGATCTTTTTGCTCAGCTCCCCCACAACTTACTGGCGACCGCTTTTTTGTAGTGAGACTGCAGGAGAGCAATTTTGGCCTGGGTAAGGCTACCCTGTTTTCGACCACCCAGTGTCGTGCCTCTCTTACACTCTGCTGCGACAAGGTTCCGAAGACCAAGACGCTTCGACACATGATTGGTGCACTCCTCTTGGCAGATGGAGGTATCACCATATGGCCTCAGCTCCTGCAACTCATTGAAGGTCTTGCAGTCCCCATCAGCAACAAGCGTTGTGTAGCGCAGGCCTTGGCCGACGGAGCGGGAAAACATTGTTTTTGCTGCCTCCACTTCCATCATCCCTGCTGAGCCGGTATGGTTGATGGTACAGCTCACCTTGCACAGTTTAAATTGTATGCAAAGTCACAAGCCACAATTATTCCACAACTACATCTTGTTACAATTTTTAAAACTTTGAAAAAAAATATATAAATTTATGAAGTATTCAAACCTACACTAATACAGGATAGGCAGTCTTGGAAAAGTGGTTGGATGTTAACATTTCAGAAAACATGTAGAGGCTATCCTCCAAAAGCTTATAACTTTTATAGTACCCTTTCATTTTATCTAGCGCAACTGATTCACAAGTGAACAAAAAAAAAGTTTTTCTTCTCTTGTGAGAACTTAGCCTAGTAAGATCTGAACATTATAAACAAATCTAAATTTACATGGAAATAAAAAATTTGAATGTCATAAAAAACCCATTTACACTATTCACTGTCAATGAATCATGATCAGTTAGTTTCCATGTAATACATTTCAAGAAAATAAAAAGAAATGATTTCAAAACTTTTTAAAAGAGAAGTCCAAATAAGAACAACTTTTTCAAATTTATACAAAATCAGTGTAAGATGGGCCCTTTGGCGACAAAAAGCAAAATTCAGAAAGTAGAAATGCAATTAAAAAAAAAACAACTTTTCAAGACAATTCTTGACCTTCTTTTCAAAGAAGGCTTATCTGTGGGTGGTCCATACTGTTAACAGGCAAAGAGTTGTACTTGTTTCATCCTGCATCACTGAACATCCATGTCATCTTTCCATTTTTGCACAAATGTTATCTGACCTGCAATGTACATCACATTTTTTTTTAATTTAAAAGATAAAAAAAAAACAGCTGAAGACTGTGTTGCAATGCTCAAAAAGTAAAAAGTAACAAAACCAAAAATGGCAAATTTTAATATACTTAATGTCAACTAAGTATAAGAAATGAATAGTTTCAACTTTATTGTTAGATGATGGTAGGCGTGGCCTAAATAGTCTCACAATAGGGGATAATGCTGATCAGATTTAACCCAGGACACAACAATTATGCCCTGGCATTAAGTTAAAAATCCTCCATCCTCACCCTAATGCACACACGAACTTGTGGCCCATGTCCCTCTTTGTCCTCATGGTCCTTGTCTCCCTCTTCCTTGTTGCCCGTGTCCTTCTTTGTCCTGATGGTCCTTGTCTCCCTCTTCCTTGTTGCCCATGTCCCTCTTTGTCCTCATGGTCTTTGTCTCCCTCTTCCTTGTTGCCCATGTCCCTCATTGTTCTGATAGTCTGTTCAAGATCCAGCTTTGTCCTTGTAGTCCAGGCCCCTTCTTTTCCTCCACCTGGTCTAGGTCATTTCTCTCACAGTACAGGTCCTGATCCCTCATTGCCCCTGTGGTGCAAAGACATATCATAATGTACACATGAGCTAATCAAAAGGTAGAGTGTAAGTATTATTATACATTTTTATTTCAGGTTGCGAAATAAGTGCAAGTTAAAGAAGAAAAAAGCTGTAGATTAAATCGGTAGAAAAAAATTCCTGGCTTGCAATAAAAAAAAATAATGCAACAGATGTTGACAAAGCAAAATGAAATGGAAAACAGTTTGAAAAAGTTAAAGTACAAAAACAACAGCTTCACTTAAATGTTAAGACTGGCAGAGGAAATGAAGGATTGGAGATTCTGCCAAAGAGATACTGCTCTTCTAACTTAAACTATTGTACTTAGCTTTTAATTTCGTCTTCTTGGTTCTCCTTGTCATGATCCTCATACTCTTTGTGCCTTTAGTTTGTCATATTCGGAGTTGTTAAATGCCTGAGGTATTCTTTCTCTTGATTTTTGCTTATTGCCATCTTGTCTTCCGGACCTTCTGACCTAAAAGTTCTTAGGATCTCTTCCATCTTTTCTTGCTGGTCCCTCACTTCAGGGTTTTGGTCTCCATCTGGATGCTTAGTCTTCAAACCTGACATCATGTACTAAAATTCTAACCAAACATGCAGAGCATTTTTGTTATGCAAATGAATAAAAATCAGTTGAAAGCTTTTGTGCATACATATGAAAATATTTTAAAGAACAGAGGGTTTAATAATTAACAAGAAGTGTTTTTTAACCTTGCTGAACAAGTATCGTTATCATGAGAAGTGTGTACTAAATGACTTTAAAAACTTTAAAAAACCCTGGCTTGTAGAAAAAAATAGTCTATCTATACTGATAAATAAAAGAAGTAAAAGAAATGTAACAAAGATCCCTTCCAACATTTGGGAGAAAAATTGCAGATCTATTTTTTTAAGCAAAGGAGATAAATGTAACGTAAAATACAGAGTAAAAAAAAAAAAAATTGAAAGTGAAGACTTGAATAGGCTCGCGCTCTTCCAAATGATATAGCTGTCCTTGCCTCCGTGCTTCTTGTTTTTGAGATTGTCATCCTCTTTGTTCCATCTGTTTCTACTATCTTAGTTCCTGTGAATCTCTGATGTTTTGTCCTCCAACCTATTATTCTTGTTGCCTTCTTCTTGCTCTTGTCATGCTGTTAACTAGTCAGTTAAAAGGATCCCTCCCACCTCTGAACCTCATATCTGGTTTTTGTCTAAACTAGATGTTTGTAGTCTTGCAACCAGATTTAATTCATTCTAATTTCTTTCAAAACGTCGACAGCATGTTTTTTATGTAAACATACATAAAAAAAAAATGTGCAATTTTATGTGCATTATAATGAAAAAAAAAATGAACTCGGGGCAAAATTGTTTGAACCCTTTTTCTTTTCATGCTGCTAAACTACTTGTATAATTTAAATGGATTAAAAAAAATTATAGATTAAACATGTAAAAAACATCCCTCTTTACAAAAATTGGAGCAAATCTTTGCAATGTACAAAAACTAAAAGGAAAAGAAATATGAAAAAAAAATTATAGATAAATGAGAAAAAATTACTGTCTCTTCAACTGTTGGTGCAAGTTAAATTGATTAAGGTTTTTCTGGAATCTGAAGCTGTCCTTACTCCACTTGTGCTAATGTACCAAGCCTGTAACTTTCGTGTTTTAAAGATTGTCATCCTCTTTGTTCCTTCAGTTCCTAGTCTCTATGTTCCTGTGAATCTCGAGCGTTTTGTCCTCCAACCTTTACTCCTCGTTGCCAGCTCTTGTTCTTGCAGAGCTCTAAACTAGCCAAGTAGTTAAAAGGATCTCTTTCATCTTGACCTTCTGACCCTCATGTCTGGATTTTTATCCCTGTCTGGATGCTTGCATTCTTCAAAATGACATCATTTGATTTCTTAAAAAAATTTGACAGCAACTTTGGGTTGGGAACACTCACAAAAAGGAATATAGTGTACAATCTTATCTGCATTTTAGTGACAAACTTAAAAAAAGACTTAGATACCAAATTGTCAAAACATCTTTCCTCTTAAAATTGCTTAATTACTTGCATTTTTAAAGGGAGACAAACTAAGCTATAAATTCTATAAATTAAATTTGTTAGAAAAGAAAAATGATAGAGTAAATGAAAAAAAAAGTTACTGTCTCTTTAATTGCTGGAGCAAGCAAAGAAGTTGAAATAACCTAGGCTCTGTGCAAAGGTGGATCTTTCCTCACTCTGCTTGTTGTATATACGTGACCAAGCCTACGTTTCTCTGGTTTTTGAGATGATCTGTCCATAGCATCTTAGCATCTTAGTTCCTAGAAAAATTTTGAAGTGTTTTGTTTTTTAACCAATTACCCTTGTTATCTCTTGTGCATGTCGTGCTGTTAAGTATGCAAACAGTTACAAAAAAAAAAAAAAATCGCTCCAATCTTGACCCTCTTGCTGTCATATCTGGTTTATGCCTACATCTGGATGTTTACAGTCTTCAAATCTGATATGATCTGATTACTTTAAAAAAAGTTGAAAGCAATTTTTTTATGCACATAAAGCGAAAAAAGGCATTTGCAGCCTTATGTGCATTATAAAGCATAAAGTAAAAAAAAAAAGAGGATCAAAATTTCCACTTTACCAAACTACTCATAAAATTTAAACAAAGAAAAAGGCAAAGAAAATTTTATCTAGTAAAATTGTCCCTTTTGAGAAATTTTTTTTTCAACTATCATTAATAAAAAGAAGTAAAATAGAATTATAAAACAAAAAGGGAATTTATATGAGAAAAAATTAGTCTCTGGAATTTTTATTGTAAGCAAAGAAGTTGAATAATAAAGGCTCTACCATAAGGAAGAGCTGTTATAACTTTAGCTGTTGTACTTATGTGACCAAGCATCAGTGTTTCTGGTTGTAAAGATCATCATTCTCTTCATTCCTTCAGTTCTAGGTCTTCAAGTTCCTGTGAATCTCAAGCATTTGTCCAGTTGTCACTTCTTGCTTTTGTGATGAAATTCAATCGCTGAACAGTGTAAAGCATCCCTCCCATTTTGACTTTCTAGCCTCTAAGTCTGGTCTTGGGTCTGCATCTAGATGCTTTCAGTCTTCAAACATTTGATTCTTTTCAAACACTAGACATAATATTTGTTATTCATAAACGTAAAAATTCAAAGTAATGTGCGATTTCTATGTACTTTATAATGACATATTTTTTTAAAAAATCAAAGAGGGGGCAAATAGTTTTCTTTAAAAAATTGCTTAACTAATTGTACATTTTAAAGGGAGAAAAACTATTCCTTGATTAGATTTGTTCAAAAATGACCCTCTTTTAAAAAGTTCCTGCAAATCTTTGTATTTTATGAAGCTAAGGGAAAGATATATTATAAAAAAAAGATGGAGAAAATACACAAACTCACCTTCTTTTCAACTTTGGTGAGAGGAAACATATTGATTTGACTCGGGGTCTGCTAAATGGTGTCCCTGTCCTGGCTGTAACTGTGCTACTTGTGAGACAAGGCCTCCATGTTTCTTCATGCTGAGATGACCATTCTCTTTCTTCCTTCAGTTCTTAGTATTTCAGTTGCTGTGAATCTCAGTTTTTCCTCTTTGCAATTTGTTTGACTGTCATACTGTTTACTGTACAACTAGTAAATAAATCCCTCCCTTGACTCTCTGGATGTCACATGTGGTTTTTGTTCACCTCTGGTTTGCTTGCAATCTTTCAATCTGACATCATATGACTCGTTTTAAAAATTTGAGAACAAGTTTGTGATGCAAATGCTGAAAAAATCATTTGCAATCTTTTATGCATTGTAAGCTATGAATTAAAAAACAACAGAGTGCCTTTTTTCCTAAAGCAATGTTTCTTCCACATTACTTAAATACTTTTAAAATTTTAACAAAGAGAAAAGGAGAGAATTTTATATCTGGTAAAATTATTTCTCTTTACCATCAAAAAACGTGTTTCTTTTTAACCAATAATAAATAGAAGTAAAATAGAATTACTAAACAATAGAGTTTATATCAGGAAAAAAAGTTGTCTCTTCAATGTTTAGTAGAAGCAGATAAGTTGAATAAACAAAGACTCTACCAAAGGAAACACTTTCAACTCTAGATGTTGTCCTTATGTGACAAAGCCTCAGTGTTGCTGGTTGTAAAGATCATCATTCTCTTCATTCCTTCAGTTCTAGGTCTTCAAGTTCCTGTGAATCTCAAGCATTTGTCCAGTTGTTACTTCTTGCTTTTGTGATGAAATTCAGTCGCTGAACAGTGTAAAGCATCCCTCCCATTTTGACTTTCTAGCCTCTAAGTCTGGTCTTGGGTCTGCATCTAGATGCTTTCAGTCTTCAAACATTTGATTCTTTTCAATCACTAGACATAATGTTTGTTACTCATAAACGTAAAAATTCAAAGTAATGTGCAATTTTTATGTGCTTTAAAATGACATTTTTTTTAAAAATCAAAGAGGGGGCAAATAGTTTTCTTTAAAAAATTGCTTAACTAATTGTACATTTTAAAGGGAGAAAAACTATTCCTTGATTAGATTTGTTCAAAAATGATCCTCTTTTAAAAAATTGCAGCAAATCTTTGTATTTTATGAAGCTAAGGGAAAGATATATTATAAAAAAAAAGATGGAGAAAATACACAAACTCACCTTCTTTTCAACTTTGGTGAGAGGAAAAATATTGATTTGACTCAGGCTCTGCTAAAGGGTGTCCCTGTCCTGGCTGTAACTGTGCTACTTGTGAGACAAGGCCTTCATGTTTCTTCATGTTGAGATGATCATTCTCTTTTTTCCTTCAGTTCTTAGTGTTAAAGTTGCTGTGAATCTCAAACAGTTTATCCTCATTTCAACCTTGTTTGGCTGTCATGCTGTTTACTATTCAACTAGAAAATTAATCCCTCCCTTGACTATCTGGCTTCTACATCTGGGTATTGCTCACATTTAGATGATTGCAATCTTTAAATCTGACATCATCCGACTCATTTTACAAAGTTAACAGCAAGTTTGTGATGAAAATGCTGGAAAAAGTCATTTGCGAAATTACACGCATTTTAAGGTATAATTTATTTTCATCTTACATGCATTAAAGGTATAATTTCAAAAAGAACAGAGCACCTTATTTTCTAAAGCAATGTTTCTTTTAACAATACTTAAATACTTTTAAAATTTTAATAAAGGGAAAGGCAGAGATATTTATATCTGGTTAATTATTTATATTTAGCAGCAAAAATGTGTTTCTTTTTAACCAATAATAAAAGGAAGTAAAATAGAATTAAAAAAACAGAGAATTTAAATGAGAAAGAAGAGTTGTCTCTTCAATTTTGAGTATAAGCGGAGAAATTGAATAGATTAAGGAGTAGCTGTTAACTCTAGCTGTTATACTCATGTGACGAAGCCTCAGTGTAGCTGGTTGTAAAGAGCATCAACTTCTAGTTCTTGGTCTCCAAGTTCCTGTGAATCTCAAGCTTTTGTTCTCCAATCATTCGTCTAATTGTCACTTCTTGTTTTTATGATGTTTTCAAATGGCCAACAGTTAAAAACATCCCTCCGATCTCGACTTTCTACCTTCAAAGTCAGGTTTTGGGTCTGCATCTAGATGCTTGCAGTCTTCAAACATGACATCATTTCATTCTTTACAAAAAGAGGACAGCATGTTTGCTATGCAAAAGTTAAAATTCAAAATAATTCCCAATTTCTATGTGCTTTTTAATGATATATTTAAAAAAAAAAAAAAAGCATTATCGTAAAAACTTTTTTTCTTCAAAAAATTGCTAAACGTATATTTTAAAGGGAGAAAAACTAGTTATTGAATTAATTTTTCAAAAATGACCATCTTTTAAAACGCTGCAAATCTTTCTATTTTAACAATCCAAGGGAAAGATATATATATAAAAAAAAATGGAGAAAATTTACCTACTCTTTAACTTTGGTGCAAGCAAAGATATTGAATTAACTCAGGCTCTGCTAAAGTGTGTTGCTGTCCTCACTGTAACTGTTTTACTTGTGAGACAAGACCCCCTTTTTTCTTCATGTTGAGACAATCATTCTCTTTTTTCCTTCAGTTCCTGGTGTTAAAGTTGCTGTGAATCTCAAACAGTTTTTCCTCGTTGCCGCCTCGTTTGACTGTCATGCTGTTTACTTTCCAACTAGTAAATAAATCCCTCCCTTGACTCTCTGGCTGGCACATCTAGTTATTGTTCACATTTAGATGATTGCAATCTTTAAATCTGACATCATCCGACTCATTTTACAAAGTTGACAGCAGCTGGAAAAAAACATTTGCAAACTTACATGCATTTTAAGGTATTATTGATTGTAATCTTACATGTATTTTAGGTATAATTTCAAAAAGAACAGAGTGCCTTATTGTCTAAAGCAATGTTTCTTTTAACATCACTTAAATACTTTTAAAATTTTAATAAAGAGAAAAGCAGAGAATTTTATATCTGGTAAATTAATTCTCTCTAGCAGAAAAAAAAATGTTTTTCTTTTTAACCAATAATAAAGAGAAGTAAAATAGGATTAAAAAACAAGAGAATTTAAACGAGAAAGAAGAGTTGTCTCTTCATTTTTTAGTATAAGCCGAGACATTGAATAGATTAAGGCTCTACCAAAGGAGTAGCTGTTAACTCTAGCTGTTATACTTATGTGACGAAGCCTCAGTGTTGCTGGTTGTAAAGATCAATTTCTTTACTCTTTCAGTTCTTGGTCTCCAAGTTCCTGTGAAACTCAAGCATTTTGTTCCCCAATCATTCGTCTAATTGTCACTCCTAGTTTTCATGATGTTTTCAAATCGCCAAACTGTTTAAAGCATCCCTCCGATCTCAACTTTCTACCTTCAAAGTCAGGTTTTGGGTCTGCATCTAGATGCTTCCAGTCTTCAAATATGACATCATTTGATTCTTTTCCAAAAGTGGACAGCATGTTTGTTATGCAAAAGTTAAAATTCAAAATAATTCCCAATTTCTATGTGTTTTTTTAATGATAATTTTTATATTTAAAAAACAACAAAAGGCATAATCGTAAAAACTTTTTCTTCAAGAAATTGCTAAACATTGTATATTTTAAAGGGAAAAATATTTATTGAATAAATTTTTCAAAAATGACAATCTTTTAAAACATTGCTGAAAATCTTTGTATTTTAACAATCCAAGGGAAAGATATATATATATAAAAAAAAAGATGGAGAAAATACAACAAATTTACCATCTCTTTAACTTTGGTGCAAACAAAGATATTGAATAAACTCACGCTCTGCTAAAGTGTGTTGCTGTCCTCACTGTAACTGTTTTACTTGTGAGACAAGGCCTCCATGTTTCTTGATGTTGAGATGATCATTCTCTTTTTTCCTTCAGTTCCTAGTGTTAAAGTTGCTGTGAATCTCAAACAGTTTATCCTCATTTCAACCTTGTTTGGCTGTTATGCTGTTTACAATTCAACTAGTAAATAAATCCCTCCCTTGACTATATGGTTGCCACATCTGGTTATTTTTCACATTTAGATGATTGCAATCTTTAAATCTGATTTCATCCAACTCTTTTACAAAGTTGACAGCAAGTTTGTGATGGAAATGCTAGAAAAAGTCATTTGCAATTTTATATGCATTGTAAGCTATGAATTAAAAAAGAACAGAGCACCTTATTTTCTAAAGCAATGTTTCTTTTAACAATACTTAAATACTTTTAAAATTTTAATAAAGGGAAAGGCAGAGATATTTATATCTGGTTAATTATTTATATTTAGCAGCAAGAATGTGTTTCTTTTTAACCAATAATAAAAAGAAGTAAAATAGAATTAAAAAAACAAAGAATTTAAATGAGAAAGAAGAGTTGTCTCTTCAATTTTGAGTATAAGCGGAGAAATTGAATAGATTAAGGCTCTACCAAAGGAGTAGCTGTTAACTCTAGCTGTTATACTTATGTGACGAAGCTTCAGTGTTTCTGGTTGTAAAGAGCATCAACTTCTAGTTCTTGGTCTCCAAGTTCCAGTGAATCTCAAGCTTTTGTTCAATCATTCGTCTAATTGTCACTTCTCGTTTTTGTGATGTTTTCAAATCGCTGAACAGTTAAAGACATCCCTCCCATTTGGACTTTCCAGCTTCTAAGTGAGGTTTTGGGTCTGCATCTAGATGCTTGCAGTCTTCAAACATGACATCATTTAATTCTTTTAAAAAAAAGTAGACAGCATATTATTTATACAAAAACGTAAAATTTTCAATTAATGAGCAATATTAAAGTGCTTAATAATGACATATTTAAAAAAACAACTGGGGGCCAAATAGTTAAAAACGTTTTGTTTTGTTTTTTTTTAATTGCTAAACTAATTGTACATTCTTAAGGGAGAAAAACTATTTATTGAATAAATTTAAAAAAAATGACTCTCTTTTAAAAGTTGCTCAAAATCTTTGCATTTTATGAAGCCAAGGGAAAGATATATATAAAATAAGATAGAGAAAATACAACAAACCTTCTCTTCAACTTTTGTGCAAGCAAACATATTGAATTAACTCAGGCTCTGCTAAAGTGTTCTTGGTCTCCAAGTTCAGGTGAATCTCAAACGTTTTGTCCTCCAAGCATTTGTCCAGTTGTCGCTTCTTGCTTTTGTGATGAAATTAAATTGCCGAACATTTAAAAGCATCCCTCTCATTTTCACTTTCTAGCTCCAAAGTCTGGTTTTGGGTATGCATCTAGATGCTTGCAGTCTTCAAACATGATATCATTTGCTTCTTTTCAAAAAGTAGACATGTTTTTTATTCAAAAACGTAAAATTTTCAAATTATGTGCAATATCTAAATGCTTTATAATGACATATTTAAAAAAAAAACTGGGGGCCAAATAGTTGAAACGTTTTTTATGTCCCTGTCCTCACTGTAACTGTTTTACTTGTGAGACAAGGCCTTCATGTTTCTTCATGTTGAGATGATCATTCTCTTTTTTCCTTGAATTCCTAGTGTTAAAGTTGCTGTGAATCTCAAACAGTTTATCCTCATTTCAACCTTGTTTGGCTGTCATGCTGTTTACAATTCAACTAGTAAATAAATCCCTCCCTTGACTCTCTGGCTGGCACATCTAGTTATTGTTCACATTTAGATGCTTGCAATCTTTAAATCTGACATCATTCGACTCATTTTACAAAGCTGACAGCAGCTGAAAAAAACATTTGCAAACTTACATGCATTTTAAAATGTAATTGATTGTAATCTTACATGCATTTTAAGGTATAATTTCAAAAAGAACAGAGTGCCTTATTTTCTAAAGCAATGTTTCTTTCAACAATACTTAAATACTTTTAAAATTTTAATAAAGAGAAAAGCAGAGAATTTTATATCTGGTAAATTAATTCTCTCTAGCAGAAAAAAAAATGTTTTTCTTTTTAACCAATAATAAAGAGAAGTAAAATAGGATTAAAAAACAAGAAAATTTAAATCAGAAAGAAAAGTTGTCTCTTCATTTTTTGAGTATAAGCGGAGAAATTGAATTAATTGAGGCTCTACCAAAGGAGTAGCTGTTAACTCTAGCTGTTACACTTATGTGACGAAGCCTCAGTGTTGCTGGTTGTAAAGATCAATTTCTTTACTCTTTCAGTTCTTGGTCTCAAAGTTCCTGTAAAACTCAAGCATTTTGTTCTCCAATCAACTCTCACTCCTTGTTTTTGTAACATTTTCAAATCGCCAAACTGTTGAAAGCATCCCTCCGATCTCGACTTTCTAGCTTCAAAGTCGGGTTTTGGGTCTGCATCTAGATGCTTGCAGTCTTCAAATATGACATTTGATTCTTTTGAAAAAGTGGACGTTTGTTATGCAAAAGTTAAAATTCAAAATAATTCCCAATTTCTATGTGCTTTTTAATGATATATTTAAAAAAAAAACAAAAGCATTATCGTAAAAACTTTTTTTCTTCAAGAAATTGCTAAACATTGTATATTTTAAAGGGAGAAAAACTATTTATTGAATAAGTTTTAAAAAAGTGACCATCTTTTAAAACGTCGCTGCAAATCTTTGTATTTTAACAATCCAAGGGAAAGATATATATATATATATATATATAAAAGATGGAGAAAATACAACAAATTTACCTACTCTTTAACTTTGGTGCGAGCAAAGATATTGAATTAACTCAGGCTCTGCTAAAGTGTGTTGCTATCCTCACTGTAACTGTTTTACTTGTGAGACAAGGCCTCCACGTTTCTTCATTTTGAGATGATCATTCTCTTTTTTACTTCTTCTCCTGGTGTTAAAGTTGCTGTGAATATCAAACAGTTTTTCCTCTTCGCAACCTTATTTGACTTTCATCCTGCTTACTATTCAACTAGTAAATAAATCCCTCCCTTGACTCTCTGGCTGTTATTGTTCACATCTGGATGCTTGCAATCTTTACTTCTGACATCATCCGACTCCTTTCAAAAAGTTCAGATCAGGTTTGTAATGCAATCACTGGATAAAATCATTTACAATCTTATATGCATTGTAAAGTATAAATTAAAACCTAATTTTTAAAGCAATGTTTTTTTTAACATTACTTAAATACTTTTAAAATTTTAATAAAGAGGAAATCATTTTCAATCTTATATGCAGTATAAGGTAGAAATCAAAAAAGAAAAAAGCGCCTTATTTTCTAAAGCATAGTTTCTTTTAACTTTACTTGCAAAAGTTTAAAAAAGAGAAAAAGAGAAACCCATATGTGGCGAAAATTTTTCTCTTTAGAGGAGAAAATGTGTTTCTTCTTTATCGATAGTAAAAAAAGTAAAATAAAATAAAACAAAAGGAAATATATCTGACAAAAAATTACAGTATCTTGAATTGAGGTGTCGGGGAAGAAGTTCAATAAATACAGGCTCTAACAAAAGACGTAGCTGTCTTTTAACATATGTACTTATGTGACCAAGACTGTTTCTGGTTGTAAAGATCATCATTCTCTTCATTTCTTCAGTTCCTAGTCTCCAATTCATGTGAATCTCAAGAGATTTGTCCAACTCATTGTCTAGTTATCACTTCTTGCTTTTATAACACATTCAAATAGCCAAGCAGTTAAGGGAATTCTTTCTGTCTTGACTTTCTGGACATTATTTCTTGATTTTGTCCTCATGTAGATTCTCGCAGTCTTCAAGCATGACATTGATTCTTTTCAAAAAGCTGAAAGCATGTTTGTTATGCAAAGCCATAATAAATAATTTGCCAACTTATAAGTATTATAACTAAAAAATTTAAGAACAGAATAATGGGCCAAAATTTTTAAACAATTCTTTTCATTTTACCAAAAACAAAGAATGAAAAAAAGCAGAACAGATTTATCTAACGGAAATATCTTTCTTTAAAAGAAAAAAAAGAAAGAAAGAAAGATAATATGAGAAAACAATACTTATGTGCCTCCATATTTTTTTTTATTTTGACATCATGATCCTTGTTGCTCCTTTAGTTGCTGGTCTGTAAGTTCTTGTGTATTTCAACCATTTTGCCTGACCTCTTCTTCTTGCCGCCAGTTTGTGTTCTTGTAATGCTCCAACTAGCTAAACAGTTCAAAGGAGCCATCTGATCTTGCCTCTCTGACCGTCACGTCTTGCTTTATGTATCCATCTGGATGTTCGCAGTCTTCAAACCTGACATGATAAAATTTCTTTGAAAAAGTTGAGAACAATTTTGTTATGCAGACACCAAAAATGTGTAATCTCATATGCATTATAGAAACAATTTAAAAAGGAAAAGAGGGCCAAATTGTACAACATACTTTCTTTTAATTCTGCTAAACTTCTCATATAATTAAAAGGGTGAAAAAAAGATTAAAAATGTTGCTCTTGAGAGAGTAATAAATGTTTAAAAAGAATTTTTCGCTTAAGAAAAAAAAATGCAGTAAATTTATTTTCGTATTAAGGGGGGAATTTAAAGTAGTGGTAAAAAAAAAGTTACAGAAAAAATGAAAAAAAAAATACTGTCTCTTCAACTGTAACAGTTGGTGCAAGCAAAGAAGTTGAATTACCGAATGCTCTGCCACAAGGTTCAGCTTTGCTCATGTGACCAGGTCTCCATGTTTCTTGTTTTTTGTATGATCTTCCTCTTTCTTTCTTCAGTTCCTAATCTCTAAGTTCTTGCAAACCTCAAGTGTTTTGTCCACCAACCTTTTTTTTTCTTATCGCGATCTTGTCATGCTGATGACTAGCCTCACAAATGAAAGGATCTCTCCCATCTTGACCCTCTGACCCTCACGTTTGATTCATGTCTCCACCTGAATGGTTGCATCCTTCAAACCTGACATAAGCTTCCGATTTATTTTTAAAAAAATGGAGCATGTTTGTTATTCATACGCAAGTAAAAAATTAAAAGTGAAAATTCATGTATATCATAATGAATAATTTTAAGAAACAACTGAAGTCTAAATGCGTGAAACAGATTTTCTTTTAATATTGCTTAAATTCTTGAATTATTCAAAGGCATAAAAAAAGTGTAGATTATATACATAAAGAAATGTCTCGCATAAAAAAAGACGCAGCATATCCATGTCAATAACAAAGTGAATTTAAAAAAATATAAAAAAAAAAACAGAAAATGAGAAAACAAAAGTCAAGTTTCCAGTTTCTGTAAATCTCAAGCATTTTCTCCTCCAACCTTCAGTCGTAGTTGCCACCTCGTGTGCTTGTCACGCTGATAACTGGCCACACAGTTGAAAGGATCCCACCCATCTTGACCATCTGACTCTCACATCTTGTTTGTCTCCATCTGGATGTTTGCAGTCATCAAATCTGACATCTAATTTCTTCCATAAAGTTTAGAGCATTTTTGTTAAAATAAGAAAATAAGAAATTCTCACCTCTATGTTCATCACACTGAAAATTTTTAAGAAGGAATAGAGGACAAAATTAGTTGCACACATTGTCTTTTAATGTTGCTAAACGATTTATATAATGACTAATTTTTTTCTTATCCTAGGAGGCAGAGATGCAGCAGATCTTTACGAATAATGAAGTAAACAAGAAGAAAAAAAGTAAAACTTTTAAATGAAAAAAAAAAAATAAGAAGCCAACCATCACTTTCATACTCACTTTATACTTCATCACACATATAAAGAAGTTTTTAAAAAGATTAGCAAAAAGTCACCGATAAAGTCTAATATCTTCCACACAGAGACAGTTATGGGGCTAGGACTGAGCCCACAGTTGCTTCATGTTTTGAGGAAGAAAATTCTCATCCGCCGTACTCTCACAGTTCTTATGTCTCTGTGCCTCAAGCCTCTCTCATCATACCCGCCTGCGTGTAAAAAAATGAAAGGCAAATTTTTTTTTAGATTAGAACCTGAATTTAAAAAATTAAAAAAATTTCCTTCAACAAATCTTTAGCAGGCTTACTGCACATTAAAATAAATATTTTGCAAAAGTGGTATGGATTCTAAAACATTTAGAAAGGAGGAAGGCTGTAGAACTAAGATCCTTATAAATGAGGAGGGAATACACATGTTTTCCATAACATGTACCGAGTTGGTTGTTATTTAAATAGTCAAAGATAAGAAAAATTCAAATAGAGTAACAAATACACGATGACACAGATTTTGGCCTTAACAGTCATGTGAAACAATGAAAAAAGAATGTTTGAAAATAGTTTGTATGAATATTGCAGCATTTATTTGTAAAGAAAACAAATAATGAAAAAATGGGAAATGTACAAGCTCAAATGTTTTAGAACACAACACAACACCACACGTAAATATGTTAAAGTAGGTATGTTATGAATGTAGGTTATAGATACCAATTTTCTAGTAAGGAGGAAGAACAATAGATATAAGTAGTACTAATATTAATGCTGTAGGTTTCTTTCCTAAGTGGTCATACATGGTGGTAATAGTGGAGTATAGAGAATATTCTTGTAGAAAATACAAATATAAAAAAATAACTGTATGCATGAATCATGCAGCCTCCATTTATCAGCTGAACATCTTTTAAAAATGGGGAAGGTATATATATTAGCAAACACAAGAAACAACGGGATAACAACAACCAGAATAATGTTTCAGAGTTTCTGACAGCAATGACTACAAGTTGTAGTGAAAGATATAAATTTATCTATCACGTACAAGAAATGATGCTAAAATTCATGCAACAAATTTGAATGAAAAGATAGTATATAGACACAACTTCAGAAATGTAATTAAAGTAGAAATGGTAATCATATCAATTGAGCGAAAGTGCAGATATGGGTTATTTGAAAGGTAATTAAGGCCACATAAGTAACTAATGCATTTCAAATGCATGTGTATCTTTGTTAATGATATTCAGTAAAGTAAATTAAAATTAGTGAGTTAGAATCATGATAGTATTTACACCAGCACGACCACATCTTGAAACAATGTAATTTTGAATGTTAACCTTGTGAAAGGGTGTAGGCTGCAGACATTAATATTGTAAATAGAAGCAATGGGAATAAAAGTAGTCACACTCATAGCAAAATCTTAAGGAAGAATGGCATACTCAAACAGTGTAAACAAGAGTAATTTCTTGTAGCAATTGTTGTAAATTTTGGTACCAGTAACAGTGATATTGGTTCTTAATTTCATACAACTGACTAGAATGAAGAGGTAGGATACATACAATTACAACTTAAGAAATGAAAACGTAGATATGATAGTCATTTCAACGCACATAGAGATAGATGTAAAGGTGTGATGATCTCTTGCGTTGTACTAGACAAAGCACATGCAGTCACATCATCTTTTAATGAGATACAGATACTGTTAATAACCTTATTAGCATAAGTATGATACAGGTCCCAATAACAATGGAAATGATGTTAACCTTGTAAACGAGGGTAGAATACAGAGACGTATATCAGAAATGGGTGCAGTGAGGAATCCACTAGTTGCGCTCATATACACAAAATGTAAAATGAAATGGGAGCTATGTGCATAATCAGAAATTTTAAATGAGGGCAAGTTACATAAGAAGGTAAAAACACAACTTATACATAAATTACACATAGTAAAGTCTCTGTGAACAAATGCAAACTGCAGATACACAAAGTATAGTAAATAAAAAAAAGGGGTAAGGGAGACCCACAAAATAAAAAAAAAATATAAATATAGATAAAGAAGAGAATTTTTCTCTCTTAAAACGAAAGTAAAGGTGCTTAAACCTGCAAAGCATGTATAAAGAGATACAGGTAAGAATAAACAATAATTTTAAAAAGAATACAGTGAAAATATTGTAAAGCTTTAAAAGTAGAAGTGCATGCTTGGCTTATGTAAAGACAACCTTGCCAACCAATGATCCAGCTGACAAAACTGATATTTGTAAACAACAGTGCAAAGTACTAATATCGAAGGTGAAGTGTCCATTTTTTTGTCTAAAACAATTTGACGTGGTCTTATTACAAATACTACAAACATGGCGTAAGCTAAAGGTGCAATGTACCATCAACTGCACTGGCATCCTTGTGGTACAGAAATTAATAAATCACATTGGCACCTTTGCATTAGTGATAGCTATATTACCACTTGATGAATTTCTATGAAGTTCTAGTAAATTAAGTTAGCTACATTCATGTCTACTGACAGCATTACAAAATTCCCTGAAAGAAAGATAGATATGTGTAAAGATAGGTAAGATGAAGACATGACTTACTTAGAACTGTGTAAACATAAGCTTGGTTGAAATACTGATTGCCCTGACAAGAGACACTTTAGAAGGTAAAAAGTTAAAAAAAGGAAGAGATTTTAGTAATAAACTTATAAGCTTAGCTAACGCATTTTTTATAATGTCATAAGTGTTGAAATAGATGCAAACAATCAAATCTTTGCTGCTAATCAACTTGTAAAATTTAAATGTGCATAGAGTAAAAGCATCAGAACTGTTAACTACTTACTTCTATTTTCAGACTAATTACAGTCATAAAACACGAGGAGTAGATTAGAAATATTAGTAAAGTGTAAAGGGCGGGCTGTAGATAACCTAGATGTCTTGTATAATAAGATAATATGAAAGTATATAAACCAAAAGTTCAATTTTCAGATACAAATATATCCAAATATGTACGTCATTAAGGTATAATGTAGTGCACATGTAATAATAGATCAAGGGTGAGTACTAAAATTGTGAACATGAATACAGTACAGGTCACTCAAACCTCATCAGTTCTTCCTCAAGTTCAGTTACTAAAAAATTAATAGGAGCTAAGGTACAAAGACATAATACCACAAGCTTCGCTCAAGGATAGATCCTTAAAATATTGAGAATGTGGAGAAGAAAGAAACATGACACAGCAATCTCATCTGCTTCTTTCAGTCGTAGATACAATCAGAAAACGTGATCTGTGTAGCTCAAATTTTAACTGTGGATAAAGAATAATATACATACAGCAGATTGCAACATGAAGAATTTGTAGGTTTTTCAACTATACAAAACTTTATGCTTTTTTACGTGAGTAAGAGAGGGGTGGATATGAATTGAGAGACAAATTATATATAGCTGAAACAAATATATTATACAATAATACTGACCTAGTGGGCCAGACATTCAACAAGTTTAAACAAAAGAGCTTGTAAAAGGATCCTAGAATGTTGAAGTACATTCACAGTGACAGGATGGGATACTTGAAATGGGAACAAAAACATGCAGAAAAGTTTGGTGAACATGGGGGTCGTGGTGGTAAAAATAGTGTTGCGAATGATTGTCATGTGGGATTATGAAAATGACAATGACAATGCTGTAAAGATGAGAGAAAATGCCAGGATACAATCTGTATCTTATGGTTTTATAAAAATCAATTCCCATTGTTTTCTAGTTATTAAGTATTACAAAAACAGACAAAGAAGAGAGTAGAAATGTGATGGGAAAACATTAGAAAAAAAGTAATAATGGAATAAAATAAAAATATAGATGAGCTGTCCCAAAAAAGTAAACATATAGAAGTGACAGGAAAAACATGATTAGAGAGAAAGGGGAAAGTTAAAAAAAAGTTTCATAAAAGATAAAAATGAAGAGCCAACTTTCCTTCTTGGTATTAGTTATCAAACAGATTCTTCTGCAGTTTTTGATATCTTCATACCAATGGTTTTCCATTCCAGTCTTTGTAAAACATTTTTATATTGCTGCCTTTGTACTTAAAGGTTGATCACATTTCGTTACAGTCCACACAATCAACATTATATTTATACATTTTTATAAAATGGGAAAGTTATAAAAAAAACAAAAGGTACATAATGGTGTAGACATATGAAAGATAGATAAAATAATATACATAGATTATAAATAGGTGAGGTAGGGTGAGGATAGTAACATTCTTGAAAAGACAATAGAGCAGGAGATAAATACGATGTAGCCATTTATAAACAAACATAAATAGTGGTACTGGTAGAGTATGCCGAATATCTGTATGAAACTGACAAATACCAATATATCTCTTAAATGTATATGCATGAAGAGTGTAGCCCTCAATCAAAAACAGGCAATAGTTATTGTGATACTGAAATGTATCTACAAAGTTCAAGAACTGTTGCTAAAATTCATTCAGTTACCTTGAACAACGTGGTAGGATAAATGTAATTAAAGTAGATATGATAGTCACTTCAACGACCATAGAACTGATGTAAAGGTCGAGTGATCTCTTTAACTTGCACAAGACAAAGGACAGGCAAGCGTAATTATAAGATAAAAAAAGAGTAAATGTTAAGAGTGGTGAGGTGAAATGAGGATAAATTTGTAAAAGTAAGCGTGGTATAGATCCTAAAAACCATATAAATGTCGATGTTAACATTGTCATCGAGGGCAGAACACATGGATTAATATTATAAATGGAAGCATAGGGGACAAAAAAAAAATTAAAAAAAAGAACTGGGAGAAACGCACAAAATCTGAAATTGTAAATGAGGGAAAGTTACATAACACACTAAAAACGCTTAACTTTTTTGTAAAGTACACATAGTTAACTCTCTAAAAACGAATACACAAAGAATGGTAAAGAAGGGAGACCCATCATGTATAACTATGTAAATATATAGATACAATTCAGATATTTTAGCTCAAATAAAAATGCTGTAAGTAAAGTTGCTCAAAAGGTGTAAATAGCCTTGCTAAGATACATGTGTCGAGAAATGAAACACCGAAAACAATATTCTTACCACAAAAAGATGAATCAACTAACTCCTCCAAATTATCACTTAAAATTAGAAACTATAATGATTTAGATTAGCTAGTTTGGATCTAGATCTAGATCCGAACCAAGAGGAATAAAGATTCTAAACCAGATTTTTTCATCATTGCAGGTACATACTTTTCAGATATAAATTTTAATCTGCAAAAATATACACAGTTTTCTTTCCTCATCACCATATCAAGTTTAGGGTTGAGGACATTTTATAGAATTAATTAAATAATATTTGGAACTTATCTAACTTATCTGAAGCGCTGTCGATCGCCTCATACATGGGGCCAGGAATGACTTTATTCTTGGCCTGCGCGCTGTGAGTCTGAACGTTTTCACGTGAAAATCATGAGAGTTCAATAAGCAGTTGAAAGAACCGCCAAGTTATGAATGTGTGTTAGACCTGAGTAGTTGGTTCTCCTACAGACAGTTCTTGTGCTATTAATCAAAAACATCGTCGCGTATAGGACTAAACGTATCCGTGTTGGTTTAGATTTATTCTTGTTTTGAACGTTTTACCCACGGGCACAAAGCGAATATTGCGGAACACTGTTCACGTATAAAGTTATTGGTAACCAACCATGTGTCGGTGTACCTGCTCTCTCTCTCTCTCTCTCTCTCTCTCTCTCTCTCTCTCTCTCTCTCTCTCTCTCTCTCTCTCTCTCTCTCTCTCTCTCTCTCTCTCTCTCACACACACACACACACACTCTCTCTATTTCTCCACCCACCCACCCACCCACCCACCCCCGCCCCGTACCCCCACCCTCTGCCCGACGGGAACTCATTTTTGTTGTCTCAGAGAGCAGCCAATCTCTTCTAAACTTACGATCTCAATAGATGTTCAGCTTGTAATGACCGACTGGCTAATCAACAGAGTTATTCACAGGGGCTCAACTTAGGCATCCAGGTGGAGACCAGTCTGTTTAGTTGTGGTTTGGAGAAACCTAATCTTTTACTCACCAACAAGGAATAGTCAGAAAGCCTTCTTAAGAATGTGATAGTCTTGATGGCTTGGCTCTGGGGTAGGGGATTCCAGAGGCCTGTCCCCAGATGGTTAGCAAGGTTAGCGAGGTAACACGGCGGGTCACAGGCGGAGAGAGCGCCGGTCTACAGACGCGTCCTCACAAACGACCTCACACTAACACTTGTCTTGCGACGTCTAAAATGTACGGTCTGCAGGGTGGACGATTCCAACTTCGCTCTTAGACAACTTCTACACTTCGAAGGGTCGCAACATTTCCTCACTTCTCCCGTTTCTCCGGGTAGGGGGACCTGAGCAAGAAGTTAAATTCTTTTTGATTTCTCTACATACCCACTTATGCTGGTCCTACTCAGTTTAGCGATTAGTACGGGAGCTAACTCGCTATAGCACGCACGTGCACTACAAAAGGCTCCTCGGGAAGCCTGGGAGACTCGTCCTCCGGGGGCGAATTCTCCCAAGTAGTCTATTATGTCATTGATGGCAGTAAGCCCCTTTCATTAGTTAACATTTGGAAAAATGTTAATGTGTAAAGGAGAGGCGGGGAAAGGTGGGGAAAGAAATGGGCAAAAGCAAGAGTTGCTCAATATAAAACTCCAGTAAACACACACTGATACACACACACACATATATATATATATATATATATATATATATATATATATATATATATATATATATATATATATATATATATATATATATATTCTTCATTATTAAAGTGATTCAGGAAATGACGAACCTTAACTAAAAAACATCATCTGTGTATTGGGTTTATTACTTTTGATATACGCAGAGGGACTCTTTTTTTTTCCTAGTTGACCCCAACACCTCCGTTGAAAAGTTTCGGGCCTCTCACCATTCCAGTTTCTCCATGCCCAACTGGGTTTGTTTGATATGAAGATAAAGCCCGAGATCATTTTGTTCAATTTGTGCACAGTCTGGTGGGGACATGAGAGCCGTTATCAAGCTGTCACATCTAAATGAAAGAGTTGTTTTTTTACTATGGACCTCAAGTTTTCTTAATGAAGCACGCTTACGAGTTATCGTCTTTTGAATAAAAAAAATACTGTCGTGGACGGCGTAGATGCACTTTACACTCAGTACTGCCTGTCAACAATCTACAGGCTGCGCTTTAATCTTCCGCTGTGAATACCAAATCTGTCAGTTGTTATTATTATGCAAAGTTCGAAATTGTCGTACAGTATACAGGTAAACTATTTTCTCATTTGTTCCGCTATTTATATTGAATCCATCAGAAATTATATCATGCAAAGTATATTGTCTCACCCTCTTTTACATTATTACCACAGTATACAAGAAAACTTTTTTTTTTTTTATCACCATCGTTTTTTTTCCTGTTACTATCTCTGTCTGTCTTTATCATTTCTTATCTGCGTATATCCTTCTGTGAGTCAAAATGATTATCTGTTTGTCTGTCTGTATCTTTACCTCTGACTCTATGAACCTCTTTCTTCTTTCATTTTCTCTGTCTCCGTAGTTATGCTCTATTTCCCGAATGCAGTGCCATTTCTTGTTTTCATTTTATGCAAGCGTGTATTTGAATATTTTCGCGAAGGCTGTCTGAGACAAAGAAAATAAAAAAGTATTATACACAATGAAAATGTTGCCCATTCATAATGCGTTTTTAATATCCCAGTTATGCTTTATGACAGCCAATATGAAATGTCTTTACTGGGTAAGATTTGCTCCGAAACGGCAATATTTTTTTTATATTTCAGAACACTAATTGCCTTTTCCCCCCTGGTTTATTATGTACATTTTTTTATCAGCAGAGAGATTTCGATTTATAGTATTCGCATAGAACCAGAAAATATGAGTGCGTTAAAGTTTATGGACTGAATCTTTG
This sequence comes from Elysia crispata, assembly GCA_033675545.1. Lineage (NCBI taxonomy): Eukaryota > Metazoa > Mollusca > Gastropoda > Plakobranchidae > Elysia > Elysia crispata. The sequence continues at coordinate 352,193 of JAWDGP010005588.1, forward strand.
ATTTGAGGCACAGCACATTTTTTTTTAATCATATATAATTTTTAATTCTATTATCTGCCTTCTTGAACGTGCAAGTGCAGTTTTGGGGAGCGAAAATAGATGGAGGCTTTTAGGTTTTGCATTCTGTCAAACAAGGTTTCTTAAAGCTGTTTTTTTCTTTCTTTCAGTTGCATAACAGTACAATATATTTGGCAATCGAACCTAAGCCAACATGTCCTGGGCAACGTTTCTTTGTGTTTCTGTTTTTTAGCCTTATTTACATCAGACTGAAACTCATTTTTATGTGATGGCTTTTTTTATTTGAGTTATTCAAATTTTAGTTGGTCACTTATGTCTCTTGATGACACAATTCTTGCGAGTTTAGATCCCTTGAGTCTGTGCAACTTGTTGATCTCTGGTACTCCCAAAGTGGGCTCGTTTTCTACATAAAATAGTGTTAAGAAACTAACGCTCTGTAGGACTCTATGGATACTATTTAACCTTTAAATCTCAAATGGTTTATGTTAAGGTTCTTGGTTGCTTGTTTTTTTGTTTTGTTTTGTTTTGTTTTTTTTCTGTTTTTTTTTTTTTTTTTTTTTTTTTGGGGGGGGGCCGGCATGTTGTAGGGGTGTGTAAGATGAAGCCTTTACTTTGAACTTTTTAGTCAAAGGCTTTACACCAGTTATTTGAAACAATCATTATTTTCATAAATTTAGATCTTTTTTGGACACAGCCATGCCTTTGTAAGGCTGAAAGCACAAAAATATTGATCCTCGACAAATTGGACTCATTTGCTTTAAGTTTCAATATAGTATTAGCACTGCTCTTTTTTTTCCACATACATCTGCATCTTAACTTGTGCTGATACAATAGCGAACCTGGAAGGATGAACCTGTTAGAAATTGTTTACTTTAATCATGATTTGAAGGTTTACGTGTTTCCATTTTTTTTTAAATGATGTATTAGTTGAAGGCAGTGTTGGCGAATGGGTTAGAAAAGAGAGGTTTGGAGGGGGTGGGTGGGCGAAAAAGAGAGAGAGAGAGAGAGAGAGAGAGAGAGAGAGAGAGAGAGAGAGAGAGAGAGAGAGAGAGAGAGAGAGAGAGAGAGAGAGAGAGAGAGGGAGGGAGAGAGAGAGAGAGAGAGAGAGAGAGAGAGAGAGAGAGAGAGAGAGAGAGAGAGAAGGGCCAGGAAGGTGGAGAAGACAATAAGTCACATTTATAATTTTTTTTTCCAAATACACTTAGTCAGTTTCCCTAGTTTTTCATCCTGGGAGTCTTAAGCGGTATGGGTGGAGCTAGACGGATCACATTCTCACATTGTCCCAATGCAAAGTTTTAGTTACAGCCTGACGTTGCTGTTTTGTCCACAAGTAGAATTTGTCAGTTTACACGCGAGTATAGTACAAGTTTGATAGTCCAGATTTATGTCTGAGTTAAGTTGTGAGCTGCCTCTCTTTTCGGAATTTCAATTTTGCGGCGCTCTTCCCACAACCATGTCGATCTTTGTTGCGTCCGTCAGGTCTGGTCTGATATTAATATACACTGATAACTATGCGGGCTCTATGCGTGTCAGTGATGGTGAACGTGGGATCTCTTGAGCCTTACAATTGAATTTTTTTTTTAATCAAATTTAATTTTCCGGCTGATTTTAGACGTTGTTTGAAACCAATCACTTTCAACCGTTTATCTCTCCAATGTGGTTTTCCTCTATGTGAATATCAGAAAACTGCACATATAAAATTAACCACATTTACCTCGTTTAAGGCATCAAATAGCTCAGACTCGATTTACATGGTTTTGAAAGGTCGAGGTTTGATTCCTGGCTGGGTCATCTGGTGATCAGCTTTGATCTCACTTAATTAGCCCCATTTTTTTTGGCTGAACAGAAAACAACCGTGTACGTGTAAGCTTCTTCGGGAAAATCGATGGAGGCAAGGTTAGTGAAAGAGCATTAATTTATTTTACCTATTTGCTAGTTGAGAGATAATTTTCTGGGTCGAATACAAGTATAAGGAGCTTCGATGAAAATATCCATTGTATGAATAAATTGATGAGTTTGACAGATTGAATTGTTTTCATCGTTTCATTTTCATTTTTCATCAGAAATTGGACTGACAGCAGTAGTTTTGCAATAAGTTTATACATAATTTTCACAAGTTTTAAGTCTCCATTTTGATGTTTTTTTTCCCGGCAGTCTTTTTAGTAGAGGAATCAATGTGTTTATATTGGAGAGATACAACTTTAAGATATTTTCGTGTTAAAGGCGATTTATTAAACTGTCGTACAATGAAACTTAAGAGAAATAACCTTAAACAATATCAGCACTTTTGATAGTCTACATATGATAGTCTACATGCTTCTTACCTCAACCGTCTGACACTGTGTATCTCTTCGTCAACATATTGTCTAATCAAATTCCTTTTTTCTGTTTACTCCAGCTGCATAGTAAAAGTTGGCTGGGAAATTCACAAATCTGCTCTTGGTCCATACCTTGACAGCCTTTTTACTTAAATATTAAAAGTACAAGAATATTAAACATTGTTAAATTGCACTGATTTCCGACTGGAATTTAATCCATACTGATGATCATTCTCCAAATGCCATTATATATCTAAATTGAGTATGCTCTCAAAGTCTATGATTCCAGATGTCTTGAAATAAAATCTGAAGTTCCCTGCCTAGCTCTTTTGATAATTTTCGGACGTTGTTATAATCGTTTTATATTGTTTATTGTTGTTGTTGTTGCTGTTGTAGTGGTTGCTGCTGCTGTTATTATTGCCATTATTATATCTACACTTGTAACAAAATTAATTTGTGGTTATATTTTGAACGTATTTTTCGTAATTTAATGCCGAAAAAGATTTTCAAGTTAACATGCAGAAATGCAAAAGGATTTCAAATCATCTCAGTCTTGTGTAAGGGGTTGTGAGAAGATAGAGGTAGATAAAGAAATATGTAAACCGTTTAATCGCGACAGAGCAAAGAAATTATAGACATATAAATATTTTTAAAATAAGGAATTACGGCTTTTGTTTTAAATATTTATTTTTATACGGTTTTTGTTTTAAATATTTATTTTTACAAAGTGAATTACTTGTTATGTAAATAAATATCAGCGCCAAATAAATCCATGTGAAATACGCTTGCCTGTTCTAGCCTTCTTTGTCAAGAACCGGTGCAATAAATTCGTCAAGGATGAACAATTCTTAAACTGTTTTAAACTGAACTTGATTTTGACGATGAATTGAAGTAAATCGAAAGGTTTTTTTACAACTGAACTTTTTAGCTGGGCTTGGTTACACTCAAACTGACCATGTTGGTTATGATGTGACATAGATATACTGTAGAAACAATGCCTGTGGTTATGATTTCACCAAAAAGGTAACATTAATGATAAGAAGTTATGTATATTACAAGACTTCACCAACTAGCATGTTAATCAAGATGGTTTTTAAACAGAATCTGTGATAATCAGTTCACTCTATGATTTCTAAATCTATTTTACAGTTCAATAGACACGTTAGAATAACATTCATTCCCGAAAAAAGTGCCTAGAGATTGATTATCTTGTTGAAATTCAAGCTGATCATTAATTCAAATGTTTAAAAGGATCTATAGATTCGGATTTTTACAAACTTAGCTAACTGTTCTTATTAGAATCAGTACGCCACTCTCACACATTGCCTCCAGCTAAATACTTTGATTATCGGAGCCACGTTAGGAAGAGTGCGTACAGTGAGTTAGAATTCGAACCCAGAAAGTCCTGATCTGAGTCGTATGAGTACCCAATAGACCACGATGCCACAGCGGTTTTGAGATTGCAAAGAACGGGCAGAGCCAACATGCTCATACAGCAGCTAGGGCTGTATACAGTACTCGGGATAAGCTAAGTTATAAGTCAAAAAGTTAATCGTTTTTCGAGAGTTGCTTGATAATTGTTCATATAGAGTCAACTAGCTCTCAAGGTTGTTTTTTTTTGTTGTCTTTTTTTTTCAGTGGTGTAAATAACATGTTTATTTCCTGTAGTTTTTATCTATAGATACAAAAGATTTTGTAGTTAATCCCAAAGACTTTGCTTAATGTGTTTAACTTTCTTGTTGCTATACTTAGGCATCTGCATATAGAAATGCGGTAGCATCGTTGAAGCCATGGATATAATATATAGAGGCATATATATTATATATATATATATATATATATATATATATATATATATATATATATATATATATATATATATATATATATATATAAACCAGCTCGTCCGACCCTATAAAAAATTCTTCGACGTAGGTCCAATTATCCCACTCCATCACTCATACCTGCGTCTGGTGTCAACCGCAACATCCACATCACAAAATCTGTGTCCTTTTCTGATAACTATAGAATTCTTGTGATTGGCTTGCAGTATGCAGTAGACTTTGCGGGAGATTTCACGAGAGCACGAATTTGTTTAAAGATGAGCCTCAGCTGTTCTGTATGTTTTTATAGCGTCTCCCCCCTCTAATTACAGTTTCAGATATCAACCATTATTGTCTCCCCTATCCTTAACGTCATTGTTTGTCTTATTAAGTAGTGCCTCAACTCGACGAATAAAAAAATTAAAGAAGGAAGTATAGATTGAGGCCTTTAAAAAAACCCGAACCGTTATTTTTTCTAACATCATGACGTATTTCTGTTGCCTTGACTTTGAATCGAAGCTTCTTTTTCTTATACATCATAAGTCAAGTAAATGATAGAATATTGGTAACCAAAAAATTAAAATACAAATCGTAAATTGTTAACAGAATTTCTTCTTTCCTCTTTCTCTCTTTCTGTCTGTCGGTCTATGATCTATCTACCTGTCTGCCTGACTGTATGTGTCTCTCTCTATCTTTGCAGTTATTTTTTTTTTATTTCACTTTTTCTCTCTACCTCTCTTTGCTTCTTTCTCTCCAATATTTTACAAGAGTAATGTTGAACTTTTGCAAAACAAATCCGTACAAATAATAGCCATTTATTTCTCTTAGAACCAAAGATTACCCCAAAATTCAGTCGATTTACACGAGAATTGGTCGCTTGAAGAGAAGAAAATCTAAAATTCCACCTAACGCAATAAAAGGGAATTAAAGATGATAACCATTTTCTTAAAACCGTAACGTTCAGCGTCTGACAGTTTGGGATCTTAAAGATTATTTTTTATTTTTTTTTCATTTTCATCTTTCCACTCTATCTTCTCATGGGAAGTCCGATTGCCTAGCAACAGTGAAGTTAAACTAAGGGAGATTTCAATCAGTTTTTCACTGTAAACAAGCCTTGAATTTTAAAGTGACTTATCAGAAAATTAAAAATTTTCGATATAATTCTAAATTTTTCTTTTTTTTTTTAAATCAGTATAACATGGTGGTCATCAAATAGAAGGAAATAAATTCTTGTTCAGGAATGAAATATCAGATTACATCGCTTTGATTTCTATTTTCTTTTTGCTCCACTCTTTTTCAGGAGAAAAAAGAGAGAGGGAGAGAGAGAGAGAGAGAGAGAGAGAGAGAGAGAGAGAGAGAGAGAGAGAGAGAGAGAGAGAGAGAGAGAGAGAGAGAGAGAGAGAGAGAAGTTTGTGTCCCAAGAAAACTAAGAGCTTATTCTCGCTCTAGCTAATGATCTTTTGAAAACATCTACAAAAGAGAGTTATGTTAATATAAATAACAAGATTTCTCGGCAATAGGCTTCACATTATTCGCTTTCTGAAATTTAAAAGAAAAAAAGGTTTTAGAAGGCTCTACTGATTGGTAAATTAGCCTAAAAAATGTAATAAATAAGCTGTTCTTTCCTGAGTTATTTTTGCAAACTGTCCTTAGAAATATATTTTCCGAATTTCAATTTGTATTATTATAAACTAACGACTTTTTTTTACATTCATTTAATTACACAAAAGTGAAATCGAAACTGAAACTAGGTTAGTGCTGTCGAAGCGGAGTTTCCTTCTTCAACAAGTTTTAGATGGCTTCCTGTTGGACCTCTTGGAAACACAAATTACTCGGTAATGCCAAACAGATCAAAATGATAATTTGAACATGATCTAGATGTAGGTCTAGATCTTGAAGTTGTATCCACAAAGTAACTAATACAAAAAATTTGTTTCATTAAGTTACTTCTGTTGTAGTTAGAGATAGGCCTAGATCTAGATTACATTTAGATCTTGAGATCTAGATCTATCTAGGCCTAGATATATTGGTAATATTTAGAGTCTAGATCTAGATCTAGATTTTCTAGATGCCGAAAGATTTTCTAGTTCTAAATTTTTGTGAGGTCTAGATCTAGATGTATTGATCAAGAGATAAAAATCTATTCCAGGTCTAGTTTCTAGATTAGGCTAGACCGTTATCATTAAATTTGAAATACATGATCTCATGATCATAAGCAAATATGCTTTGAACAAGCGCTTTTGTTCCACTTTCATTTATTTACAGTTACTATGGTCGATCTAGAGAATGAAGAACTTAGATCTAGATCTTGATCGAGAGCTCAATTCTACAGAAGGACTTCCGAATGGGTATGGTGCCTCTATCGAATCAATGAGCTGAAAACACTCTTGATTCAAATTTTCAACTGGCCAATATTTGCCATAGGCCCTATAGAACTTTTCAATGGCTTAAGTGAGTGTAAATCATTTTCTAACTATGAATTTCCAATTAAAAAAAGAAACAAACTGCGTCATTGATCATATCTGAATTAGAGCATTCGATAGAGGTACTGTACCCAATCAGAAGTCCTGCCAATTCTACTCCTAGAACAGGATCTTTTCAACTGTAGATTGAATTAGGTTATATTTACTAATTTAAATCTTTTAATGTTTTTAAATCAGACTCTATAGTCTGCAAGTCTAGATCTAGAGCTGTTTTTAACAAAATGTTATTTCCAGCTCTAGAATAGATATTTTTCCTTCACCTTAGTTTGCGGCTTTGCCATCTTGGAATTGAATAAAACTTTATTGGGTAATTTCAAATCCTCACAAATCTGATATATGCTAAAAGATACATTATAAAATGTTGATTTGTTGTGGTATTTCATCTCAGCTAGATCTATGAAGTAACTAATGAAAAAAGTGTCTAGTCAAATCAAGATGGCAAACTAAAGTGAACGATCCTTGGATAACAAAATAAAAGGTGTCCTAATTATATGTTGATTTCAAGCATCAAAAAAGGCCTGTGGTACAGCTCTTTATTTCATCAACAATGGTTGATTTACAACATGTTTTTGATAAATATTTAGTTATTATTTTGTTTCAAACTTTTCCCTTGTTTTCTCCCCATACTTATTGTCCAATTTTTTAGTTTTCTTTTTTTTTTTTTTTTACATAGATTTGTTTCATCCAGAGAATGTCGCACTCATTGTATCATTTCGCATCAATCTTTAAGCTGGTGCTATATATTGTAGTTTTGACTTTCTTTAAGATATTAGATATTACGTAAGATTTGTGTTTTACACATTTATAGTCGTTTTTTTTCGAGTGAATCTTTCACAGTCTATTGTCCAGGAGTTTACACTGCAATTGTGATGCATCAATCTTTCGCAGGGAGTCTTCTTGACCCCTTTCTGAATATCATATTTTTAATGGTATATAATGAAAAGAAGGCCAGCAAGTAAATAGAAATGGCCATGTGTGGAGATTCGGGTGCCTGTCTAGAAAACTCAAAAGAAGACATTTTTATGATGTAGTGTGAAAAATACCCACAAAAATTAAAATAACCTGAACCTAATAATGTTAAAAGTTTCTGAACCTCAGATTTGTCTTGGTATTAATGGAGTGTGTACACACCAATGAGCGTAATGACTGGAAATTAGTTCATGCAAGAGGAAGGTTTTTTGCAGACACAGGTGAAAGAAACTTGCTAGTGCAAATAAATGCTTTGACAAATACATCAGTGTGAGGGATCCTTGTTCAACCTTATCAGTACGCTCAAAGAAAAGTATTTAATTCCAGGCAGCCATACTCTCCCTCATGCACTCACATCGCACCAATCATTGGGATACATTAATAATCTCAAAGATCAATGACCGGGTTTAAAGAAAGCAGACACCCTCTAAATATCTCTGAACTCTGTTATAGATGCGAAATCCCTCGCCCTCAGTTATAATTGAAACTCCTTCTGTCAACAGCGTTGTCTCAGAGTCTTATCTTTTCAGCCTACCTTACATGAGCATGTTTGATGACCTACGAAAGGTTCAGGATCTTAATTTTGCAATGGAGGGGCTGTTTGAAATAAATAAATCTATTATTGCTGTCCCAAAATCATTACTCCACCAACATATTCTAATCTTCATTTCCATCAGGAATAAAAGCGGGTGCGAGGCCAAAATGAGCTTTCTGTAAATGAGTGTGGGTTTTAATTTTTCAATGCAAGTAACCGAGGCTCAGTTGATGTCCCACGAGAGGCCTTGATATGGATCGGCTGTATTGGACCTTATGTGATATATATATTATATTTATAAATTTATTATTTATAAATGATTTTCATTCATAAGTTTTACAATGTTTATTTGTAAATGCAACATGATGAATGACCTACATTCAAAGTACCATGGGCTTTAAAACTCGACCAATGCCTGTTGGTCCATAACAGTTTCATAGTTAAACGGTAATTATTATAAAATATATTTATGTATATACAGCTAAAAAGTAAAAAAGCTCAACTGAAATTATCTCTGCATTCCATTCATTACATTAAGATGAAATATCAAGCTAAAGAAACAGTAAAGAAAGTGAAAAATTGCTTCATTCAATGGCTAACATCTGTGTGCAAAACAATTTCAAGCTGATAATTTTTGTTGTTGTTGTTGTCTTCCTCAATCTATAAGTTTGTTTGAAAAAACTGGACAAGAAAACATCTCATTAAGCTGTGGTTTTACTTTTTTTTTTGACTTTTCATTGTTAACAGTTTAGAGCTAAGAAGTCCATCTAAAGCAGATTTAATAAGAAAGTCTTATCAAATTGTTTTATATATTTTTTATATATATATTTTGTACATTTTCTGTATGAAAATATCAGCCACCTGAATAATCACATAGACCAGAGTTTACCATTGTTCCACAAGTCTCTCGGCGAGATATTGCTTCTGTAAAGGCAAATTGAATCAACATTTTCTTTTGCATATTCAGGATTTTTTCTGGGCAATGAATTTGGCTTGGATTGATGAATACTGGTGCATGCTGATAATTTTGTGTAGTATCCATAGACTGACATTATCCATTGGTCAAGACATTCGGCAAGAAGTGTGTTTTGCTCATCCAAATAAATTTCCTCTGGTGTGGCAAAACAGATATTCTGTAGTGAGTAAAATACTGTGAGAGTTTTTTTATTTTTTTAATTTCCAGGCTTTCAATGTAGTCTTAAAGGAAGCAGTATAAAAAGGAACTTATTTTTTAAGTCTATTTTTCAAAAGCTTCATGATTTCTGGTGTAGAATCTGCTTATTTATAATGCAGTCAAATTCTGATGAAAGTGATGCTGACCACAACACTTCAAAATATTTCACCAAATCATCTGAATTAAGCGACACGAAGATTTGTGAGGAAGAAACACCTGCGTCATCTTCAGCAGCTTGTGTAAATGATAAAGAGAGCTCAGCCATAGGAGAGTACAAAGCTTCGACTGATTCAGTTTCAAGAGACGATTATCAGGCAAACTTTATTGATGATCAGACAGAGGAATACAGCCTGGATGTAGATACAGAGTGGACACATTCGCCTGTTCACTATACGGCTGCTGACTTTGAATCAGTGGATGAGAGTGATGATGATGATGACCTAGAGGTTGCCAACTGTTCTTTTGATGAAGACGAGGGTAGTGACATGGGCAAGTGTGTGAGCAAGAGAAAAAACTCAGGGCATGAAGTCATATCAGACAATGTGAGCACATAAGAAAAGTCTTATGATCAATATGTAGTCTGAGATACTGTGAGACTAAGTTACCTTCTAAATGAAGTAAGAAGTATCAAGAACATTGCATGCATCTTTATGATTTCTTGACTTATAATGTTTTGAAGTATTGCAGGCAGTTTAGGCTATATGTGGTTACTATGAAAAAAGATCCAATAAGCAAAAAGATATGATTGGTTTGCAATCATTTCAAATATATAGACTTTCTGAAAGTGGAAAAGTGCTTCTCAAAGATTTTAACTTTATTTCCATTTATAAATCATGATTACTATTTTTAAACTTGCTTTCTTGTATTTTCATTTATTGTTTTATTGAACTCATTTTCAAATGTTGGTTTCAAATTTATAAGCTACATGGAAAAATGTAGTGATAAATCTAAATCTACATGGACATACGACTGTATTAAACAATCTCATTTTGCTTTTAGAATGGTTTCACTGAGAGCATTACAGTTTCTTTCATTTCTCGTGTTGAGTTTTTTTTTTTGTAATCTAGCAAATCTAAAGTAAAGCTACACTTTTTACATCCTTTTTAGAGTTCAGATGAAAGTATGGACAAACCATGGAAACAGGTGGTAAGTTTGAAATATTATGAAGAAAAATTTTTGTTGTTTAATTTTGTGAGAAAAAAATAGTTATGTTGTGCTCATTCTTGCATAGTTGTCAAAATTAATAGAGTAGCTCTTTTTTAATACCAAATGCTACTTTTTCCCTCTCAAGATTGAGCAGGAATATGATATGAACAAGGCCTGCTATCACTCTCAATATAAGATATTAAACAGTCAGCAAAATTCACATAGATTGTCAGGTTTAGGTGCAGCTATATAGTTTTATCTGCTTATGTCCAAATGCTTGGCAATAGATCATTTATCTTGTATTTTGAAGAAGCTTATCATTGCATCCCTGAAATTCCATTGATTTGACACAAATAAGATTTTAGATGTTTATGAAGGATCTAACAAATGTTAGTTTGTGTACAAACTTTAAGGAAGAACTTAAATTTCATACTAAATAATCGTACATCTGTTGGATTTTATTTTAAAACTCGGGATTTTTTCTATAGTACCGCTATTCTAGAAATATAATGTCTAATTTTTTTTTTGGAGGGGGTGACATAAAGTTAAAATGCTGAAGTTTAATGTATTTCACACGTATAAATATCATAGGCAATGTTGACTTTGTACTCAAATGACCATCTTAAACATCATAAATGGGCGAACATTTGTTCAAAATCTTTTTTTTTTTCATACATTTTGACAAAACAAAATAACCTTCTTAATTAAACTTCATACATTTTGACAAACAAAATAACCTTCTTAATTAAACTTTAGGAGCATGACAGAATTTTAAGTCTTGCCCATAATTAAACTTTAGGAGCATGACAGAATTTTAAGTCTTGCCCATAATTAAACTTTAGGAGCATGACAGAATTTTAAGTCTTGCCCATAATTAAACTTTAGGAGCATGACAGAATTTTAAGTCTTGCCCATAATTAAACTTTAGGAGCATGACAGAATTTTAAGTCTTGCCCATAATTAAACTTTAGGAGCATGACAGAATTTTAAGTCTTGCCCATAATTAAACTTTAGGAGCATGACAGAATTTTAAGTCTTGCCCATAATTAAACTTTAAAACTTAATGCCCATAATTAAACTTTAGGAGCATGACAGAATTTTAAGTCTTGCCCATAATTAAACTTTAGGAGCATGACAGAATTTTAAGTCTTGCCCATAATTTTGAAGGGACAGCAGTAATCACATCACAACAAATTGGAAATGAATTCTCAGGTTTATATTGGTCAGATATGTAGCGATCACTCCCAAAAGTTAGGTTTTTGTTTTAAAAAAAAGATGGGTTAAAATCAAGACTGGAAAAAAATAAGTGCCTGCCATTCAATAAGCAAATTAACCCAGCTTATATGCTCTACCAACGCTCCAGTAGTGAAGGAATTTAGTTCCGTTTTTTATGATTGCAGGCTCTCAGCATTTTCGTGCGTCCGAGGAGTTTCCTAAGAAAGTTTACAAGGAAGCTTTTTTCCCGTTTCAGAAAAATGAAGAATGTGAAGAAACAGTACAGAATTTTTTTTTTTAGAGAGATTTGGGTCCTTATTTACATATGTACAAGTTTGCCTTACATGACTGATGAAAGATGGTTCGAGTCTTGTGTAATAAAGACTATTTTCTGAACTGGTGCAGAAGTCAAAGGTGAAGAAGTACAAACAGACCACACTCAACTTTGCTCGGGGCTCGAGGGCTGCAGCATCTTCAAGCACAAGTGACTCTGATGGTGGTTCAACAAGTCGTGTGACCAGAAAAGCAGGTGGTAAAAGGACTGCTGGCAGCAGAGAGAATTTCTTCAAACACATGGGGGACAGAGACACAGAGAATTACAGACTAGGTTATCCTGTGAGTTGTGTGAAAAGGAAAAAAAATGAATAACTTTCTTTCAGTGCCTTGTAACATGTCCAAAAGAATAAGTCGAACATTAAAGGTTACACATATAAACTTAATTTTCATTTTGAAGTTAATTTTCTTTACTCGTTCACATTATGAAAGAATGGAGGTGATTTTTTTTCCCTGTTTGTGCTTCAGGCTTCCATTTGGTCTACCCAGTTCAAGGGGGCAATGCAATTAATATTCCCTGACAGCAACATAATGTTATCTAGTTCTAATCTGGATCTTGATATCACACACAAAAGTTTCATATAGATAGAATGAAAAACTGTTCAGTATTATTCTCCCCCAGCAGTGTCTATCTGTGACTGATCTGAGGTTACATGATGATTGCTAACGTTTTGGCAGCAGTGGTGGATTTAACATTTGCGATTATTGAAAATTTCATGCTTCATGGATGCTCAAATCATAAATATAAGAAAAGAAAATGAACAAGGGATGTATGAAAAACTGGACCTTGCTATTCTTTTAATGTTATGTCATCAAATCTGATCGGATCCAAAGAAAATCTTACCAAAGATTGAAATAAGAATTAATTGCATTCAAACTCTACTGGATGATCTTTTTCAGAAGAAATGTAATGACAGATCATTTTGACAGGCATTGTCCATTTACTATTCATCTTATGGTTGTTGAGTGCTGTCTTTGTTTGTTCGCTATAAATGAAGTAAAATCTTCTTTAGTCTATTGCTTTTATATAAGGCTTGGTGACTGAACTTCTTACAGATTAAAGTAGAAGTAAATGCTTTGTTTCAGGGATAGGTTTAACTGGATTTAGTTTTCCTAAAGCCTCATCATCTTTTACTTTAAACCAAGTTTAAGGTGGATTTTTAGTGCTTTTCTGTTCCTCCTCCACTAGCTGCTTTTTTTTTCATTTTATTGATACGCATAAAATAATTTTTGAAAGGAAAGAATTTCTCTCTTTTAATTTATGATTCACAATTCAAAACCCATTTCATCAAATTAAATCTCTGCTTCCAAAGAAATTTATTTCCTCTTTCTTGTAGTCAAGGTGATATAACGAAATGTTACAAATTGTGACATTTTTTTCCTCTAATTCCTCAACAGGAGCAGAGAGATGATTTGAAGCTTAATGCAAATCTACAGTTTTACAAAGGTGAAATCTCCTCGTATCCTGATGGTAAGCTAAAGTCTCTTGCACGCCTTGAGATATTTTTAGTTTTGAGTATTTAATTCATGTGACACACCTCTCTTATCCTTTTTATCTCATTGATTTTTCATTCTGTGTGGCTTAATAGAATCTACCCCAGGCACAAGATATCTCGTACCACTATATCTGTACTCAGGGCCTGTGACCAAGTTATTTCGGACCCTGGGCTGCTAACTCCTGGCCCAGGAATACTCATATTAGATGTCACTGTTATATTTAGACCTGCAGCTCATTTATTTCATGAAAGAACGACTAGTGGGATGTCACATGATCAAATCAATGGAACAGAGTCAAGGGTCTTAACTATAGAGATGGGCTTGACAGAGCATGCGGTGTATGTGTATGTAAACAACATAGTCAAACACTTTACTGTAATTCATTTGATTTCATCAAAATTTTATTATTTCCAAGTGTTTTACATAAGAACTATCATTTGATAAGTGTATAGTCCAAATTTCATGAAGATCGATGAAGAAATATAGAAATTAGAGGCGATCATATGCAACACACACAAACATAACAACACAGCCCAGGATTGCCGGTCTGGCTAGTCAGGCAGCCTCAGCACAGCCGTGCCATGACCGGGTCATGATCTCAGCGGACCCGGGTAGATTCTGTTGAAAGGAGCAACTTTTGTGTCTGGGTGAAAGTTAAATAAATATTCAGTTATTGGGCTTAAGATTGTTAGGTTTTGCTATCTTTTATCAAATTTTAACATTCTTAGTCTGGTCATAAGGGAATTTCAATTTTATGCTCATGGCTTGCCAATAAAAGTAATGGGAGCATTTTTATAATGAAATGAGTGTGACTGATTATGCATGAAAAGCAGTCTTCCTTATCCCGCAGTTGATTGCTATCTTTCTCCATAGTTTGGAGAAGTCTGCAAATTGTGTCTACCTTTATAAGAGAGAAATGTTTTTGTATTAAAAATGTATTCTTTTGTAGCAGTTGTTACCTTCTGTTTTATTATTTATTTTGGACATATGAAAAAAGATATTATGGTTGGTAATAATAGACTTTGAAAGAAATGTTTCCTACTGAAACATTTTAAGAACAATATGGATGACTTTATGGTCTTTGATTTGATTGTGATGAACAGAAAAGTGTTTGGAAATTAAATAAGTAAATTAATTTTCAGTCCTGTAAAGCTTTGTTGTCAGCCCAAATTAAATTCTCTCAAACAGTTGGACTCTTTAAATGAGTCATTCCTTACTGAAAAGATATATAGAAGCCATTGAAAATATGAGGGTGAGCAGAAGAAGGATGCCTGTTTCATTATAACGATCTTAATCTTTGCATCAAATTCACCGCCCTTTCAGTCCACTTCTTCCTCATACAGACATCCATTCTTTTCCCAAAACTTAAAATGTTCCTGAAGGGTTATCATTTTGAAAGTGTTGCCAATGTGGAATCCTGAATACCATTATTAGCTACTCTGATTGGGCCATAGGGATGATGTTTTTTATACAATATGCAATATATAGTTGATATGCCAAGTGTTTGTTAAATGTATCAATTATGTAATTTTGATCAAAATGTAACAAATTTGAATGAAGTAGGCATCATATTTCAGACCACTATTATATAATGAGTTAACAAAAAACTTTTTGATAGGTGAATCATTCTTCTGTTTCTGTTAGAATTTCTGTAGTGAGTGAAGCGTTTTAGAATTTGCACACTAACCCAAATCTCAAATCTGCTTTTAATGCTTTAGCAATGTCTTGTATCATCTAGTTAGTAGTTCTTCAATAGCTGAAATACAAAAATCTTCTTAGGGAGTAACAACACTTAATTTTTGATTGATGTCTCATGTTCAATAATTACTGCATGATCTCATTGCCTGTATATTTTTTTTTCAGGAGCTTTTATAGATGAAATTCACAATGATTGGTGGGGTAATTATATGTTGCTTGAGAGACATCATGGATACATACAGTGGTTTGTATAAATTATCTGTGTGTTTTGTGGTGGAGTAAAATCTGTATAAACCTGTTATAGATATTTAATCTCTCAATGCACATTAAGATGTGAATGGTAACATATTTGAGGGAGCCAGGGATTTTCATCTTAAGTCAATTTTTAAGCATATTAAGTTATATACCTTTTCTAAAATAGCAAAATTTCTGCAGAGATTGGCGTTTACAGTTTTTTAAAATTGTTATTAGAGGCTGAGATATCTTCTCTCAAAGATTCCTCCCTACGGATATCCACTTTTGAGAAAATGACCTTTAAAATTTCAGTTCCTTTTTTTTTGTCATTTTTTTACATTTCCATTCACAAAACA
This sequence comes from Elysia crispata, assembly GCA_033675545.1. Lineage (NCBI taxonomy): Eukaryota > Metazoa > Mollusca > Gastropoda > Plakobranchidae > Elysia > Elysia crispata. Next base: position 367,992 of record JAWDGP010005588.1, read on the forward strand.
ACTTCTTTATACCAATTAACATATGAAATCAAGTGAAATATGATTGTGCAATAATAATGTAATGAGTGAATGATCAATTTTTATATCTATTTCTTACATTTTTAGTAGTTTATAGCCTTTTAAAACTCATCAATATCTCCATTTGGCGATATGCCATTTTACCAAAAATACCTTAATTTATGATGTATCCATTAGATTACAATCAAGCTACTTATTTTGATACACAATGGATTTTCCATAGTAAAATATATGCCCACAGTTGTTTTTCATTGACGGCATTAAATTTATTGAATAGAGTTGCAATCCTGTGTCGCTCGTCATGAACATCTAGATCTAGATACCATTGCTCTCGGTTCCACAGCTGATCACAAGCAATTCAGCTAAACAAATGCCGTGCTGACTTTTGAAACAAATACAAATAATATATTAATGGGAAATGTCAATATATAATTTACTATGTTTATGAATGTTTTCTGTGCGACATGACAAGTTAGAAAGAGTAGAAATGGATCAGCGGTTCAAACCTTGATCGTATTTCGCTTCACATTTAGAATTGATCAAATAGAGAATGCGCACTAGATTTTGTGTTTTATAATTCATGGGCCCACACCATAAACAGACTCTAAAGACAAAGACAAAAAATTTGATACCTAATCCTTGATGTTTGAGTTGTTCAAGTTCAGGTAAAGCCAGTGCAAAGTAGTCCCTATGTTTTCCTCAATCTAGGGGAAATTTTCGCATGGGTCGACAGAGGTAGCCTCACAAAAATGCAAACTAAACACATGAAACAGTTGTTTTCAAATGTTTTATTCACAGAGCATGAAGAACAAATGTTATAGATTGCAGTCATGACTATAACTTAATATCGACCAAGGATCGATTTTTTTTCTTTATATCACTGTTACTAGAAATCGGTAGTTGCCTCACACATTACTAGCAATTCTTAAACCTTTAGCCATTGCACAATTTTGAGCTTATTTATTCCTCATAGAAACACTTGTCAGTGGAATCAAATTCACATACCAGTGGTTTTTAGGAAAATGTGAGAAAAAAAAATGTATTAACCACAAAATGTGCTTATGGTATTGTATATGGGTTGTATAGAAAGGTTTTAAATAAATTTTACATTTATTTCTGGATTCAAGCTTCTCACTATTTGTTAACTATGGCAACCAAAACAAGATGGTTGAAACAAAAAACGTAATGACTAATATCATAATAGTGCATGTGTACACTTGAAGTTTGCATTTTGTGACCCAGCTCCTCTGGATACTTTCAAAAAAGCTGTTTTATTTCGAATTATTCATTGAACATTCACCATCCATAATTTCTCCTACAGATAATACTACATTAGATTAAATGTTTAAATAATAATAAAAGCTGTAGCAAAAAAAAAAAATAGTTCATGAAGTCAATTGTGATAATGCCCAATCTCACAGTCCAAAACAATCAACTGCTACTAAAAAAGACCCTAGTAACTCTAAAATAATATTGATTCAAGATAGTTATGGTTCTTTGTCTGTGCTTGTTTGCGTGTTCTTGGAACACCAGTGGATGATTTAATGTTCATAGCAGTTATAGAAATATAAATTAAATATCAGGTAACATAATATAGTTATAAAAACCAGTAACTCCAGCCTCTAATTTACTGTGAATTCAATAATCTAAATTGTATTGTACCTTTCAGGATTTTTCCTATCAGAGAAGAGGGAATGAACTGGCAAGCCCAGGCCTTGCAGCAACATGAAGCAAAGGTACCTCAACTAATATTCTTTAAACATTGTTAGAAATTTTTTTCCCTTAATGTCCAATGTCTTTGTATTCCATCTTTATCCAGGAGTGCCTGCTATTGGTTGATTGAAGGTTTTCCTTCTTTGCCATTTTTCTTTTAAAGATTGATATGTTTCTCAGTTTTCTCAATTTCTTATTGAAAATATGCTGAGATTAAAAAAATGTTCGTTGCTTTTTTATACCCAAGTTAAACAGATATACTAAGAAAAAAAATTGACATTTTCAAATGTTTTTCGACAGAAATATCTAATGACTTATTTCGAATTTATAATCCAAACGCATTTTATGCAAATGATCATGTTTTGAGAATGCTTTCATGCTTTTTGAAGAATACAGGTTGTCCCAAATAACATTTAAATACAATATAAAACTAAAATTCTCTTTGCCAAAATTTCTGCTTTTAACTGTTACTTCATTGACTACCCTTAGATCAGTGTGCACATCTGAACAACAGAACTATAAACTTAATAGTCTCTGATGCAGTTTAAAACTTAGAGTGTTTAGAACTGTTATCAGGCATGCTATACTCACTATGTGTACTTATGCGTGCCTTCATCAGTTACAGCTGATCCTAATATGTTAATGTAATGATGGGCCTAAAAGCATGCTCAATACAGTGCACTCCTGATATATCGACATATAAGGGTCCAAATTGTAATGTCGATATAATCAAATGTCAATATAATGATGTGTCTGTTTCAAATATCTTTTTACACTACATGTACCGTACTTTAAACACAGTGTGTAAGTGTAAGCAACTACTTATAGCTTGTAAATTTTTAGTTACTTCCCTTGTTTTGAAAAAAAATTTAATAAATAAATATCCGATTTCGTCTTGCTTAATTAAATTATTTGTTCATAAGTGATGGGACCTGAAAAGGGCTGTTTGAGCCGTTGGTTGGTGTAATTGCCCTGCTCCTTTTGAAAAAATCGAGCAGGGTCCTTTGTTTTAAATTGGACAAGTTAATTTCTTCTACCCTGTCTTCAATTGTGCCTAAAGGGCTGAACCGACAATCGCCTTTTTCTTGCAAAACATGGAAGTGTTTGTATTGCAACTCTTGCCTCTGCTGTTGTAACCTTTGCTACCTCCTCGACCTCTATCTGTAGCTCAACTTCTGACTCTGAGTCGTTCTGAATTTGCAAACTTTGCACTATCTCAGACACAGAAACCTCTGCAGCGGTCTCCACATCCCTGTCTATTGTGGCAAATTCTTCTTCAGCAGTTGTCTGGATATTTGTCACGCCTGCCTGTGACTCCACTACCTTATCCAGCTCATCTCGATCTTCTGGAAGTAGAGCATCTTCTGTTGTCTCCTCAGCTTGCTTGAAGAACCCAGCATGACGAAAAAAGTTTTTTATTGTTCTCTTTGTAACTTTGTCCTAAGACAACCTCAAGTCATAAAGTGGGTCAAGAACGGCAATGTTGAAGGTCTCAGAAATAGTTGACTCACCAGAGTTTGTGGACATCTTGTCTTTAATGTGGTCGAGATACTTTTTGACAACTTGAGCTCTGAAGTGGCGCTTCAGAGAATGAATAATTCCCTGATCACATGGCTGTAGGTGGCTGGTGGTATTGGGCGCCAGAAACACAAGTTTGATGCTCCTCAGGCCATAAATATTAGGACGTGCTGAGCAATTGTCTACTATCATAGCAATGGATCTGCCATGCAGGAGGAATTTTCTGTCTATCTTCCTTAGTCAGGTCTCAAATATGGTGCTCGTCATCCAAGCCTTTTTATTCGCTGTATATTCAACAGGAAGATTTTTCACATTCCTTAAGCATCTTGGCTTGAGTGATTTCCCGATCACCATAAGGGGCAGTTTTTCTGTGCCTGGCATTTTGGCATCAATCATAGCTGTCATCCTCTCCTTGGCCTTCTTTCCCCCTGCCCCAACACCTGCAATGAATCATAGAATGTGATACAATATGCCACGGACCCAGTGTTGGCACTAAGGTTCACCCCACCCCCACCCCCCTCCCCACCCATGGCCGACTGGATACCAGAGGGCTTTGCCCCTCCCCTCACACAGTCACGGCCACAAAAGTACTGATATCAAAGCGATTGCCCCCTCCTTTGTGGTGTAACACGCCAGCATGAGGCATTCAGAGAGAGACAGAAACGTGAATGACATCGTTTTCTAAGTCACGTTTTGCCCAGTTACCTTGATGAAATTGATGTCAATATAAAAGAAAAGGAGAGACAGATTGTCGATATAGAGAATTGTAATTACAGACAGCAAAGAGGAGAAAATTCGTACTTGATAAAGCATGTCGATTTAAAGAAAAAGTTGATAGAAGCTATGTCGATATATGTGGTGTGCACTGTATATGAATATGTAATGTGCATCTGATCTATAAGAGAAATATAAAGCTAAAGGAGAAAAATAAAGTTATAATAGAGAAAGGAAAATCAACTTAACTTTCTTAGAGCAGGTGCACTTTTTTTTCTGGAGGGGGGGGGGGGGGGGTTGCCTTGATATTTAGTTTTCTAAATTTTATTCTTTTTTAATTTTTTTTCAGGAAATAATAGAGAACGCGGAGGCACACAACCGAGTGATATTGTCATATGAAATGATGCTAGATTTTTACGGCATGAAGCTAGAAGATAGACAGACAGGCAGAATACGGAGATCTAAAAGATGGCAAGAGTGCTATGAGAACCTAAACTAGTACGTCTTGGATTTGCTAAACCTGAGAAACTACATAATTTGTATTGCTTTGCAACCACTGCTGCTTTTAGCACATTTACATGGTTCCAAACTCCATACTGACTGAAGGAAGATTGCACCACATCTAAAATATTATGAAACGAATGACCATTTCTTTGAGCAAGTATAAAAATACCTAGGGATGACAATCAATGAGAAATCATAATTCAACAAATGTAAATACCAAGAAGTCTAGGAATGAAAATAAACGACTTTATTTGGTGAGGTGACTGGCATTGTACAAAGTAGAAAAGGATTCTAATTAATCTGTTTTATAAGTCAATTATTGAGAGCATCCAACTTTGTGTACAACTTGATGACTCCAAATGGTTTAATAAAATCAAATGACAATGTAGTTCAGATCTAAAAGAGGAATTTAACTATAGATATAGGTGAATTCTTCCTTTTCTTTGAAAAAAAAATGCAAAGGTGCTTTTCAAATCAGTGACATACATAAGCAGGGAAGACTTTTATCATGATAATTCTTATGTTGAATATTTTGTGAGCTTTGAATTAACAAATGATTTTTTTTTTTGATTAGATAAAAGTTTTTTTGGTTTTTTTTTATGCTGGTTTAGCCTTCAGCAAATTCCAACTGACAGTCGTAAGTTATTCCAGTTGATATATATCTCTTTTAATCTTTATTCTCTTCTTCCTGTCAGTTCCTCACACAACTATCTACGTATCACAAGAATTTTGAAGTCACTTGGGGAATTTGAGCTGGAACATCTGAAAAAACCCTTCCTAGAATTCATCATTTCTGAAATATTCGAGCATGGCCAGTTGAGGAGAACACTCAACAGTTTACAAAACTACTGGATTGGCACTATAAAAGATGATGCAGATCGAGATGAGCTGCATCGATATGTGGAGGAGCTGAGTCAGTAGACATTCAATCTGTTTTAGATCTTAGGAAAAATAGACTAGCTGCTCCCATTCACACATGATCTGTGACCAACCCTATGCTGCTATTCAAGAGCAAACTGCCTTGGATTAACTCTTGTTCTTGGTTTTTTAAAAAAGAAAGTTCTTCAACCATGTAATTATTTCCTCTAAAAATAAATTATTGTTTTTTGAAGAGTTAATGCGCATGACGCTGGTTGCAAGTGATCGCTGTAAATGTCTGAAGTAGCACTGCAATGTCCAACTACATGACTGGAAACCATCATTTACTCAAACCTCAAGCAAAAAATCAAGCTGATTATTTTTTTTCCTTCCATGCCCATTGCCTTCCAAGTCAAATTCTTGATATTTTGAAACTAAAAGGCTTGCCCTTTGCTGTTTTAGGTCAGGCAAAAAAAAACTTTCGAACAAAGAAAGTAAGCGTGTCCAGGAAATGATTTTGGATATGAAAAATAACTAAGATAAATTTTATTAGATAAAACAATCAATCAACTTTTTTGATCATGTTTTAAACTGATAGTGCAGTTTTATATTACTCAAATTTACAAGTATTTTGAAAACACTTACAGCAATTAACTTCACATTCTATGTATTTAATTCAAACTGTATCAGCCATTCACAAGCGTGAAGGTGTACAGTCTCTCAATGGGAGAGATTGGGTAAAAAGGTCAGCAAGAGAGCAATGTAGAATGAATTGAACATTGATGATCATAGTGACTTTTCAAAAGATTTTCTGTTTAGCTTAGACTTTTTAACTTTCCATTAAGTTTTGTGAAAAATTTTCTTTCTTAGTTTGGCTTATATGATTGCCATTTCATGTTCACTAGTCTGTGTGAAATTAAGCATTTTGGAACAATTATTCACCCTATTCACCCATCATCATTGTCACGGCACATGTAATAAATCGTCTATACATAATGATCTTATAGATTGTATTTTAATCACATAATCTGTTGAACTAGATACTTATTTGAATCCTAATCCGAAGTCATATTACGACTGAACACTGTTTCGTTGTTTGTTTGTTGTGAAGATAGCAGCCAATCATATACGAGCTAAGCGGGGTGAGAAGGTACTCAATAGTCCTTATGAAAAGTTGAGACGGAAAACTTAGTCAGTGAAACTAGTGGAACTATAGCTCTCGAGAAAGACAGTCAGATTTAGAGATAGAGGAGACTGTCACAGTACTAGCTCTTTGGTAGCTTTGAGCTCTACACTGTTCGGAATATTTCCCTCCTATTAGAGATAGCATCGATCTCACTCTAAGTAAGCTTCCAGTCGAGAGATCTAAGAAATCATCGACACTAGATTTTCTACAGCTATGTGAAGTGCATCTCAATTCAATTTTGCTTAAAGAAAGTGGAAAGCTGTGATTATTATATTCTAAGTCATTACTGAAAAACTATTATTTCTTCTAAACTTAGACCTGAATGTCTTCCGACAATTGTCGGAAATCCGACAATCGCGCCGAGACCAATATTTGTCCGGCATTGCAAATGTCATATACTGTAGTTGATAGAGGGTTTAAGTAACCCTTAAAATTATCTTTAATTCTGTGCGCACCGCGCTTCCGGAAATTTTCAGACAATTTTGGGTTGGACCACATTCAGGTCAAAAACTATATTAACAATATTAAATCTAAATTGCAATATAAATCACGAGTCCTGGAGACACGAACTGTTTACCATTATACTACTGTGCTTAATTCAAGAAATATATTGTTTACTGTGTGCGAAATCATTAACTGTAAAATCTGAGAACACGATGAACTGATCTGTATCAATATACTATGGTGATGTGACCTACATTAGTTGGAATAATTTTTCTTTGTGTGTAATAAAGAAAGCACTGATTTTACGGTGGACTTACGTCTCTTCATTTCAATCATACCGTACTATCGTGACAATCATGTTCTAATGAATAGAAATTCACAAAGATGATTAATTAAATCTTGAATTTATAAAGTACATTAAGGAAATATGTTTCATGGCATCATTTCATATGAATACTAAACAAAGGGTTACAATCATAAAGAAGGAAAATTTTTCATAATTTTATACATTATGTATTACTTCCAATTCTCTTCTCACTTTTCATATTTGAGTTGAAAGGTAAAATTGGTCAAGCTGGGTTGTAATGGAACTGTGATACTTAACATTACCATTGTCTTTTTTTAAATTGAATGTGAGCAGCATATTTTCTATCAGTCAAGCCATTGAAGTGCTTTGCCAACAGAATTTAAAAGGCTCACAGTTAAGTTCAGGTCACAGATAAGTTAATTTTTTTTCTCCAATTGATTACACCACATGTTTTATAACTTTTTTGTTACTTTCCACTTAGCCATACACTGTGAAAACGCCATCTGGTATAAATATCTACACATTAGCTGAAAATGCTGGAAAGAGAACCAAGGTGGTGTTTATATTAATGAGTATTAAATGTTTAAATATTGCCCAAATGAAACAAAAATATGTAGAAAAATACTTTTCATCTCTGTGAACAGTTTTTAGAAGAATTTTGTCACATTGTTTTCATAGTCTGAGGTCAATCATTTGAAATGCACATCTGTCTGGGGCATCTTTTTTTCTTTTCAGAAGATAATTTCTCATTTGCAGACTTAAATACAGACTGGTTCATGCCTAAAATTTCCAATTTCCAGTCCTTTGGGATTTCACCGAGAAGGCCAAAGTGAATAATGCTGGTGCTGTCTAAAAGCTTAACGCAAGGGAGGTTAATGCTTATCTTCTTCTCAGAGGAAATCAGTGTAGCTGTAGTTTCTCCTCTTGTTGCATAATTGTCTAAAACAAAAAGTTACCTCCCATGTACATGTAATTCATTTACTCCAGTAAGTTAGCCTAATTTATCTTTGTTTATTTCAATTTTTATTTCACCATTGCTCTGATTTTATAATTGGATTCTTCCAAGTTGAGGATGAAAGGGTGGAAATACAAAAAATCAAAGTTATTCCTAAAGCTTTTTGCAGGCAGGGGTGAATTTCTAGCCAATGGGTGTGTCCATATTCATTCTTGAGAAAAAAAGTTTTATTTCTTTTTTTATTTAATGGAATATGCATTGCTGTTATTGTATCGATTGATTAGCTTTAGTGAAACACCCTAGCAAAGAGAGAGGAGAGTAATTAATGAAAACACAGTCTGTCTGTCAATGAGCCACAGCAGTTCAATCTGACTCAGACATATTTACTTTTAAGAAAGATCTCTTCTCACTCAAAGCCATGGCCCTGCCCATCAATGTAAGTCATTTTTGTTGTTCCCATGTCTCACAATTGAATGTAACCTTTACTCCCATTCTAACCCAGCAGTAATTTCAGTCTCTGCATAACAATCAGCTTTGCCAACTTACTCGTCCATGCTTCACTTTCAGGGAGGCTATATAGCAAGCAAACTATACAAGTTTGGGCAGTAAACTCAAGTATGGCACTACGTAAACTGTCAACCTGATGTTAAATTCATTATTATAGCAAAGGTATGATTGCTTTAAATATAGAAATTATGTAGTGAAAGGTTTGTCAAACAGAAGATATGCTAATAAAGCAAATTTCATACATTATCATGCAAATTTGCATATTAAGATTCAGAGGATTCAGGTTGTCTGCAGGAGTGTCTGAGCTTTATTTGTGCAGCCACTTACATGTATTTGGTTTTATCGAACTATCTGTATATATTTTTTTATTTATGTGGAAGCATAAATATTGCTTTTGTTAGATTCCAAGTTCTTTTCGATGTTGTATTTACTGGTGGAGAATCATGATCGCCGATGTCTGTTCCAGACAGGGCATTTGAGAGAGAGAGATTTACTGGCGGAAGTTGGGGCTGAGTGCAAGAGAATGTGATCAAAACATTATTTTGATAACTGCATGTTTGTTTCTTTCATCAAACTTGAAATTTATCAGTTTGTTTGTCAACAGTTGCTCAGAACATTTTTTTCCCAAGAACATTAAGTTTTATTATTCTCTGTGTTTCAATATAATTATGTCTAAATACAACTAGATAAGGTGTGCTATTTTGTGCCCTTTTTGAACTTTTTCTGTAACAAGTGAAATAAATTTATTTTAAAATGATGAGGAGGATGCTTGGTTTTATTTTTCTGTGATTTGGGTCTATTGATTACCAGTATTGACTTTCCTGATAGCATGAAACTTCCTATGTATATACATTATAATACATTTTTCTCAAATTGGGAGTGTGAAAGCTATTAATATGCAAACCACTTACTCCAAATCCATGGAACAGAAAAGTTTGGAAAATTTAAACTTTCTTTCACCTTTGAGCATTTCCAATTTGCAGAAGTTTTTCCTTCTGGACCATTATTTTTTTTTTCAGTTTTCATGTTTGTAGCATATCAGCATTTATACATTAAAATTACAAGAACAATTATCTCTTCTTGTTTTTTTTTTCATTCCTTATTTTGATTTAGACTTTTGCTGAAAGACTATTTGTGTGACTAAAAATTGGAATTGCACAGGCCTGTCATTTTATCACAATTCGATAATTCCCCTAAATGATACTATACTAGTTAAAAATTCCACATGTCACCATTCTTTTTGTTTAAAATGTCGCTATTTTTTCCCCTGCCTGCTGCATCAATACAAGTACTACCTTGATTTACAATTTAGTAGACTCAAAACATTGTCTTACATGTTCCTACCTTCCAATTTTAACATACAGGAAAGAAAAACACGATGATAGATGTATGAAGAAATTAAAGAAAAGACAACTTTCAATTAAAGCCTAAGAGGCTCACCCCCGTTTTGCTCCATCATGAACTGGACGTTATGATGACAGGTTTTCACAGATATGTGAGTTGAAATATCCTTGGGAACAGAATTTTGCAATCTTACTCTTATACGCAAGACTTAAATAATTTAAATTGTTAGAGATTTACCTTACCTGCTTCTCATTAATTCTGCACTAAGTTTGAATTTGTCTGTTTAAATTTTTATGTAACCGAATGGTTTAATGGACTAATTTTTGTTTTCACAGAATTAAAGAAAAAAATGGAGTGATGCGGTATTTCATGAACTTGAATTTAACTTTTTCTCTTCTTTTTTTTTATATTTTTTTGGTGTATGTTTTTTTCTCATAGTTTTGTAGATAGGAGACTCTCATTTCAGCTTTTGGAAGTGAAAGGTATAGAAAGAGATAGTCAGAGAGAGAGAATCAACTGCTGAAAGGGAAGAAAAAAAAATTAAAAACCCACACTAAGAAAATAATTAAAATCAAGAGGGAATGAAAGAGTGAGAAGTTTGACCAAAAATGTGAAATGAGGAGGAATATCACTTTTTCCCCATCAGGGAAGCAAAGAGTGAAAACTTGAAGAACTTAGTTTGCTACTAGCCTTGATTTGTATCTGCACAATACTTATGCACCAGGCCTTGCTTGCTGAACAAGCAGACTTTCATAGATCAAGATCTACATGTCTGTCTTGTCTTTAAGGGGAGGGGTGGTTGACTATGTAGGACATGTATGACAAATAGAAGCCTCATGTATGCAAAGTGATATGCCTTGATGGCACAGCAGGTGATCAATAACGGGTCATTTTTATTTCCCCTTTGTTTCCTTTAAGGTGTAGGCGGGGGGGGGGTCTCAACTGAGGATTAAATAACTATACTTTCAAACGTCAATCCTAGTTACAGCTTATTAGCTGCAGCTTATGATGGCAGCCACAAAGGCTTAAACTCTAGAGTAATGGCCAAGAGTACCTAGGTAATCAATTTTATTTGCATTATTAATGCACCTCTTTGCCGAGCAAAGTACTAGTGTTACAGAATGCTAACAATGACATAATAATCAAGCAAAGTGTACGTAATGTGATGATTTTGAGTCGCAGGCTTTAGCTTAGATGGAGGCCACATGGAGTCCATCACAAATCTTGATTCAATTGAACTCAAGAATTTACTTGCTCCAAACAGGAGTCAATTTGCTGTGGCTCTATCTCTCAATATAATTACTTATCTGTTTTACTTTCCCAGTAAATCTTGTTTTACACCTCGGAGATGGCTGATATTAGGGCTGAAAACGTCTAACCCTGTTCACCTAGCTTTCAAAACTTATTTTTCTAAAAACTTATGGCAAATCTACCAATTCTGTGCTTTTTGAATCTATTACAAGATCTTTTATCAACACTTACAAGAAGCTTCTAAAGGTACATTGCCTTGTAAAAATTCATATTTTCCCATTTATCAAAGCTATAAGATAATGAATATTTCAAAGGATGTATAGATATGGATTTTTTTTTTACAAAGTTAGCTAACCATTTTTATTTCTGTATCTCTCTGTCTTTCCTAATATCTTAGAAACCGTAAGACTAACATCAAGAAAAGCACAATATCATTCATGTTCAAATGGTCTGGTGTCAAGATTGCAAAATAAATGAAGCTCATGGGATGTTATGACATTAAAAGCCTCTAATCTCTAAGCGTTGTTGTAAACTACAGTAGACTCAGTAAAAAGACAGCCACTCAGCTCTGTCATTTGCCTTGTTCAGAATGCTGAGAAGTGAACTGGCCGTGGCAGCAGCATAGTTCTCCTCCTTACCTGTGGGTCACCTGGTGGACAGATCACAATCTATCCAGTTGTGTTGTTACAAGGTACCTACTCACCATCCCGCCTTTCCTTAAATTAATTATTTAGAAAATTGAAATCTTGAAGTAAGGGGGTTAAGCACTTGAACTGTTGTATTTGAAAATGTTGGATTATCTTTTATTTATTTATTTATTTAATTTTTTTTGACTCGGCCCAGAAATACAGGTTTTTTTGGGGCTTTTTGTTTATTTTTCCGACAAGATTGTCTAAAGTAAAATGTTACTTAGGAGAATAAGTACAAATAAAGCCAGAGATTTATAACAAAGCGACAAAATAGCAAACTTTTTTTGTTTTTGTTTTTGTTTATATATATACAAACATTTTTTCAACTTAGCGTAATAAAAATTTGAAAGAAACTCTTAAATGTCAGAAGTAAATATAAAGTAGTAAACAAATGCAAAATAAATTAATTCTTCATTTATATTACAGGTGGGTACCTTTTTCCACCTATCTTTTCATCTTTTTCAACGTCGTTTGTTACGTCAAGATCTCAATTATAATGGACAACACTCAACCCCTCCTGTCAACTGCTCTATACCGGTATTAGTTCACCCAGCTTTGTTTAATTCAGCCCTTAGTCTCTCCATTGATTAAAGTTTTCTAGACTGTTTCATGCTGGTCTTGGATTAACAAAAAACCCCCCAAAAAGTTCGATGTTTTAATCGCAATAAAGTCTTTAAAAAAGGGACAGGGGTGACACTGAAAACCTCTCAGACAGGTCTAAAAGATGTTTGAGCTGAAGATTCTTGTCAGATAAAGTGAAATTCTTCGCTTCAAATCTTACCTGATTGGTGAAATATTGCTGTACAAGGTCCTTAGTTGATTTCAGGGTCGTTCCATTCACTTTAAATCTCAGGCATATTAGATCGTCTTTTGTTGGGCCTGAATTTACATCTGTATTGTTTCTGAACCCCATTTTTTTAGTTTTATTTTTCCAATGAAACCAGGGAAAAGGGAGGTAGTAACAGATTTCTATGGACTTGAAACGTAAATGGGGAATTACGTCCCTTAGCATATGCTAGACCAAACTCGTTGGTTCAAAATTGTTTCCCAACTGTTGTGGTGTCTGCATTAACTACTACACCTTGGTCATCCTCGTGCTCTAAATATTTCGACGAGTACAAATACATACTACAGTAAAATCAACGGCAACATCTATTACTGCTGCGGCTACTAAAACTAATACAGCAACAAAAAATACTAGGACTTTTACCACTACTACTACTACTACTACTACTACTACTACTACTACTACTACTACTACTACTACTACTACTACTACTACTACTACTACTACTGTGCTGTTGCTACTACTACTACTACTGCTACAACTACACTATTACTGCTGCTGCTGCTGCTGCTACTACTACTACAACAACTACGGTTATCGAAGATTGATTCACGCAGATCAAAGAAAAATGTGAAACAGTCAAAAATGAGGGGGGGGGGAGGGGGGGGAGAATTTTAAAACAAAGTTTATGATATCAAAAAGAATATTATATTCTACAGCATCCATGCAATGTTCTGCAAAGTTTGAAACTGAAGAATCATAAATGTGCAGTAACGTCTTGTGATCACTTCGATTGAAAATCAACGTTACAACAAATTTCGCTTCAATACTTAATAATTAGATTTCATATTAAAGAAATAGGTTATGTGCCTTTACGGCCCAAGGAGCTTTTGAGAAATTCTGGAGTTCACAGCCTCTCCATATTTTTAATTGAGGACCAAGGGTAACCAACATGGTGGGGATGGTTGGGCAACGTCATCTCAATGAGACACGGTTTCAGAATCTATTATAAATTCACAACTTGGGAGTAGGGTTTATCTCTATCTATCCTTGTGAAGGCTGTTGTAACGCTAGTAAAAACAAGGTTTCCACAACAACAACAACGTAGGAGATGACCGCACTTTGTTTTCGATCTGTAACGGCATCAAATATCCCTCTCTGGATTCAGAGCTAACCGTAGATCAAGATGTTGATCCCTACAGCAATCAAGCAGGATGTTCGCAGAATGCATTTCTTGGAAAAAGAATCAAATATCGAGATCGCTTATTGATGTTGCTTTAGAAATACAAATGCGTAAAGCTTACAAAAAGGTCATAACTTTCTTTCATCATGGATGTCTATTAAATTTTCATCACATAGGAAGGGGGATGGCACAAGGCATTTGATGTTAAAATTTTATCTACTGGGTGGAGGATGGGTGCAGTAGTTGATCACTTTGGCGACTTGATTTTTTATTAAACCCAGTGAGGGACATTGAGATGCTCTTGGAAAGAAAAGAAAAAAAATAAAAAGAAGGAAAAGTTTATCAATGTGAGGTTAGAAATCTGTGATGAAGTAAGTGGGGAAAGCTTTCTCAACCTAACGATCTCTTGGTAGAATTTTCGTTTTCTTTACTTAATGTCAGTACTGTCACGTCACCTAAGTGTCCCGCCTAGTCTGATGCCGAGACACCGGCTTAATGACAAGCTCGGGTCCGGGCTGGTTAGATGAGATTCGATTGCACCACTAGAACCGATATCCCAGCCAGAAATCGAACCAAGGCGCTTGCTTACTGGTCGATTGCTCTACCTACTGATCTATCTGATGACTATATTTAACATGCGAGGAACGTGGTATGTTGTACCTGCTTGTTCTGCAGTAAGAGCGGCTGTTAGGAGATAAATTATGACGCAATGACTCGGTCTCACCGGCTTATCAAACTTGATTGGTGGGTCTCACCTTACAGACCATTTCCATGCTAGACAGTTGTAAAGGAGGGGCTGAGATCAGTGAATCAGTGACATTCACTCCATCGTTTTAGTTATTTCTCAGACGGCTTGCGTATAATTATTGGCGTGCATGCCTTTTCTACGATTTCTCCGACACGGTGACTTTGAAATTTATTTCAAATCTACTGTCTCTGTCTGTCTGTGTCTTTGTCTCTGTGTGTGTGTGTGTGTGTGTGTGTGTCTGTGTCTCTCTCTCTCTCTCTCTCTCTCTCTCTCTCTCTCTCTCTCTCTCTCTAACATGACTAGTTTTTTAACATGAGACATATTGAAACGAAGTAACATAGTCAGTTTTAAATTTTTATTTATTTTTTTTACTATATTCACTTGACAGCAAAAGAAATTGGGGAACCAATTATTATTTGAAACTGATTTCAAAAAGGCAAAATGAAAAAAAAAAATGTCAGCGCAAAAAAAAAAAAAAGATAATTTGTGTGACAATGCAATGCAATAGAATGGAATACACCGAAATCATGAAAATAAATCAAAACAGAGATGATTATTGACAAAAGTTTCAAACATTTTAATTAACCATTTTCATCCTTCTCTCTTCCTCTCTCTCTCTCTCTCTCTCTCTCTCTCTCTCTCTCTCTCTCTCTCTCTCTCATGATTTTTCAGACAGTATGTAACAAGTTAAGTAACTCGCAGGAAGATGGCCAGACCACAGCCCAATTCTTATAAACATTAAAAAAAAAAAGAAAAAGAAAACAAACAAAAAAAAAAGACAATCTTATAGGTTTCACAACAGCAAACTTGAGCTCTCGAACCTAACCACTCAACCCGAAATCTCATCCACTGGATATCAAAAAGTATGCCCTCGTCTGAACTATTACATACATGACACATTAAAAAAAAATTGATGTTGAATAGAGTAAGGAACGATGTTTTTTTCCTTTTATTACTTTCGGTAGATATTGAGAAACTTAAGATTTCCTTTATTAGATGTTCAATTTCCCAGATTTAATTTGCATACTGTATCGATATTTAATTTATTATACCAATTACCGATCTAATTAAGATTACAATGTATCTAAAGCATGGCACGTAGTCAACACTATCATGGTCTCAGTCAAAATAAAGTTTTACCCCCATCTCCTCAATGGTAGAAATAATTCATCCATTTATCTTGAAGTTCAGCAGGAAGGTCATTGAAACTAAACTATGGATATCCCTGGTCTCGTAAAAGAATAAAAGAAATCAACGTTGACTTTTATAATAAAAAGAATAAAAGAAATCAACGTTGACTTTTATAATAGACTCTCACGTAAAACAAACTCCATAATAACATAGACTCCTGAGTTTGTAATCAAATATAATCATAATAATTATACCTTATTTGAGCCACAGCCTTTCAGATTAATCATTAGTGAACATGGTTGGGTCACGACAAACTGCTACAACTGCAAAAATATACATTTCTCAAAATTTATACAAAATTTTTAAGACCAGCTAACACCATGTGGAACACAGTTCTCATAGTTTGTGAAAAAAAAAAAGGAAACACATTTTAAAAAAAAAATATGAATCACGAACGTTTATCAGTAATAACTTTCATTAATTGTATCGGTAAAACCTGTGGAATTTTCACTGTTGTTAACGAGGAGAAAGAGCAAAAAACTGAAGGAATTTGATGAAAACGTTATCTTCTTCTATAAGATTTTGGTCTCTCCCAGACTTGTTTACTTGAGCCAAACTAGAGAACTACATTGTAATCAACCCCTGATAGCTTAAAGATGTAAAAAGGCCGGAAAAAAAAAAAAAACAAAAAACAAAAAAAAAAGGATTGAAGGAAACATGAAGTTAAGGCTGCAAAGAATGTTGAATTCTGAAAAGAAGAGAAAAAAATAATACAAAAAAAAAAGAAGAGAGTGAAGAGAAAAAAGGCTAAAAAAAAAAAGAAAGAAAAGATACATGTGCAATGGATTGAGGATTGACTAGGTTTGCTAAACTCCACATGCTTTAGAAAAGGAAACAAAGAAAGCGATGTATGAGAGTGAAGTCAGGGAGCATTTCTCTTTATTGCCAGTTTCGTGAAGAACAAAAATCACAACTGCAACAGCTACTCTCTATTTATATTATTTTTGTCTCTGAACCCTTTTGATGACAATGTTTTAAAATAAGTTGATTCCTAAGATGAACTTAAGCAAGAGTTGCTACAGACTAATCTTCTCACTACATCCGTTTTCCATATAAAAGATAAACATTTACAACTGAAGGGCATCGGCGTGTTCAGGATTGGTTCCATTTTGGTTCCGGAAATGTCATGTTCTAGAGTTTTCATGAAAAATTGATAGACAATTTGTTTTGATTGAAGCTGTGTTAACTTCAAGAAGAAGAGAAAATACTGGTACTGAGTTGTTACCTCAGAAAAGGGCGGACATCATCTTTATCCACATTCAGTTATAAAAAAAAACTTAACTGTGACCTTTACAAAGATTGAAATAATATTCAGCACAGCTGCAAAGAATGAAAATGGTTAAGCGGATAAACCCTATCAACACCTCGTATGATTTCGGATATAATGTATAGAAATCTTTTCTCAAATACTTATCTCATTATAAAGAGACATCGGTAGCCATGGATAGCTTGAGCTGGTAAAAAAAATACTCTGTGAGATCAAGACTAGAGAAATCAAACATAACAAAAATCAATAACAAACAAAAAAAGAAAAAAAAAAGGTTGGTCGGTAGGTAATAATTATTAAAAAAATTTTAAATTTAAAAAGTTATAAAACTAAGATATATTGATAATAATAACAATAATAATGATAATAATAATAATAATAATAATAATAATAATAATAATAATAATAATAATAATAATAATAATAATAATAATAATAATAATAATCATAATAATAATAATGATAATAATAATAATAAAATAATAATAATAATAATAATAATAATAATAATAATAATAATAATAATAATAATAATAATAATAATAATAATAATAATAATAATAATAATAATAATAATAATAATAATAATAATAATAATAATAATAATAATAATAATAATAATAATAATAATAATAATAATAATAATAATAATAATAATAATAATAATAATAATAATAATAATAATAATAATAATAATAATAATAATAATAATAATAATAATAATAATAATAATAATAATAATAATAATAATAACAATGTACATGTAACAATAATCTCCTCTGTCGCTACTTCCGTCATCACAATATGACGTATCAAAAGAGGTTATTTCTTGCCTCAGGCGTGAACCAAAACCAATCATAATAATATAAACATCGCGCATTTAAAAAGAAAAAAAAAATTAAAACCGTTTATATTCGTCAAAGATCATATTTCTCGAATGAAAGTATCGACATAAATGAAATTTTATCAAAAAGTTTGTCATGAAAACTATAACAATGGAAACTATGTGACAAAATCATATATAACAAAGAATTATGATAAAATCATGATCAAACATTGGGAAATAAAAGGTAAAATAAGGAACACAAGAGAAATCTGAACCAAAATCAAACAACAATTTCGGAACTGAGTTATAAAAACTTTTGTATAATGAACACAAGCAGGGGTACCTTACACCGGTACGCTTTTCGGGAAAAGTTGAACACAAGCGGAACAGAGCGGTGGAACAAAATAAAACTAAATCGAAACAAAAATGTACAGCAAAGATTTAATACAGAAAGTAAAACAAAATTTCAGTTTTCAAAAATAACTATTTACATAGATATGTAATTGTAAGGGTAGGATTTCCATTCCTGCCCGTTTATAAAATAATTAGCGAATTGTAAAAGTCTGCGTGTGGATAATCTATAAACCCGAAAACGGAAGAGACTGGCTGAAGGAATAAAAAGCTATCAAAACAGACATCGGTGAAATAAAATATGAAGGAAAAGAAGGCCGGGCCTGATATCGAAACAACGTGGGACTAAATCAATGGACTGTTGTCAGTCAAGTGTTGCCTCACGTAAAAGTCATCAGATCTGGGGCCACAGGATTTTTTTATAACCTCGAAGAAATAAAGAAATGACAAAGACTTTGGGTTCTTCAAAGCTCCTGTTCTAATGACGAATTCAAGGTTGATTTTGCTGCTGTAAAACCACTATTTTTATCTGAAGAGGTGCGAAGGATTCTAGTCAGCCCCAGTAACACACAGCTAGGGTGATTTTCGGTAAAACTCATTTAAAAAAACGAAAAAAAACAAAACAAAAAAACAACCTAGAAACAAAAAATAATCTCTTGCAAAATATTAGGCCAGTGATAAAACGTGAGAAAAATATTTCCTAAACACGGATGCGGCTGTTCTAAAGTTATTTTTCGTTTAATAATTTTTCCCTTAAGAGCATACTTTTTGGAATGATCTACAGTTTCACAGTTATCATAAAAATAAACAAAACAAGCTGTATAAAACACGATCTGGTAAAAACATTAAACTCGCAATTGAACTTCGTTTTTCTCTTAAATCGATCCACAATTTAGCAGTTACTTGTACATTCTTATACATGTTCAAGAGTCATTATCATTCACGTAGCGCGGTAATTAAGTAAAGTTCGCCGTAAAATATTACAACAATATTAACATTCATCCGTTAAAAGCGACCAGATTTGTTCTAGGCTTACCACCTAAAATACTCTTTATGTTTGGACTAGTAATTTCATGTGTAAAATGGCAGTATTCATCAACTTTGCAACAAATTGTTTGGCTAGATATGATGTCAATATAAAATTTCCGGCCGAGGGAAAACACACAATAGCATAAATGTTATTACTTGGAAAAAATCGGTTCAAATACCGTTCATGGTGGAATGGATATAACTGGAAAAAAGTAACAATTAGGTAACAATGTTCCCATTCCGAAAAGAATTAAATAATGTTTACCACAAAAAAAAGTCTGAAAGTTTTAATTTCTCTAAATTTTCAGGCAAGCCTTAAATCTGGATTTCTTGAGTCATCCCGTCCAAACCTTGAGAGGTAGCGGCTGCCTCCTAACCCCCCCCCCCCCCGAATCACGGAAGCTAGGTGTTAAAGGTAAGGTGATCCTTGAATTAAGTGCACTACCAAACGACAAGGTGTTTACTTCAGTTCCCGGTGCCCCCAGTCACATTTTTAAAGCTTTTGTTCACAGTCCAGACAAACAAAGAGATCAAGAGTACACAGTGGATGAAAAAATAAGCGATGTCAAGCGATCAAAACAAATGATATAAAATTAAAATGAAAAATATAACAAAATTAAAGAAGTAAAAAAAAAAAAAACCCAGTGGTAAAGTTGATATGATAATATGAGATATAAGGAGTGAGGAATTTAACCAATGATTCTCTACAACAATCAGTCTTGATACAGAAACAACACAGAAAACCAGAGATTGTTTGCTCTCCTTGTTGGTGGTGGTCTTACAGCTTTTGTATATCAAATGATATACAATGTAAAATGCGAACGTTCACAGCAAGTTTGAGGCAAATAATGAGTCAATAGATAAGAGAAAAAAAAGGATAAGATAAATATCTGTAGATCTAATTCAGCAGCTGTTTCCTTGCTTTTTTAGTAGATCTAACCAGACGTAGATAATTACAACGGTTTCTCAGCAACCTAGGCCTCGAACCATTTGCTTGGATTGATTGAACGTTTTTTTCCCCTTCCAATCAAGCATTGAAACTGGAGAACATTATTAAATATCTGTAAACCATTCATTATCAACTTGTATTTCAGCCTTTTCAACTTCAATATCCAATAAACAAGTCTTTTCAACGGAACATTCTAATTTTGCTAGGGTAATTTGACATACAACGGCCAATCAAAAAAAACCAACATTTCTCAGCATTACAAAAGAAGATATTAATTCATACGAAATTAAATATATTATTTGTTTGAAATATGACAATCTATTCTTATTTAGCCCAAAAAATCTTTTTAAGCTTTGCTTTGTTAATTTGTGTACAAGAGAAAAATTGCTCCAGAAAAATTAGAAGTAAAATTTTCCTAAGGCTACAAACTGTTCTGCCTATCTGTCAATTGTTCTTAATGCCTGAAGGCAAGGAAAACATTCTAGGGTATAAAAACATCAAAATGCAAATAATTATATACTTTGATTGCTCATTTTGGCGTTTGAAATATGCGATATGCTTCAGAAGAAAAAAAATCATGGCATCTGTTTTAAATGTCTTAAAAATTTTGATATAGATAAAAGCATGCAGCAATACATGTGTATATATACAAACAATAAAACTTTCCTATAAAACGTAAGTACATGGTTATAAAGAACACCGATGCGAACAAATATAATCATATGCATACTTTGTTATAACAATCGCTTGAAAATGGCGTTAGTTCTAAATGAATAAAGAGAGTCATGGAGATATGGGAATAATTTATTTGATATGAAATAATGAGCAAAAGCCCAAACTTTAAAGTTTGTAGCTATGTCACAAGAAAATAATGGTAAACAGATTTTTTCCTCGTTTGTATTATATAATACACGTTCAGACAGAATCTCCCTTGTTCCAATATACGTACAGAATATTGTAAAGCATAAAGGTTAAAAAAAATATTAGCATCACTTTTATGAACACTGTAGTATAACTAGATTAGTAAGTACATAGTCAATCGTAAATAAAGATTAAGTACAGCGGGAAACATAGAGTGGAGGCTAGCATTAGCCCAGTAGACATGTTGAGTACGGCACCAGAATCTCTCAACTCTGACAGATTGAATCCCAAGGCAGTCAGCTTGTCACAACCAATAGTTCAAAGGCAGGGGAGTCAAGTTAAAAAATCTTTCCTGTCTACATGATCTGAACAATGATAGATTTCTCCTTTCTCGCAAAGGCAAAATCAATTTTCACTTGCAGCGGTTCTTTTTTTTTTAAGTTATTTTTTTTTGTGGCAACATTTTGTTTTTCTGGCTTAAACCCTGGCGATTGATTTGCAAATTTCTCTATCATTAATAAAAAATAGTCCGACTTTGTAATTTGAACTTTTCAGGAAGCGTACAAGACAACTAGGAGGGCACAACAAAGAGTTAACAGTTTTGGTATAATTATAATATATTCTGTAGTCACAACCAATAAGCTCTAGATTTGTAAAAGTTGGTCAACGAGTGGCGAGGCAGGCACGGAATCATAGAAACATCGGAGGAGGAGGAGGAGGAGGAAGAATAAAGCAACATGAAGTCGTCATTAAACATTTATATTGTTTTTCTTTAACGTTGAGGAGGGACGAAGCCTAGCTGGATACCTAATGTTTTATGGGGGGGGGGGGGGGGGGGGGTGGGGGAGAGAGAAAACCATTAGTCTAAAAACCACCATGGGTTGGCCTTCTGTGGACGTCTAACCAGCCCCTCTGGATTGGATCTATAAAGAAAAGTTTGTTAGTTTTTTTTTTTTTTTCAAACGAGCGGGATGTAAAAGCAATGCTGATATCATCCATTCAGCATGGAAACAGAAAATCAGTTTCGGTAGCAGGTTAAGAGTTTGATGTATTACATAAACCTTTTAAAAATCCTGCAATGCCTTGAAAGGGGGAAAACAAGATTTTCTTGTTTTTATTTTATTTGGTTGGATACCTGTATTGTAAAATAAAATAAAAAATTAGCTTGTGGACAGGACTATATATTGGATATTCCTTCGACTGGAATGAGATATTTGGATTTTTTAGATCAACAAACAAATTAGACCAATAGTTCAATGCATGGTGGATTGACTGTTCACATAGGATCTATATAACGCTTGTTTACATGAGTTCTCATCGTGAAACACGGAACAAGTTTAGTTTCACTTTTAGCAAGCTCGGTGGTAGAAAACTTTGCTAGTGTTGAATTAGTTTTTCTGTTTGGCATAATAAATGCTTACAAATTTTCACATTCAATTTTTTTTTTAAACTAAAATATTAAAAGTCCAGGGGTTAAATTAACCAATCTCACTTTTTTCAGCAGTGAATATTTTACACGGATTACAAGCTTGGAAGAACGTAAGCGATTAGACATCATAGAATTTAGCAGTTTAAAAAGTTTAATAGGAGAAGGAAGAGAAAAGGAGATGAAATAAAATAAATCAACGATTTGCGAAGAAAGGTTCCGCGCAAAGTTATAATTCAGCAGTGAGATGATAAAGCAGAATTTGTTTGTTTAAAATAAAGTTCAATTTAAAAAAAGCACTTAATGTGGAAGATCGGCTAAAACAAGGAAAACTTAACTTTTTTTTAAAAAGGAAAATATCATAATTTTTACTATTTGTTCCCATTACAGAAATGAATTTATTTAAAAAAAAAAACGTAAACCATCACAAAGAAGATAAAGCATTATAATGCGAGGGTAATCATGGCAAGAATTGTCAGAACTTTCACTTAATTATTATAAAGATTACAAAATGTTCTAAACTATCTTATTGTCGAAGATAGAGATAAAGCAAGTATTTCCTATCCCATGTCTAAGTTGTATTTCTAAGTCTTTATATCTGATGGCCATGACTTAGATATTTAATGCTTGAATAGATGGAAAGTTTTGCAAGCCCAGTCAACCACTAACGGTGAGCTCTGGGAGATTTCTAAAGGAATCCGTGATCGCGCCCTGGTTAGGAGGATTAAGAACTGAGCCTGGACTTTGGGTATCTTGTAACGGAGCAATGCCACCAAGAATTAGACCTTCACTCAGATATTGCCGAGTCTGAACTACGTGGGGCCCAGCTAGTTATGGAATAGCATTGTTTTCAATCTACAATAATAGTAGCAGATCCACATCAACCAACAATTTGACTTGCATCATAAAAATATTTTTTCACAAATTTGTAAGTACCATAAAAAACGAGAAAAACAGTTATTTACAACACAACCAGTTCGCTTTTCCATGGGAAAAAGAAGCGGAAAAACAAGAAAAAAGTACAAATGGGTCAAAGTTTACAAAATAAATCTTTCTTTGGTGGTATGCATCAGCAGCAGCAGTCTAAAATGCGAGCGACTTCACAGCTCGGAGAGTCGCCGTGTATCAACTGCGATAAGAATGAAGGCATACATACATACATACACTTTGTACATGTGTAAGACGTGAAGGAGTGACAGGAATGCGAATTTGCTATGTACTTAGTCGTTTAGAGTGAGTGGGGTCTCAGCATTTATGTTTGTTTCTCGCCCTTTTATTTCTGTAATTCTGAAAACAGAGATAGAAAATGTGATGGAGTGTGTGGGTATTTGAGTGCGTGCAATTGTGGCTGTAGCGATATGAATTGACGGGCCGTTTGAAGTTATATCTGCAATAGTATCAGTATTGTTTTCACAACATCAATGTAAAAAAACAAAAACAGAAAAAAAAGTTCTTTGGTAAATATTCTGTTGAGGTCAAGCAGGTCTCTAATGCAATTATCAACATTAGAAATGAACCAGGGGCCACAACACTGCCCAGATAATTCACGTGAGGACTTAAGAAAAGAGACTCGAAAGTTTTCAACCATACCGTATTAACATTTCTAGGCCTCACCATCTTCAGGGGTCAGTGAAGGCTACAATGTCCTCGGAGGCGCTCTACGGACTGAAGCTGACCAGTTTGTAAGTTTTTGGTCCGTCCTACACTGCTAACAACTGTCCGAGTCCTAAAACATTTCAATGAGAAGATTCTGGCTCTCCATCCAAGTATCAATGTATGCCATGTGTCCAAGACATGCTGACATGGACTGATTAGTGCAGATCAGCAATTTGGACAGCAAGTTCTAAGTTGAATTGCACAGCTCTCTGTATTTACACGTGCAAGTTTATTACTTACCAGTTTCCAATGTAGGGCTGTGATGTTAATTTACAGACACATCACCGTAGACTTCACCATCATTTTTGTGTCTGGCAAGACAAAGTTACACATTCTGGAACCTTTCTGCCGAAAACTGTTCGCTGCTTACTTCATTTACTACTTCTACCAGCGATTTTAAATAATTCGAGCAAAACAGATTTTTTTCAAAGTTTTCTTGGGCAGGTTCGTTTTGGTTATCGAGAAAAAAGGCTCTTGGCGTTTACTTCATATTCTCTCATGTAAATTTCTAGAAAGCATCGAAGTTTGTTAGTCTCGTTCTCCTCTGACTACTCCATCATCATCTCCTCCTCGTGAGTGTTGCTCTCTATCACATCTTGAAGCAACTCGTCCACGGATTCCGACTCGGCACTGATGCCCTTCTCGGCAAAGTTCAGGTTCGGCACCAAAATCCCCAGCATGCGCACCACGTTCAGACGGAGGTACTTGAGTCTGGCGGCGTGCGCGCAGTTCTCTTTACCACCACACGGGTCGTGGTGGAAGGAGTTAGGGGACGGCGTCGCTGGTGGAGATCTTTTCCTCAGGTCCATGGCGCCCTCCTCTGGCTGAGAGCGGGCCGAGTTCTGCTGTTGTTGTTGCTGTTGTTGTGGTTGATGATGGTGGTGATGGGTCTTACTCTGGGCAGGAGCTGATGTTGGTGTGGAGGAGGAGGAGGAGGAATGAGGTCTGGTGGGATGTTGCTGTGGAGACTGCTGTGGAGTCAATGGACCGTGAGGTTCTTTCTTTATGTGATGCATGAACGGAGTGGGCAACGGGTCACCGAGGTGCGGCGGGAGAGGGGGTATCTGGAGGTGAGGGTGCGAAGAGGGGGAAGAGCTGTTGTTGCGACCTCCACCACTGTTGGCGTTGCTAGAGTTATTGCTGTTGGGAGAAAAGGCGGCAAGGGGAGGAAACCCGGCAGGGCTGTGCGGGGGGAAGGGAGGGAACCCAGGGAACATAGGTGGCGCTCCGTGCGGGCCGTGAGAGTGATGATGGTCTCCGTTACTTCTTCTTCCACCGGATCCATTTCCACTTCCGCCCATGTGACCTGGATTGCGCATGTGTGGAGGAAGTTCTCCAAACATAAGTGCTGGAGACATGTGGGGTCCATTCATGAAGAAAGGTGGAGGGGGTGGGTGCCCGTGCGGCCCGCTAAACATCGGGCCATGCGGGCCAGTCACGTGGGACGGGCCACTAGAGCTGGGCGTAGCCGGAGACTTTGCATTGGTTGATGGGCTGCTTCTACTGGCGTTGCTGCCGCTGTTGTTATTGCTGTTACTGTTGCTGTTGCCCAGGGGCGAGGGCGTCATGTGCATGCTGCTTCTGCTGTTGGAACTACCGCTGCCGTTGCTGCCGGCGTCGTGAGCGTGGTGGCGCTGCTGCATACTCTGCTCGTGTTGTTGTTGCTCGGACTTGGCCATCTCGATAGCTTTGGTGACAAACTCCAGGTCGCTCGGGTGGCCGGCCATCGGGTGATGCTGATGGTGCGGGCCGTGGTGGGGGTGGGGAGGCGGACCCAGCAGCGGGGGTGGCGGAAGCTTGAAAATGCTGTTGTCATGCATCACTTGGGTAGTAAGATAGCCTATACCGCGAGGAGAGCGGGTCCGCTTCTCCTTTATGTAGTAGGACATAATGCCGTCATGTTTATTGATAATGTGAGACTTTAGACTGTGACTTTGACTGTACTGGACACCGCAAGCTCCACAGATATACGGTCTCTCACCTGGTGGGGGAAAAATTGGGGGGGGGGGGGTGGTAGTGTGTTAGGTGACTATAATAGTCGCGTAAATCTTTGGATGGACAAATAGACGGAGAGATGGATAGCTAACTAGGTAGGTATAGATAGATTAAGAAGTAAAAACATAGATGTAGAGGTAAAAGGATTGACCGAATTTTAAAATGATAGATAAGTGATGGATGAGTGAACACAAATGATTGAGCAAATTTAGAAAGTGCCGAGGAGCTAACATATAGAGAGTCGGGGAAGAGAGACAAAGAGACAGACACATAGACATGCCGATGGAAAGACATAAATTAAATAGCTTCATTGTTTTTTTATATTCACAATATTCACATCTCAAATATATTGTAAACTACCGCATGCATCATTCAAGTGGACATAGCCAAACTTCTGAGAAGCTTCCACGAGAATACAGAAATATAAAGATTCAAAAACCGCGTAAAGTTCAAACTGAAAACTTTCACGTAATTGCTGAAACGTAAAAATTCAAAAACCGTGTGGAGCTTCCCCAGTTCAGAGTGATCTGAACTTTCCGTAGTTTAGTCCTCAGGATGAACTCACCAGTGTGGATCCTGAGGTGCACATACAGGTTACTCTGATGCTTCGTGGTGTACGGACAGTGAGAACACTTGAAGTACATGTCGGCAGTGTCCCGGCGCGGTTTGATCTGGCCGCCCTTGCCCTGGTGCGTGTTCTCAACGTGATTCTCCAGGTTCTTCTGTCGCCGGAACGTCCGCTCGCAGTACTGGCACTTGAGGTAGTCCTTGTCCGCGTTGCTGTCCGGGAGTTTCCCGCCCTCGAAAGGGAGGAACTTCCGGGCTAGGGCGTGGTCCAGCGGGCCAGCAGGGCTGCAAGATGGGAGGATGGACGGGAGGTAAGGTTAGGATAGTTTTAATACAAGGAAAGGTTAGGATAGTTTTAATACAAGGAAAGGTTAGGATAGTTTTAATACAAGGAAAGGTTAGGATAGTTTTAATACAAGGAAAGGTTAGGATAGTTTTAATACAAGGAAAGGTTAGGATAGTTTTAATACAAGGCTGTTGGAAGGCTTAATGGAATAAGGGGATGGATGATACGGATAGCGAGATAGATTCAATAAAGGGAAATCAAGGTAAAGTACAAGCAACGGGAGCGATAGGGCTAAAAAAAAAAGTGGAGAGACTTACAGAGTGTTCAGATAGAGATTTATTATAAAGATTATTATTTCTCTCATGAAAATTATTTAAAACCCTTCGTCAGCTACATAATCTTTTCACCATTGCACACCCAACACCTCTAACTCTAAATGTTTCTATTTCAATGTCTATTTTTAATTTTGTTAAATGAAGTAAAAAGGCGAGCTTTGATCAAACATCAATTATTTGCATAAGTCATAAAACTACAGTTTTCTAGTCTTGTTGCTGGCGTGAGCACCATTATATAAACATTTAGAAAATACATTACAAAAAGTTAAAATATGTTCAAGTTTCCTTCGCGATTAAGTTTTATAAGCAATGTATGGGAAATCAGCTAAGCTGTGCTTTCTTAATCTATTTTAAGATTCTTATTAGAAGGCTATGAATTGCCACAAAAGTTCCTTAAGGGCGCATATTAACTGCTCATTATTTAAACAAACATGATAATGAATCTTTAGAACAATCTACAAATAGATTTGGATTTTTTGGAAAACTGATCGTATAATACACGTTTGTGTACGACAATATGTGTACATTTTAGAAAACTGTTCGTATAATACATGTATCTATACAACAATATGTGAACATTTCAGAAAACTGTTCGTATAATACGTGTATCTATACATCAATATGTGTACATTCAGCAGGGTGAGCTCACCTGAATGGGTAGAGCGGCATTCCGTTGACCAAACCTCCAGGGAATCCCCATGGTCCAAGCTTCCCAGTACCGAACATGTTGGGGCTGAACGCTGTCTCGCTCAGGTTGGAGGCGAGAGGGTGGAGAGGGGGGAGGCCTCCTCCCGCGGGAACAAGAGGGGGAGGTCCTTTCATGTCCGCCGACACGGTCACGATGATAGGTTTACCTTCATTAGTTGTCGAGGATGACGATGAAGTAAATGTCGATGTTGAGGAAGGTGTTGATGTTGGCTGGGAGGATGTTGGCGGTGGTGGTGGTGCTGGTAGAGATGTGGAGGTGGGGGCTGATAGGGATGTTGGCGGCGTGAGAGCTGGAGGAACGGTGTTGAAGAAGGATGGAAGTTTGTGAGACGACGAGGGGGTCGAGAATGAAGAATCATTTGGAATGTCACCTCTTCGCTCCTCAAGATCTGCCTCTCTTCTCTCCGAAACTTCAGACTTGTTCAGGAAATGGGAATCCCCAATGTCCCGTGAACTCAATATCTCCTCTGCGGCAGGGTTCTTGTCATAGTGAGGGAAGTATTGGTTCACGGATGTGTCTTCCTTCATGTCCTCAAGATCTTCCCCTAGAAGAGTGACCTCGACCTCTACATCCTTCAGGATGGAGGCAATAACCTCTGGTTTCAGACCCTCATCCAGACATCTATCTCTAAGATTGGACAACAGCTGTAGGAGGTACTGCTCTCTTCTGACCCTTGATTCCTCTGCTGGCAGACAGTTGGCCGTCTTCATAAACATGGCATGGGCGTTCACCTTCACCTCATGCATGATATTGTAGATATGCGAAGGCACATCCTTGAGGAATGCATGTTTATCGAGTTCCTCCTCGGATCTCATTTCCATCTCTTCGTCCTCGTCCATGATTCGCTCGTCCTCGTCGTCTTCGGGGATACCGTCGACGGCTTCCAGTCTGTTCAGTTGGCGAGCGGATGGCGAAGCATAGGGACGCAAACTTTCATCTTGGTCAATGTTGCCGCTAGAATTATTGTTGCCTTCTTTGATAGCAGACTTGAAATCTCTTCGATACATGCTTTCAGTATTTCCCATGGCAAAGGAGTTGATGGACGAGGAAGGGGGCATCTTGGCTTGACCGTCCACCTCATCGTGTTCTCTTTCTCTCATCTTCATGATGATCCCCTCATTCAGCATTTCGTCCTCTATATCGCTCTCCTCACTGTCGTAAGGAGGCGCGTCCACGGGTGGTCTGACGCGTCGCACGATATCTCCGATGGTCGGCTTCCTGCGAGAGCGGCGCTCGAAGCTTGCATCGAGACCTGTGGTACAACCGACACTGCCTGGGGTTGGGAATCTGTCTGACAGAGGATGTCCTCTCGGCGTGTCCTCCAGGCCGGCGGGTGGGTGAGAAGGAGATGCAGGAGAACTGTCCGGTTGGTCACAAGATGCTCTGCCTGGGGTGTCCGAGTGGTGGTCAGTGGTCAAGTCAGCCGCCTCGGGCTGTTGCTGCTGTTGATAGGTCTCGGCTATACTGTTCAACATATCGTGTCTTGACTTTTCCTCTCCGTTCACGGCTGACGGTGATTCAGAAGGGAGGTAAGAATGGGGAGATGTCCCTGCGGAGGATGGGGAGGCGGAGGGTGTATTGAGATTTCCATTGGCGGCCCTGGACGGTTGAAGATCTGCATGGGTTTCTGAGGGCGAGCAGTTCCTAATGGGAGATGGCAAGGACAAGGAAGAGGATTTCGTGCTTGTAAGTCCTGAACCATGTTCCCAGGTTGTGGGAGTCATAGAGGATGACACGAGCTCGGCATCTGGCTTGCTGTTCAGCCCATCGTCTGCGATGGTCTCCCCTTGTTTAGGCGAAGAGTTATGGCTCCTGGCGTCTATGATCATGTTGACGGATGATGACTTGGAATCCCTCACACTGCTGGCAAAGATTGATCCGGGTACGTGAGCGGCGTGGAACGGCGTTTGGTGGATGCGGTGGTGGAACTGGTGATGCTGGATCGGGTCACGTGACGTGGTGAGCGGGTCTGACGTTGCGACCAACGGTCGGATGTCCATCATATTGAGTTCGTAAAAGAGATCAGGCGTCTTCGCTGGTTATTCATTGTCCTAGAAATAAAAGAAAAAAAAATGTTTGTCAGTTTAATTTATTCTTGGTTTCGTTGAAATTCTTAAATTTGAGTTCCAAGCCGTTCCTGTTGTCGTGACTTACTTACACTAAATGCTATATTGCGATCTTGCAGACTAAATTAAGTGTAGCGTATCAAAGTATTATTATTATTATTATTATTATTATTATTATTATTATTATTATTATTATTATTATTATTATTATTATTATTATTATTATTATTATTATTATTATTATTATTATTATTATTATTATTATTATTATTATTATCGTTCTTTTTTTTCACATACTTTTTTTGGGGAAAGGGAGGGGATGGTCTCCAAGCTACTCTGGTACAAATTTGAATAAAATTCAAAGAAAAAGACAAATGACGTTGTTTATGAGTTATTACAGAAGTGCAAGAGAGAAATATAAATAATAGAGATGTATACATATGTAATAAATTGTCATAAATAAAAAATCTGGTCGAACAGGACATTAGAATTATCACGTTTAAAAAAAATCGTTAAATATAATTACTTGTAGATGACATTTCAAGTCGAACAAATGGCCGTAAAGACTCGGAGAGATTCTTTATATCATGTAACGTGGGAACATGTCCAGTAGCGTGGGCAGACCGCGGCGTGTTTGAAAGCTTGCACACCTAACAATGGGTAGATGTGCCGCGGTAGAGGATTTCAAGTGCGGAACCAAAGGCGGGAGGGCAAAAAAAAAAAAAAGGAAAAAATCAAACTCAAAGCAGGTGCCTTTAAAAACGGCAAGAAGATGCAGGACCCCTCTTTTAAAGAATGACCTCTACAGTCACAGACTCTGGCCGCAGCTTTTGGACGTTCTACCTCAATCGCCGAACTAAGGGGTCAGCAAATAAAAGAGTTTGAGGAGGAGGGAGGAGAGGGCGAAGAGGGGGGTGAATCAAACCAAACCAAGAGAAAAAATCTTTATACATATATATATCTAGAGAAGCAAAGATGAAAGGTCTCCTAATGGAAATGGCCGCCTCCCTGTGTAAACCAACATGGTCGACCTTGAGAGCAAAAGATGTCGGGGAAGAGCGCAGCCGATGGAAGGATTTGAGGGGAGAAAAGGGTAAAAAGTATATTATATACACAACTAGGAGGAGAGGCAAATAAGGTATAGTTGGTCCATAGCTAGATCTGGACGCTGCGCTAGATACAGGAATGTAGGGGTGGGGAGAGGAGAGAGATAGAGAGGTACAGGGTGAATAGGGAAGAGAAGTAAACAAAAAACAGAGAAAGACAGAGATAGAGAGCAAGAGAGAGAAAGAAAGGAAGAGAGAGAGATACAGGAATGTAGGGGTGGGGAGAGGAGAGAGATAGAGAGACACAGGGAGAATAGGGAAGAGAAGTAAACAAAAAACAGAGAAAGACAGAGATAGAGAGGTACAGGGAGAGTGAATAGGGAAGAGAAGTAAACAAAAAACAGAGAAGGACAGAGATAGAGAGGTACAGGGAGAGTGAATAGGGAAGAGAAGTAAACAAAAAACAGAGAAGGACAGAGATAGAGAGGTACAGGGAGAGTGAATAGGGAAGAGAAGTAAACAAAAAACAGAGAAGGACAGAGATAGAGAGGTACAGGGAGAGTGAATAGGGAAGAGAAGTAAACAAAAAACAGAGAAAGACAGAGATAGAGAGGTACAGGGAGAGTGAATAGGGAAGAGAAGTAAACAAAAAACAGAGAAAGACAGAGATAGAGAGGTACAGGGAGAGTGAATAGGGAAGAGAAGTAAACAAAAAACAGAGAAAGACAGAGATAGAGAGGTACAGGGAGAGTGAATAGGGAAGAGAAGTAAACAAAAAACAGAGAAAGACAGAGATAGAGAGGTACAGGGAGAGTGAATAGGGAAGAGAAGTAAACAAAAAACAGAGAAAGACAGAGATAGAGAGGTACAGGGAGAGTGAATAGGGAAGAGAAGTAAACAAAAAACAGAGAAAGACAGAGATAGAGAGCAAGAGAGAGAAAGAAAAAGAGAAAGAGAGAGAAAGAGAGAGAGAGAGAGAGGGAGAGAGAGAGAGGGGGGGGGGGCGGTACGGAACCATTGGTCAAGGCATATCTACTGGTATAATGAGAGGTGCCGGATATTTGAATAGAAATGATGAAGGATGAAGAGACGGAAAAAGAACGGAAAAGAAAAAAAAAGTGCGCTGCTCCCTGGAGCCGAAAAGCAAGCATCTGCCATTCACCAGGTAGGATAGGCTTGACAATAGGTACATCACAGGTTGAATGACCGGTAGAGGGCGGGAGACGAGGATGGGGGGAGGAGGGGAGAGGAAACAACTTTACAGTGGACTTTGCAAAGGTGGCGCTTTCAACAAAATGGAGCACTGTTCGGGTGAATAAATAGATAAACAGATAGAGGAATAGATGAACTAAGGAATGATCAGTAAATTATTGAAAAGGTATTGGACAATTGCTTGATCGGTGATTAGATCGATTGATTAATGGGTGGATGTTTCAAAGCGGGCACGAAGGAGGTTGGTGTCAAGATTCGCACGGGAAGAAAATGGGCAGGAATTTTATTTTGAAAAAAAAAAAGGAACTTATGTAAAGTCTCTCATAAATTTAAACAATATCTTGGCGGACACAATTAAAAGCAACGTTTATAAGTTGAAGAAAAAATGTATATTTGAAAAATTGAAACTCTGACACATTTACGCTGTTCTTTGTTTTGCTCCATATTTCAAGAAGATGATTAAAATATTATAACATTTTATGGCACAATTTTTTCCTTTAAAACGAAATACATATACAACGCCTGCATTTTAAAAACGGGTAGGCCTCAATATTTTATTTATTATAAGAGTATATCACGAGCCAGTATTTTCTCCTCGCTCCTCCTGCCCCACACCTTCTCCCACCCCAACGGCCACTCTTATTCCCCTAATTATCCTTTTCTGACCTGTTTGCTTTGAATGGAATATACATTCATGAACATCTGAGCGTCGAATGTCCCCTGTCCAGAGTTTACCCTCTGGCCTCTGGCCATCTCCTTCAACTAATTCTGTCCATCCCTTCTCCATATTTTACACCCACTGCTCTTGGCCGCGCCTCTTTCAATAGAGCCACAAAGAAACTACAGAAATAATACTAGCAGTGGATAGATTCCACCCACAATGAGGAACATACCAGTCAGCCATTGTAGAGGGCGCTTGAGGGTGCAGCGCCGCTAAGACACGGACAACAATAAATCCGGAAGTGGCTACTCCGATTTCACACTATCGTATACTTAGCTGGGACTTTCAGCTCGCACAACGGTGCTCTGGAGATGTGCATGACCTATTATCAACTGATGACAGTCCACATATCCCGGTGTCATAGCTGCTTTAAACATCCCGTCTCTCTGACGCCCACTGTACAGGCCGCGTTCTCTATAGGTTTGATATTTTGCATGAAGAGATGGAAGACACAATTTCTCACTCTCACAATAACGATCGTGATGGTTGGGACTTCCACAACTTTTCAGTTATTCAAGACAAGAGGACACTTTGAATTCTTAAACGATTACTAAGTCTTATTAGTTTTAGACCAGTCTCGATTGTGTCTCGACAGATATATGATTAACATCGAGGCTGTCTTGGCCACAAAACCTTTCACGTTTCAGGTAGGGGTAGCTAGACATGTTGCGCACAGCGTGAAAATCAAATCCGTTAAAGCAGGAGCCGCAAGATACGCAGTCTTTTTACTTTGCTTCAGATCCATTGTGTTTCCTGCCCGTGCGAGAGACGTATGGTCATGGGCACGAATAAACAAGGTAGAGACTATGTTTGAATCAATCTGTAGTGAATCGGAAGACGTAATAAAACCACCTCCCTCCCCTCCCCCCATAAAAATCAATTAATTTAAAAATAAATAAATCACTGTTTGAAGGATAAGAAAGGTCTCATGTGGAAATGCATGACGTCTAACTGAGCGGAGGTTTAAAGTTTTTCTTGTCATTTACTCCAACAGAAGGTCACGAAATCTCAGCCTCGAGGAGGCCAAACTCCCGGGTGATTCGATATGATATTCTTCTCATTTCACCCCATTTATCTTTGTGTTGCGACAAGAATCTCCAACATGTTCTTTTCTCGAAACTTTCGGCCTCTCGACGCAGGAAATCGCCGCCTACCCAATTCTCACAGAGCTCTCATCAACTCCATGTTTTTTTATCCGTGGGAATCTACCCAGCAGTAATCTCCCTTGAAAGTGGCCAGTAAGTTAGTCACAGTCGCACGATCCGTCGAAGAGAAAACAAGAGTGGAAACTTTCTCATTTTTCTTCTTTTCTTTTCAATCCTCTCCAACCTCTTCCCTAACTCATGCTTGCTTACATGAGATTATACCCCCACAAGGCAGTTAGTTACCTGCGACTCGGTTTTGTCCCGTGATTTCCCTTTGTTGTCAATTCATCTTCTTAACACTTTCCTTTGTCAAAAAATTTAAAGATCTTCCGGTGTCTTTTCTTCTCCGTCACATCCATTCTTCCAGTTTATCTCTCAGAGCGCTTGGGTAGGGCTCCTGGAGAATAGTTTTTCCTACACAACTTTTGTGTGTGTATGTGTGTGATAGTTGTCGTCACCTTTTCTCTCTGTGACAGAAACTGAAAGCGAGACGACTTCTCGGGTCTTTAGCAAGAAAGCCCGACAGAAGCCATTGTTCCGGCAGGCCATCTGATGATGCTTGGTTACCGTCTGCTGGACGAGAGAGGATGGAAGTAGGTAGGCTAGCCCGGACTGACCCAGAAGTCTGCCCTCCTCAAGCCCTGGTGCTGACGGGATATGACGGAGAAAGGCGACAAGACACAAAGGCCCGGATGGTGACTCTCTATGAATGAAAAGTTTGTGTTTTGTTCCCACCACTGTTGCGGAGTCTTTGCTCAATGGGCGCCTTCGATTTTCTCATGGTGAAGTTACTCACACACCCTGTTATACTTCACAGGACAGGTTTTAT
This sequence comes from Elysia crispata, assembly GCA_033675545.1. Lineage (NCBI taxonomy): Eukaryota > Metazoa > Mollusca > Gastropoda > Plakobranchidae > Elysia > Elysia crispata. The sequence continues at coordinate 403,185 of JAWDGP010005588.1, forward strand.
ACCCCCTCTCTCTCTCTCTCTCTCTCTCTCTCTCTCTCTCTCTCTCTCTCTCTCTCTCTCTCTCTCTCTCTCTCTCTCTCTCTCTCTCTCTCTCTCTCTCTCTCTCTCTCTCTCTCTCTCTCTCTCTCTCTTTTGATACTACTTTTTTTTCGCACCTTCTTGGGACATCTCCCAGAGAATCACAAACACTCTTATCATATATTCAAATGAGGAGAAAAGACAGGAAGTGGATAGTTTTCACACCCCTCGCTCTCTGTTAAGATCGCGTCCGAGAAAGATAATAGGAAGAAACAGGCACAAAGCGACTAGACAAGACAAAAGTTACATAGCTGGTTCGTTTTTTATTTAGAGGTCACACCACTTCCGCCTTATTAAAAACATTTTCGATTGAGCATAAAGAATGTAAAAAATGAAGAAATTCAAAAAAGCTTTTTCAAAATGAGAAAAAAAATCCGTAAAAATAGTTTGATAAAACCCTCGAAATAACAATCTTGTAAATTTAGTTTGGTTTCTTTAAAGCTCTAGGTTAAAGGTATATCAATATTTTAACTTTATGATAATTTACGTCGATTCCATTAATCATTACTTACAATAAGAAAAGGGAGATAATAAATTCTCAGAACTTCAAAAGAGCATTCGCTTGTCAGTTTCTTACATTCGAAACTTCCGATTGTTTATCTGATATAAACCGGTCGCATAATTCACTCCTCTCTACATAATACAAGCCCGCGTCGGACACGGTCGTCATGGAAACATCGACCTTTCCCCTCCTTATCACTGGCTGACATTTATTACAATTTTTTTTATATTAAAAACATAAATTATTAAACAATAAACTGTTTAAAAAACAAAAAAGGTGACAAGATGCCCACACGAATGCGCTCTTCACTCAGTTTTTTCTCACACAAGGTCAACGACCAGATAGAGGGTGTTGCCTTGGACAGCTGCTAAGGAAACCTTACCTCACCCCCCTCTCTGCCTCCTCCACCCCTCACCTCACCCCCCTCTCTGCCTCCTCCACCCCTCACCTCACCCCCCTCTCTGCCTCCTCCACCCCTCTCCTCACCTTCCTCCCCGATTCCCATGAACGTAGCAGAGTCAATCCAAATGGCCAATAGATCATCATCTGAACGATAACGATTAAAAGAAAAAAACAATTGCAGTGATCGACCGTTGTTTCTTTTTTCCTCAGTCTAGGTCGATGGCGGTATCGGAGCTCATTAGGAGAAAGTCGTAGGAAAGGGGGAGAGGGGGGAGGGGGGATCTCCTTACTTAACTATGCTTTAAAAAAGTTTGTGAAATCCCCCATACCACCAGTCCTTCCTCTCTCTGTCTCTGTCTCTGTCTCTCTCTCTGTCTCTGTCTCTCTCTCTCTCTCTCTCTCTCTCTCTCTCTTCACTTCTATAAGTTTATGAAAGAAGAGGGGAAGAGTGATAGAAGGAGAGGCTGGAAGAGAAGGAAAGAGAGGGCGAGAATGAAAGAATATAGAGAAAGAGAGAGACAGAGAGAGAGAGACAAAGAGAGACAGAGAGAGACAGAGAGAGAGAGAAAGAGAGAGAGACAGAGAGAGACAGGGAGAGAGAGAGGGTGACGTCTAAAAGGAAATTTTCCAACAATACTGATGAATCTGATAGTTTATACAAAGCTTACTTTTACCCATGATTCATGTCTTAAACAAACTAAAATGAGCTTAATAATTCTCAACAATAATGATATGGCAAGAGAGCAGAATATCGAAACTCAACCCATGGCTATGTAATGGAGACACCGGTTTTCCGTTACAAGCCTTGCTCGTACTAGAGCGTTCATCAACACAAAGCTGCTGGAATGGCGATGCTCTTGTTTGCATTGAGTATGGTCCGAGAAGACAGAGACAAGGACAGACAGACACTGGAGCGAAACTTATGTTACTACCAGAACAAAGGGAGAGAAGAGTTCTAACTCTCTCTCTCTCTCAATCTCTCTCTCTCTCAATCTCTCTCTCTCAATCTCTCTCTCTCTCTCTCTCTCTCTCTCTCTCTCTCTCAATCTCTCTCTCTCTCTCTCTCTCTCTCTCTCTCTCTCTCTCAATCTCTCTCTCTCTCTCTCAATCTCTCTCTCTCTCTCTCTCTCTCTCTCTCTCTCTCTCTCTCTCTCTCTCTCTCTCTCTCTCTCTCTCTCTCTCTCTCTCTCTCTCTCTCTCAATCTCTCTCTCTCTCTCTCTCTCTCTCTCTCTCTCTCTCTCTCTCTCTCTCTCTCTCTCTCTCTCTCTCTCTCTCTCTCTCTCTCTCAATCTCTCTCTCTCTCTCTCTCTCTCTCTCTCTCTCTCTCTCTCTCTCTCTCTCTCTCTCTCTCTCTCTCTCTCTCTCTCTCTCCCTCTGCACGACCGTCCGTTTTGGCACCCCGCAAAGCTTGATGTCCCCATAAAAATGCAAAACTGGAAAGATCAGCCTTATTTCCCCTGCATAGATCTATGCTTCTCCTATCTTAGTAAGTCTCTCATCTGCATATCCATGTATCCATATATCCATCTCCGTCCGCCTAAACCCCCTTCCCGTGCTGTGAACCTGGAGATTTTACCCCCAACAAAGCCTATCCTGTATATTTTCTTTGCATGCATAATTCAAGAGGGGGCGCGGTAATAAATACATTGTAACGGTTAACTTTGTCTACACACTGGCGCGACATCTAAAGCCAAGAGCTGCCACCTCCATCTCCTCAACCAGCCTGAAAACACTAGTCTATCTAGATCTACAGCTAAGTTATCTAGACGTCTCCACAATAAAATATATACACACGTGGATTATCTTGGGAAATTCAGTCTGGTTAAGTTCTTTTGGAACTTTTTTGAGTAAAACTTTCTCGGTTAATCGTGTGACAGTGAAAAATGTCCGTATCTCTGGATCGATGTGCCTATGGCCAAGAAGGTTTATGTTCGGGAGCTTTCATGCTGCTGCGCATGTCGTAAAACTTTATAGCTAGGGGTAAATCATGTTAGACTTTTACTATAATCCTCACCCTTGATAAGATTTGGGAAGCTTCAGTCTAAAGCCCAAATCTAGTTTGGTGAAAGATGTAAGGAATAACATGACCATCACAACTTCGATAATTACAAGTCCTCATGAATGAAACGAGAACGTGGAATTGTTAAAATACTAAGCGGCAAAGCCGTTTTTATTCACGTTGAAAACTATTTTCTTCACAAGTAATTTCTCTTTCCTTTTACATCTGTATGTCTGTCCTATACCTTGGCCCAAACTTTCATCCCTTTTGTTCAACCCCGTTCAGGCTACACGTATCATCATCAATTTTTCCTGGCCTTGTCGGCTTGTCTCTTCCTCATCTCCCCCAACTACAAATTTCTAGCTGTTCGTGCACCCCATGCTGGTAAGTTTGTCAGAGACCTACAGACAGCTTTCACTAACATTTAATCACCCTGGACATATACGGTCCCCTCAAAACTTACAGACGTTCGTGGGCGCAAGAATAAAAACGTCACCCGTTCGACATCCCATTAAATAGGTGGGACTCTAGGAAAAAATCTCGCCAGTCCCCGGCCAAGTCTCGCCACAGGGGGCGCGCGTGTGTACGCGAGAATTTCCGCGACCGGTACGTACATTTGGCTCTACAGGGAACAAGGGAAGCGACTAGTCCGGCATTGTCACAAAAGTAAAGTTGTGACATCTTCCTCCAGCCCCGTACTGACCATCCTAGCTGGACTCTCAATCCTGAACTAGACACAGAGGTGTCGTGCCTCATAAAAAAATGACGCGGAAATGAATAAGCTTGGGCCTCCGATCTGTAGAAAATCACGCTGGCAGATGTGGGTTTTTTGTTTTGTTTTGTGTTTTTTGGTCAATTATGCATAAATATTTTTAAAATAAAAACGGCAGTTTATTGCACTTATTGGCCACTGTCGCCGTATAATATTATTTGGGGCAGATGGAGGAAAAGTTAACTAAGTAGGAGGATCTTTTGACGACATTCCTGGCTGGATTCACATCTCCCAATAATCCTGATACGTGACATTGCGTGTGTGTGTATATATAAGACTTATGGCGAGACACACTCATAACACGTGTGTGATTGTGTCTTAATAAGATTGCACCCTCCGCAAACCTCTTTACTTAAAAAAAAAACCCAGAACAAACCAAAAACCTTTGAACTATGAATGACTTACCAACGATATCTCCTTCTGGCACGTTTCTGGTTGGCTTTCTCGTAAGAAGTGAGGGAAAAAAATCATGAACTACCACGCCATGGTCCAAACCAAGACATACCCGGTGGTGATGATGATGGACTAAACCGATCAAATTCTACACAATTTAATTTGATTTAATTTTTTTTTTTTGTCTCGGTATGATTTTTTTTTTGTTTTTGTTTTTGATTCACTTGCATAATATTTTAGCAAAACTTTTGTGATCCATGAAAAGTGATGCGTTTTACAGATTTTTTATGTAAATGCCCTGAACTCAAAATCAAATAACCTTTTGACCGGAAATCGAAAGCGCCTGTTTAAAATAAATAAAAATGTTGTAATCAAATGGTTTAAAAAAAAATGTCGACAAAGAGGAGTGTTATTAATAATAATAATAATAATAATAATAATAATAATAATAATAATAATAATAATAATAATAATAATAATAATAATAATAATAAATTATTGATTACTTAAATATTCTTGGCCATTATTCAAGTAATAGCTATTGAGTAACTGTCAAGATATCAAGGCAATCAGTTGGTTTATATAAATAAATAAAATTGAATTATATTTGAAAAAAAAAAAAAATGATAAAAAGGGCTAGAAACTGGGAAAGGCAACAAAACAGTTTGGGAGAGATAATTCAGCTCCAAGTTAGGTTACTTATGCCGGGGGCTGTAATTTTACTTATTCTCTCCCTTTGGTCAACTTTTTTTTTTTTTTTTTACTGACTTGGATCACAAGCCGGAATTTAATTCCGTCCCAGTGAAATATCGTTGTAGAGGTAAACCAGCAGTTTTCGTAGCAGTTTCCCCCAGATCCTCTCCTCTAGTGACAGTATGGTATGTAAGTGAAAAAAAAATAAAAGGCAAAGATTGTTGAAACCGTTATCTTCAGTGTGCTATTTCTTGATTCGTCCTGTGCACTATTTTTAACGTCCCATAAGTCACAAAAATATATTTGCCGAACCGTGAATATCTTAATATAATGTTATGCCTTCTTTTAACAAAACCTATAGAAACAGAAGTACTTTTTAACTTTTCTTTCCGGTTTTTATTCCGGAGAGGGAGAGAGAGAGAGAGAGAGAGAGAGAGAGAGAGAGAGAGAGAGAGAGAGAGAGAGAGAGAGAGTGAGAGAGAGAGAGAGAGTGAGAGAGAGAGAGAGAGAGAGAGAGAGAGAGAGAGAGAGAGAGAGAGAGAGAGAGAGAGAGAGAGAGAGAGAGAGAGAGAGAGAGAGAGAGAGAGATATCTGATACTTATGTTACTTTCACAGCGCAATTCGAGAAGTGTCCTAAGCTAGGTTAAGTCCAGCGCTGACCACTACTGACCATCGCCCTGCCATGGGGTAGATTATTATTCTCCCTGGACTAGGTCGTTAATGACAGACGGGGATTTGGATTGGTGGGAAACAAAACACTTAGTGGGGAAATATTGAAGGCAAAACAATAGAGTGGTGGGGAATGGGGGCGGTGTACTTATTGTTGCTGTGTTAAACCAACCTGATTTCTGTCTGCATTGTCTCCCCTTTAGGTTTTGTCTAGTGGTTTCCCTTACTTCTTTATTTCGCTTCCGTCCTCCTTTCTCTTTTCCCCAGCGTTTTCTTCTCTTTTCCATTCATTGCCTTCCCTAATAAAATGATTGAATGGCAGCACACTTTTCTAGTGTTAATAAATGCTAGCCAAAGACGGATTTCAAAAATAAAATCTGTAGAATGTAACTTTGGATTAAAAAATAATAATAAAGGAAATAAAAAGTGACCCGGAAATTGTCAAACTCTGTTTTTTTCCTTGTATTATGATTGTTAATCAAATTATCATTGAAACTATGAAGTTTCTATAACAAAAATAATAAAACTAACTGAACTTTGTAATTTGAACTGTAAAAAAAAAAAATTGATACATGCATAAAAAGTTGAGTTACAAAAGAAGGATTTTTTTTATTATTTTACTATTTCTGCGTTTGGTGTTTCCTCGTTAAGTTTTTTATTTTTGTTTCTTTGCTTTTTTTTCTTTTCATCTTAGCCTTTCTTGAATTCAATTTTAATGATTTAAGGGGAAAAGACACGAATTACACTCACTTTCCACGACTGCCTTCTGTGAGACTTATAGTAATTTCATGTTTAAATCTAACCATGAACATTTGCATTACCATAATTATTAGCCTAGGAAGTTACACGACAGGTCTGACCTCGGCAATGAAATGACGCGAGAAATGGACTTCCCTGCAACAGCCCTATTGAAACTATCGCATCAACTTAGGAAATATCGATGTAAGCCGCATCGTAAATTCGTATCCAACTCCGGGCCGAAAAGACATGATAAAACCGTGTTTATTTCACGCTGAGCCCAGGGTCTATTCTTTATCCCCGTGAGCCAGACGGCCGTTAGGTCTAGCTCACCCCGTGTGAGTAATCGAGTGCCACTGCGCCACTGTGACGGGGCGATGAGCGAGTTCAACTGAATGAGTCATTATGCTCAGAGCCTGGCGCGCCCTTGCTGGCCCGATCGACTTGGGTGACAAACACAATTGATCATCAGCTAGATTAGATCTATAGATCTGGATCTAGATCAAAGTGGGGGCTTGCCCGTCCCTACATGAAGGCCCAAATGCGAGGCTAAGTAGACACATTTTCAAACCAAAACAGAATGGATGACGCGTCAGTTTGGAAAATGACGGAGTAAAATACGGGACCGATGCTTTAATGAACTCTTCCTCAATTCTGATTCACTGATAGGAAGTTAGAGACACTGTTAGACAGTCCTTAACCATCGCCCGACAGTCACCGTGTGACACACACCGAGCCTTTCGTACTTTTGTTTTTGTTATTGTTTTTCGAGTGGGGTGGAAAAATTCACGACATCTACATCGTAATGTTAGACAAACAGCAAGAAGGAAAACGATCTCAAAAACAAAAAACTGTAGAGATAAAAATCGTTTGAAATGAGAGATTTCTTTCCAAAGAAAAATATGCGCAACCTGTCAAGATACAGTTTGAGAATAAAGATTTTAATTCAAATTGCTGAGGAAATTCTAGTTTATATGTATGCATTTCACTGCCCTCCTTTCATATGATTTATCCAGAATAATTTCCAAAACTGAATGACAATCAAACAATACTTCTGGTTATTGTTAAAGTCATCATGGACAAAAATCAAAGTCTGTGATGTTGGAAAATGATGCAAATCCAGAACTTGTCCGTTAGTTAATTATGGTTGGCGCACGTTAATCAGTTTAGAGTTCTCCGGTAAAATAATCTTCTAGTCTAGAAGGTAGGACAAATTCAGGATATAACATTTAATGTATGTGTTGTTCGGATAACATATGATGTATGTGTTGTACGGATAACATATAATGTATGTGTTGTACGGATAAAATTTAATTTATGTGTTGTTCGGATAATGCTTCATGTGCGTGTTGTACGGATAACATTTAATGTATGTGTTGTACGGATAACGTTATTTTAATGTATGTGTTATACACATAATATTAATGTATATGTTGTACGGATAACATTTAATGTGTTGCACGGATAACACTTCATTTGCGTGTTGTACGCATAACATTTAATGCATGTGTTGTACGGATAACATTTAATGTATGAGTTTTACGGATAACATTATTTTAATGTATGTGTTATACGCATAATATTAATGTACGTGTTGTACGGATAACATTTAATGTATGTGTTGTATCAAAGTAGCAGGCCTTATCGGCTGATTCTAGGGGGCTCAAGAAGGTTGAGAGAAAAACTGCGATAAGAGGACCTAGATCTAGAGCCATTATCCTCTCAACAATGTCTTTCATATATTATCATAGACCAGTTTGTCTTTATCAGGAGAGGCACAGTATGACAATTGCCGGCTTTCTTAACCTCCGGTCGATTGTTGGCACCGTGAATCATGACAAACTAAAGGGAAAAAAAATAAAATAAGAATTGCTTGTAGATCTAAAGCTGATCCCACAAGCCGCTTCAGATAAGAGGATAAAGAGGGAGAGAAGCAAATTTTTTTGTTGACGAGAAATTAAGAAAACAGAAGGAAAAAAAAAATATTGCTCTGCGACAATGGGGCGGGGAGATATTAGTAAGTAGGCAGATATTATAGCGGAAATATTAATTTTAAACTAATGTGTACAGGAAATATAAATAGAATTTAAAAAGTTAAGAAAAGGGCTGGGGAAAGCGAGTAGGGGGGAAAGGGAAAAAATAAAAGGGGGGGGGGGGGGTAAACTTTAAGTAAGGAGGAAGTAAAATTATTGTTTGATTCAAACTTGGTTCTTCTCAAGTTCTATTGTTGGCCGCAGATTTCAGTATTTTCCACTGTGTGTGTGTGTGTGTGTGTGTTATCATCCCTCGATACTGAGACACCAGGTAGACAGTCGAAATTACAGACACACACACACACACACGGGTTATCTCAAAAAGATCTTTGTCGAGTGGTTCTAATATAAAGCCTCAGATTCTAGAGTTTTATCTTTCATCATGGGACTACCCTTCACGCCATCGTGACTGAAACTCGTGACACAAGTCCCTCTTCCTCCCCTCTCACCATCTCTTCACCTTCCTCCATGTTTCTTGAGTATTTTCAACCTAACAAGGACCTCAAAAACAACAACAAAAAAAAAAAAAAAAAATTAATTATAGACATTTTATTTCACTTATTATAGAAAATGAAATAATTTCTTAGCGAAATATTTCCTCGCCTTAACCCTCATTAAGAAAATACTGTTGAAAAAATTTGAACTGCTATTAAAGAAAAAAAAAAACATCAAAAAGCACGTGAATTTCGCATGATTCCCTATTGACGATCATACGTGTCAAATCTAGCACTGAGCAGTGAGAACAGTATTCAATAGGAGAATTCACATTGTCATTATCACAAGTCTTTACAGTGAATCATCCATTATTGCTGCTAGATCTAGGTCTACTTTAACATTTAGTTCCAGTTATGGCGTAAAAATCTGTCTACAGTGAATGCACGACCTGTAAAACTCGACGTAATGAATTGTTCTAAAAGCGTCCTACAGAATTTACAAATAACTGACATTGGAAATTATTTTCCATTAAAAATGTTGGCATGAAATCGTGAAATATCTAAACGAACAACCGCATCTCCCTTACTATACAACAAAGTAATTTGTTTCATATTAAAAATTAAATTTGCTTCTCATTCTCAACTTGACCAAAAAAAAAAAAAATAAATAAATAAAAAATAAAAAATAAAACTTGGATTAAAAGCATCAGAATTTTCTATGAAACTTTTAGCCTGAAGTATACCTCCATGTAAATCAATTAAAAAAACAAAAGATATATTTACAACAACATTGTAATACAGTATTTAACCCTAATTCACACGGTCCGTCACGTTAACTCTTTTTTTTTTTTTCTTTATGTAAAATTTCACGCCTAACCGTGGAAAATCGCTAACGAACTAGATCTAGATCTAAATCTAAAACTTTGTTTGAGAATATTGTAAAACTTCCAAACTGCAAGAAGATTCAGCCGTAAATATAGAAATGACGCAAGAATTCATGGAGAATTTTGACCACGCAAAGACTTGGGTGTAGATCGGACTCATATGTGTGTGAAAAACATGATTGAGTCGCGCGTGCTGCTTCTCTGAAAACTTGACTGGTCTTAACTAATTCGAGGGATAAATTGAAAAGAAGATCTTCTAGCATGAAAATCAAGTCGAGACAGGAGAAAGTACGCGATTGATAAAGACCCGATCCACATAGTTCCATCTATAATGAAAATTAATGTTTTAAAATTTGACTTTATCTAGAATCTAGATTAGAATCCTCTGGGTTTCAAAAACATTTCAAAACGTCAGCATGTCAGCAGTCCAAATTAGAAAGAGAGAGAGAGAGAGAGAGAGAGAGAGAGAGAGAGAGAGAGAGAGAGAGAGAGAGAGAAAGAGAGAGAGAGTGAGAGAGCGAGGGTGAGAGAAAGAAAGAGGAAGAGAGGAAGAGAGAGAGAGAGAGAGAGAGAGAGAGAGAGAAAGAGAGACAGAGTCAAAGATCTTAAACTAAGCTAATGTTAAGACCGGCACTGATAGTTCAGAATTTGGAACTTTCGCCAAATGCCATAATTATTTTGTAATCAAAACAATAGCCTAATAACTCTTTCAAAAAAATATTTAAAGAAGACGCGCTTTATCGCAACAACACTGTCTTACTTAGCTGGGTTTAACTGGTACATACCTCGCAGAGTTGACATGAAATTTCTGATTGCTATAATCGTGCCATTATAATTCTCTACGATTGCCTTTTCTGTATACTAACTGGTACATCAGAACATCTCGGGGGAAGATTCTGTAGATGTTAATTGTTAGCTGGCGCCAATTAGCGTGGGCCCGTGGACCGTGGATTAGTAACTATTACTGGTGTAATTGACGTGTGCCTGTAGATAACCCCATCTGAGACCCTTGCGGCATTTCAGGTGTCTAGAATTATTCCGTAACAGTAGGTTTGTCATGTAGGCTACTGCATGTTGTTTTTTAAATGTAACTTAAATTATTATTATTAATATTATTATTATTATTAATATTATTATTATTATTATTATTATTATTATTATTATTATTATTATTATTATTATTATTATTATTAAGCCTATTATCATTTATGTTATCATTAATGTCGCAGTTATTCTAAAATTAACCCACACAATAATTAATGTTCTTTGTTATGTGTAAGTTGTTATTACAATAATTGCTATGCCCTACATGTAACCGTCATAATTGACTCTCAAGGGCCTATGATAAGTAACGGGTGAAGATTTAAGACCGACCATTTTATGCGCGTGTGAGCGCCTCACTGAAAGGGAATCTTCCGCTGAGACTGCTAGATACAATTATTCCGCATCTTTAAAACAAAACGGGGAAAATCTGAAAAGCCGTAACCTACATTAGTTTTATATAAATTTAATCTGGAAGGCATTTTGTTTCTCTTTCTTTAATTTCTCCTCACACCTACTTCATTTTTTTTTATTTTTCGCTTTGATAAAAATCTATCATAAACGAGCCTAGATCTATCCTTGTTTTGTTTTTTTTAACTAGTACTGAGATTTTATCTTCTGTATATCTACAACCACATTTTATTCGAAATGTGAAAAGAAGAAAAAAAGAGAGCGCAAAAAAAAAAAAGAAAAAAAGAAAAGAAAGAGGTGTATATTCCATAAATTATATTGGAATAAAACAAGCTAGAGCTCTACCTACTTTTTTGTTGTGTCATCCACGATCCAAGAGTTAAAGCACGTGCAAGTCCAGTGTCAGAAGAACCGGAGGCGGAAAAAATAGTCGCGGAACAGAGGAAAACAATCCTGATCACAGAAAAAAAAAACTAGTTTTCTGGCAGCGAAGAGCCAGGCTGAACGCTGCGCTCCGGGCAAAACCTTCTTTTTTTCTTTCTTCCCGTAGGTCACGATTGTGTCATGTGCTTCTCTCAAGACCTGACCTCAAAGTCAGGCTAGCAGGTCGATAAGAGGCGAAATAAAAATCAAAACTCTGACAATCTGACCGGCAGGTAGAGAGGTAGGTCTTGCTTGCGACTGGAACAGCGAAGAAAGTGTCGAGTTTTCAGGCAAGAGACAAAGGGCCCGAAGGTTAGTGGAGAGTTTATTGTTGCGTTACAGTCCAGTGTTGCAGGCGCCGCGCGATGGGCGACTCTGAATGAGAAATACCGACTCTCTCTCTCTGGCAGCTAAGTCATAGGCCCTTCTTTTCCATCAAAGGTAAATGGGGAGAGGGGAAGGGGGGTAAGATCCACATGTGGCGGAGGGTGGCGGGGAGGTTTCACTGGAGGTGTGGAGGGGAGGAGAGGGGAGGGGAGGGGCACACTTGGAATCGACTAGATCCTGGGGTGATGGCGGCGGCGCTGTGGTTGGTAATTCTGTAGGTTAGCAGTTCCAAGTTCTACCAACTGTCCCGGGCGAGAGAAGAAAATTGATAGGCTAAGATTTAGCCTAGAACTCCGGTTCCTCCGCGCTGTTCCCCCCTCCCTTGCCCTTTCTCTTACAGTGCGCCGTGTCGTTAACAGTGCAAAACTGCATCAACGGCCGCTAACCCAGTCGGCCTGTCTGTCACTATCAAAACTGCTTGTGTCCCCTCTCGCGCGCGCTTCGCCCCCCACGCTGACTCTCTCTCTCTCTCTCTCTCTCTCTCTCTCTCTCTCTCTCTCTCTCTCTCTCTCTCTCTCTCTCTCTCTCTCTCTCTCCAGTAACTGCCGGGCATAAGTTGGTAGTACGCGGAGAGTCGTACGCCGTACGGACTGTCTACTTACAAGTTTCAACCGACCCCCCCTCCCCTCACCTCTCGACAGAGACACCGCTTCCCCCTCTCCCTTCGTTTCCCCCTCGCAACCGCCACTGCGGACGGCCCAGAAGCAGGCACGTCGCATAACCAGAATTGCCACATGCGGCGTCAAACTTTGATAGAGAATGATTGTGACTTCTGTTCCTTTGGCTCTTAGCCTAAAACTTCTGTCAGATCTGGGGCTTTGATCTATTATTATGGTAGCTGGTTTATCTATCTACATGAGTATCATTGTAATTATTGTTTATTAAATGGACAACATTGTAATGAAATATTTTTATTTATATATATATTTAAATATTCACACACACATGGGTAACATTGTAGTCACTATTTTTTTTTTTTTTTGCTTCATGAGCAATATTGTTATTAATCACTATTTTTCTCCTACATGGATCATTCTGTAAATACTTTTTTTGTATTATTTATTAATTTATCATAAACAAAGCGATTTCAGACTTGTCATGAAAGGTGTTAGGAAATAAAGTTTAGACAGAGGGGAGGGTGGGTGTGTGTGTGTGTGGGGGGGGGGGGGGCTGTAAACTCGGTGGAAGATCAAAGGTTATAAAATGAATATACTGGTGATGGAAGAAGAGTGGTAAACTAACGTGTAAAACATGTTATACAGAAACGTGTACTCAACCTGTATCGGCGCATATATCTTAGCTGCACTAAGATTGACTTGTTTCAGTTTACATTGAAACGTTTGCCACCAGACAGTCATTTAAAATTTCTCTTACATTCTTGGTTTGCCTTGTCTATTAGCTTTCTATTTGAATCAAGATGTGATCTTCTCTGAAAAGAAGTAAACGCAGTGACGTCACTTTCTGAGCGCAAACAGCAATGATTTTAATCAACAGCGAATGAAATCGAGAAATTGAGGGTCATCAGTAACTTTAATAAATAAAAAAAACAGCGAAAAAAAACTTATGTTATATGCCTATGTCTAGACGATGTGACAAAGAGGGAACTGAGGGATGTGTTAGGAAAAAAAAAATGCGCAGCAACTCCAATAACACCAACAACAACAAGGACAACAGCGTCCACGTCGGCAACAACGACCGCATCAAACCGCATTTTTGAAAGTGACTGTTTACCCTCAATTTCTGAATTTTTGAGTTAATATTGGGAAGTGATCATAATTTTTACTGGCGGGCAGGGAGGAGGGAGTTGGACACTGGTTGGGAGATGGAGATAGGCTGGGGAGGAGAATATGAGAGCCCAAAGAGATAATACGAGAGAGGGAGAGAGAGGAAGAGAGAGTGAGAGAAAGAGAGAGAGTGAAAGAAAGAGAGAGAGAGAACGAAAGAGAAAGAGAGAGAGAGAGAGAGCGAACGAAAGAGAGAGAGAGAGAGAGAGAGAGAGAGAGAGAGAGAGAGAGAGAGAGAGAGAGAGAGAGAGAAAGAGAGAGAAAGAGAGAAAGAGAGAGAGAGAGAGAGAGAGAGAGAGAGAGAGAGAGAGAGAGAGAGAGAGAGAGAGAGAAAGAGAGAGAGAGAGAGAGAGAGAGAGAGAGAGAGAGAGAGAGAGAGAGAGAGAGAGAGAGAGAGAGAGAGAGAGAGAGAGATGAGATGAGATGACGGGAACAGAGGATAAGATGATTTGGGTGTTCTATTCTTTTGTTCCCACGAACAAATACTGAACATCTGTCAATGAGAATCGTTGGCACGCGAGCTAGATACTATAGTGTCTCATCCGTGTTCCTCTCTTCATTGGGAGGGGGGGGGGACCTCCCTGCTGGGTGGGTGGACTAGTCAACACATAAATTGGACAGACGGACTTCTGAGACACTGAGTGTTTTAACAAAATTGAAGAAAAATAGAACTGTTTCTTGTTTATGGATCGAGAAGATCTCATTTTTTTGTGGAACGAAGGGAAAAGAAAAATTCGAATTTTTTTTTTTTTATTGTCTTTGTGCTCTCTATCTTCTATTACTGTCTCTCTCTCTCTCTCTATCTCAACTCTCTCTCTCTCTCTTATCTTCTCTCTTTCCTCTTTCTGTCAACTCTCTCTCTCTTATCTTCTCTCTTTCCTCTCTCTCTCTCTCTATCTCTTCTTTTTCTCTTATCTGATCTCTCTCTCTCTCTCTCTCTCTCTCTCTCTCTCTCTCTCTCTCTCTCTCTCTCTCGCTCTTCTTTGGGTTTGTCTCGAGACTGAGGATTACAATGATTTGGCTCAAGACCTATGATAGAAGAGAATCTGTTAGAATAAACTTTCGTTTCTATCTTCACAGGAAACTGGAAAAGCTAAGGAATCTTACAACTTCAACGATCAATCATTAAGAAAAGAATGGTGATTGGTGAGAGGCCCGTTTATAATGACGTCACAAGAGATAATTGACACGATGACCCTTTATAATGACGTCACAAGAGATAATTGACACAATGACCCTTCATAATGACGTCACAAGAGATAATTGACACGATGACCCTTCATAATGACGTCACAAGAGATAATTGACACGATGACCCTTCATAATGACGTCGCAAGAGATAATTGACACGATGATCCTTTATAATGACGTCACAAGAGATAATTGACACGATGACCCTGTATAATGACGTCACAAGAGATAATTGACACGATAACCCTGTATAATGACGTCACACGAGGTGCTTGGTGCGACAACCCAACAAACTTGGTGCCTGAACCCAACATGATGACGCAGTAAGGATGTTGGGTGCAACAACCCAACATTTTGACGTGTCAAAGGATTGTTGGTGCGGCAACCCAACATGATGAAGTAGTAAAAGATGGTCGACGTGACAACCAACAGTTTCACGTCACAAGGGATGTTTGGTGCAAAGCCTCAACATTTTGACGTCACAAGGGATGTTTGGTGCAAAGCCTCAACATTTTGACGTCACAAGGGGTGTTTGGTGCAAAGCCTCAACATTTTGACGTCACAAGGGGTGTTTGGTGCAAAGCCTCAACATTTTGACGTCACAAGGGATGTTTGGTGCAAAGCCTCAACATTTTGACGTCACAAGGGATGTTTGGTGCAAAGCCTCAACATTTTGACGTCACAAGGGGTGTTTGGTGCAAAGCCTCAACATTTTGACGTCACAAGGGATGTTTGGTGCAAAGCCTCAACATTTTGACGTCACAAGGGATGTTTGGTGCAAAGCCTCAACATTTTGACGTCACAAGGGATGTTTGGTGCAAAGCCTCAACATTTTGACGTCACAAGGGATGTTTGGTGCAAAGCCTCAACATTTTGACGTCACAAGGGATGTTTGGTGCAAAGCCTCAACATTTTGACGTCCCGAAAGATGGTTGGTCCGATTACCCGAAAAGATGACGTAGCAAAAGACGTTTGGTGCGACAACCTAAAACTGTGCGTCACAAGGGATCTTTAGAACAACCCAACTGTATGACGTGACAAAAGATATATATTGCAATTGCGACAACACTGCTTTATATGCGTTTCGGTAACCCAAATTGATTACGTCACTACATACTTTTTGACAGGAACCTTAATAATGATTGACGCTTTTAAAATCTGAGAGGCTTCTATAGGCAGGAGGAACTTATTTTGGTTTTGGTTTTGTGGGAATGCGACAAAAAAAAAAGAAAGAAAAGGGGCTGGGTGTGGTTATGTGGGGAATTTTGTTTTTTCTTTTGGGGGAGAGGGGGGGGGGGGGGAGGGGAGGGTTAGTGGGAGATTGCGGGGCCCGGAGACGATGCGGGATTTTATTAACACGAAGATCAAGACGCTTACGTAAGGGGCTGAAGAGAAACATTGGAGATGGTGAAAAAACGGCATTAAGCTTTGTAAGGGGAGACGGGGGAGGAAAAGGTTTGGGGGGGGGGGGGAGATTGTCTTTAGTGTGTGGATGGTTGGGTGGAATGGTGGTGGGTAGGCACTCATAAGGAGCTGAAGAAAGAGGGAAGACTGATATGAATTTCAGATTTAAAAAAAAGGGACATTGTGTAAGTGTTTAAAGATGAAAATTTTGCGACGAAATACCATGGTATTGCATAGGCGAAAGAGATAATAAAGAAGGGAGAGGGGGGAGGATTCAGGAGTGCAACAAAAAGGATGGGGGGGGGGGGCAGTTACAATAACTAAACGTATTTTAGGAGGTTTCCAGGGGTAAAGGGGACCTGAAGAAGGACGGGGTGAGGTGGGGTGGGAGGGGGGGGGTAGTGATGTGAAGAGCACTGACTAATGGTTTCTCTTTACAAAGACACAATGGTGGTGTTGGGCAGAGGGGGGGATTTTAGGAGTTAGGCCTGGCTTGGGGTAGCGGGGTGCTCTATCCCGAGGTTCAGCAACCAGGGAAGAAATTGACGAAGATTTAAATGCTCGAAGTGAAACTTTGTAATGAAGATTGGAGGAGAGATTGATTTTTTTTTTTTTTTTTTTTTTGGGGGGGGGGGGGGGGAAGAGAGAGTTTATTGGTATAAATTCGAAGTGATATGGATTTCACATATAACAAGAAAATAGAAGAGAAGGAAAAACAGATAAATATAAAGAGGCGTTGACAGAAAGTCAGATAGAGGAGGCGCGAAAGAGGAAGAGAGGGATAGAGAGAAAGGGAGATAGTGCGAAATATATAAATATATATATATATATATATATATATATATTTATGTATTGCTCCCACAGTTGAGCACTCTCATCAATTATTCCACCTTATCTTCAAACTATTATATATATGTATATATAAAAGGTCAATAAATGGAAAACAAGAGAAAAATAGAAAGCTGAGCGAGAGGACGCATTCTACATCATGAGGGAGTGAGTAAGTGTTTCAAGTGCTCACACTGGTGAAAATTGGGATAAAGTTAATATTGTTTGATTGATCAATGCTGGATGGGGACACGGGGCCAGTTATTAGGAGAGGAAAAAAAAACAGAAGAAAAAGAAAACAAAAACAAATAAAAAAAAGTTACAAAAAAAAGAACTCTAAACATAATTGACTTAATATTGAGTTGAAAAGTTAACAAAAAGAAACAAAATATAGTATATGAAATAAGGTGGCAAATAAAAGAGAGAGAGAGAGAGAGAGAGAGAGAGAGAGAGAGAGAGAGAGAGAGAGAGAGAGAGAGAGAGAGAGAGAGAGAGAGAGAGAGAGAAAAGCAGACAGACAGAGACAGAAAGAGAGAGTGAAAGATAGAAAGAGAGTTAGTGAGTGAGTGAGAGAGAGAGAGAGAGAGAGAGAGAGAGAGAGAGAGAGAGAGAGAGAGAGAGAGAGAGAGAGAGAGACAGAGAGAGAGAGAGAGAGAGAAACAGGCAGACAACAGACAGACAGAGAAAGAGTGAGAAAGGAAACTTTAAAGTCCCGCTGTAGTGCCAGAGAGAAGAATTTATGAAACAAACAAAGAAGGTAGAAGAATAGCCGGTGTTGTAAAACGCCAAGCTTCACCCCTTAAAACGCTCATCATGATGTACATCTCATCTCTCTCACTCTCTCTCTCTCCCTCACTCACTCACTCACTAACTCTCTTTGTTTCTCTTTCTATCTTTCACTCTCTCTTTCTGTCTCTGTCTGTCTGCCTCTCTCTCTCACTCTCTCTCTCTCTCACTCTCTCTCTCTCTCACTCTTTCTCTCTTTCACTCTCTCTCTCTCTCTCTCTCTCTCTCTCTCTCTCTCTCTCTCTGTCCCTCTCTCTCTTTTATTTGCCACCTTATTTCATATACTATATTTTGTTTCTTTTTGTATATCATGACAGACATGAATTCCCATAAGGCAGTAACGGTTACATCCACCACTTCTTTCTTTTTTTTTTTTTTTTTTTTCTTTTTGCGATTATTGATTATTTTATAATCAGTGTTTATGCCAATCTTTATATAGAATGAGAAAGTACAAAACTAGCTGTATTCGAGTATTATTATACGGACCAATAAATTGCGCGTGAGCTTCATTCATGCTTGTCGTAATTTATTTACGTAGGAGAGCGAGAGCGCCCCTACAATCCAACGGAGTGACGTGTGCCAGCATTGATTGGCTGATAAAAATAGACGCGCGCTTAGATGTCGTAAGACCGCTCTTTTTTTTTCCCTCGTCTTCTAAAAATGGCCAAACTCCGTTTAATCCTAAATTCGGTATTGTTCATTCAGACACCCTCACTTATTTACAAACACAATGACGACATACATAAATACAAAAACAAACACTTCAAAAATAGTAATGCAATGAAATAGATAATGTTTTTTTGCTTCTTTCACTTTTCCTCTCTCTCTCTCTCTCTCTCTCTCTCTATTTGCCTCTCTCTGTCTCTCTGTCTCTCTGTCTCTCTCTCTCTCTCGTTCAGCCCCAAACCTCGCCCCCTCTCCTCCCTCTTTCTCTAAATCTATTACGATAGAAATGAGCTCTCCCCCTCCACAACTATCCCTCTATCCCATTGCCCATCCGTTACTCACCCATACGCTTCTATAATAAAAGCCTTTCTACATTTTTGGTCGGATTCATTGGATCTTGTTCCCCCTCGTCTCTCCCCATGTCAACCCCGATCTTTGATGCTGATCCCAGATCTTGAAGAAATTATTTTTTCTTCACTTCGTGTATGGACTGATCTAAGAATAAACGGATTTTAAAATGTTTGCACGCGCACCGCTGCACTTAAGAGAGAAACCAAAAAACCAAAAAAACAAAAAAAAACAAAAAAAAAAAAACAAAAAAAAATCAACAAAAACATGGAACGAAGATGTGAAGGGAAAAAAAGTTCAAGAAATTCTGTTACTCCACATAGCACCAGCCTCGGTGTTTTTTGTTATCTTTTTTTTTTCCCTTATAAAAATAATTTAGTGTTGCAGATATTTTTGTACTCGCTTCTCCGAGAATGGAAAACAATGATGTTAGAAGGAAAAAGTCATATTCTCTTTAGTGTATTTAAGGGAACAGTCATGATGAGCTGCAGCACCCAAGAGAGAATGAAGAGAAGTGAAAATGACAGAAGAGAAGAGAAGAGAAGAGAGAGAGATAGAAAGAGAGAGAGAGAGAGAGAGAGAGAGAGAGAGAGAGAGAGAAAGAGAGAGATGAAATGTATACAGAGAAAGAGCAGTCAGAGAGATGAAGCCATACATAGAGAGACAGAGACAAACGGATGGAAAGAGGGAAAAAAGGGAAGCAATAGACAAAGAAAGAAAGTTACACATAAAAAAGGAAGAAGGCTACTAGTCTGCTAAATGAATCCAACCTTGATTCCACACATAAAGAGAAAGAATCATAAAGAGAAAGAATCTGCTGTATACTTAGCACAACTGTCTAAGCGGACAAGGAGAATAAAATAAATAAAGAGCAACCATAATCACGCATATTGGACAAGAACGCTACAATAGAATGTATTTGAACAAAAAAAAAAGGCCTCCAGCCAAATCACACACCATGGGAACTAAAAATCTTGCGCTTTAACAACTTAAATCATAAACCACGATGACTGAATGAATGTACAGACAGGCAGCAAACCTTCTTTTTACCCCCACCGCTTCCTCATACCCATCACACACATGATTCTATTCCTCCCTCGCAACCCCCCCCCCCTCCTTCGTCACACACTCGCTCACGCCATCCCCATCGCAGAGTAATACTCACCCCCCACCCCCCCACCCCCACCCCTCACTCATCCACACTACCCCAGCAGACATTGGACCACCGCTCACCATGCAAGACTGGAGGAAGAACACTAGACGTTCAGGCCCATTTTTTTATGTTCTACCATCCCTTTCTCTTTCGGTTCCATCGTGGAAGAACAGAACAAAGACGTGAAAGACGAGCCGGGTCTATCTAACACGTGCGGTCTGTCAACCCAGCCACACTTCTCCTCACCCTGCTCCTTACCAATGCTAAAAACCATGCAGACTTAATCCTCCGCCACCCCACACCCACACACACCTTCTCTTTTCCTTCCTTTTCTCGGTCTCCCATTCTGATTTCCCCATTCTCTGTGGATGATTCGGTCATTCAACTGTGTGTTTACGCTTCCTTCTCCCATCCCTTTTCTCCCTCCAACCTCCTGAACATACCATTAAAATTGATCACATTCAACCTCTGTTTATCTCTCTGTCTCTTTCTGTCTGTCTGTCTGTCTGTCTGTCTGTCTGTCTGTCAGTCTCTCCCTCTCTCTCTCTCTCATTCTCTCTCTACCTCCCTCCCTCTCTCTCTCTCTCTCTCTCTCTCTCTCTCTCTCTCTCTCCTTATCTCTTTCTACTCTATTGCTTCCTCTATCAAACAACCTATCTATCTATCTGTTTCAGTTCTCTGCCTGTCTATCTGTCTGTCTGTCTGTCCGACTGTACCGGCGAGAGTGTGGTCTGATCTGGTTGGATGCCCCGTTCCCTCTCGCCATCTCCTGTTTTTAAAATCTATAATATAAAAATCGATGCAGTACACACACAAACAAACACACACAATGACGTCATTTATCAAGGCTGAGCCGAATCATAAGCCTATTAATCTGTTTCTATGGCGATGATGATACTGATAAACGATTAGAATATCTGATTATTCATTACATCCACCATAATGACTCAGTTGAGATGATTGATAAATTGATTAATTCGTTGGTTTTTTTTTTTTTCATGTTCATTTATTTGTTTATTGATGTATTCATTTCAATTAATTTATTATTTATTTGTTAATTTAATATTTTTTTTGTTTGTTTTATATATTTATTTATTAATTTAATATCATGTTAAATTTATTTATCTATTTTTTTTTATATTTTTTTTTTTTTTGGGGGGGGGGGGGGGTCGGAGAGGAGAGGACCACCTTAACAGTCAAGCCAAATCTCGAGCGGACTATAATTCTGTTCACATCTACCAGAAGAACAACATTCGATGCTCGATGTGTGACTGAGCTTCCTGATTTGGTCGGTATTTGATCGGGCCAGATTCCGGTGTTGATCCATGGATACAGCATCCACAGCATCCAGACTTTTCTAAAATCAATCAAATTAATAGATATCCTCTAGAGTACTCTCGTGTAACTTGAACTATTAAAGATCTGGGGCAATAGATTCAGGTACCAAACAATAACTGATTGGTTGATTGATTGATTGATTGTTAAATTTATACACCGCGATCCAATGGATATGTTTTTTCCTACCTAATTGCAAGTAGGTCGCACTTAATCACGAGAAACTCAACTAATGTTCTATTGATGTATTTCGATACCCATGTCTGTTTTCCTCTTTCTAACTGTAACAACACGAAGGGTGATTTTATATTGAGAAAAGCGTTGAGAGAGAGAGAGAGAGAGAGAGAGAGAGAGAGAGAGAGAGAGAGAGAGAGAGAGAGAGAGAGAGAGCGAGAGAGAGAAAGTTCTTGGGATATAGATCCAGGGGCGTTTCTACGATTTACTATGTTTCTTCTATCGGA
>JAWDGP010005588.1:430000-435000 GCA_033675545.1 Elysia crispata
CACAATCTATGTCAACCGACCAGGGGAGGCTAAAGGATGCAGGGAGACACAAGAGCTTGCCGGGAAATTTGAGATCCTGACTTTTACTGGTAATTCTTAGGTATCTAGATTCTTTAGTTTCTGCCCAGCCTGCAGAGTGATGTTAACTCTCACCTCCTACGGGAGTTGTCTTTCTTTGCCGTCTTGGTTGCAGCAGTAATATCGTTTTTATTCTTGTTTAGATCATATTATTTTGATCTGATTGTGGCTGATAAACAAAAGGATGATGTAAACATTCTTTTCCTATTTTTTGTTTGTTCCGTTTTTGTTTGCTGCTGATGTTAAAGCTGATATGTTTTCTGTTGACTATTTCTTTTCACCTTTTTTTTTCTCTTTAATACCGGGGTCGCTATTGTCCTTGACTTCGTTGTTGTTATTGTCGTTATTTTTGTATCTGTAGGTGTTTGAGCTGCTGCTGATGGTGTGATTGTTCTCCTCCTCCTCCTCCTCCTCCTCCTCCTCCTCCTCCTCCTCCTCCTTCTTCTTCTTCTTCTTCTTCTTCTTCTTCTTCTTCTTCTTCTTCTTCTTCTTCTTCTTCTTCTTCTTCTTCTTCTTCTTCTTCTTCTTCTTCTTCTTCTTCTCCTCCTCCTCCTCCTCGTCCTCCTCCTTCTTTACTTCTTCCTTTTATCTTAATCCTTGTTTACGTCTCTCTCTTTCATTTCCATCTTGGTTTTAAAGCCGACCACAATCTCAAAAGATTAACGTAGCCAGTCACAATACATAATCCCTGACATTTTGAACATCTGATCTTCTGATGGATGTCTCTTTAAAGTCTATCAATAAAAGAAGAACCACAACAACAGAAAATATGATCCAGGCCTCCAAGATTTTACGTACGTGATTGTAGGCCAAGCATAACTTATTAAAACTAGAGAGTCTTATTTCTTGTTAAGCAAGCACCGATAGTAAACACATTGAGGAGTTTTCCGATAATGCGCAAATCCTTGTTAGCTGCACACGCGCATCTAGAGCTGCAGTCTGCGCTACCGAATACAGCCCGGTTACTAGGACAGAAGACTGTCAACAAGGGAAGGGAAACCAGACGACTGACGGGATAAAGCGCACATTTTACTGTAAATCAAATAACTAACGAAAGGCCTTTTCTTTTTAAATTTTTTTTTTTTTTTGTGAAACTGGTCTTGGACATTAAATTTGGTGAAAGATTTCTTCTTTCTGTTTCTTGTCTTCCCTAAATGCTCTTTGCCTCTGTCCCTGTCTGTCTGTTTCTATCTATCTCTCTCTCTCTCTCTCTCTCTCTCTCTCTCTCTCTCTCTCTCTCTCTCTCTCTCTCTCATTCTCTGCCTGTCTCTCTATATGTGTTCCTCTGTTTAAATTTTACTTTCACTTTCCTATTTTTTTTTTTTTGTATTAAACCCCGCCTGGTCTTTTTCTCGTGTGCCCCCTGTCCCCTCTCCTTGTCCAACTGTCTGTAGTGCCACTGTATCGACCCACTGCCAAGACACCAGTACCAACTGGCTCAAACCTATCAATCTCCTACAGGTCTACAGTTTCCCCCCTCTTTCTCTGATCCAGGTTCACTAATTTCCCACCCCTTTCTCGATTCTTCTGCTCCAAGCGATCCTTCGCCCGCCCTCTTCCAATAGTGCCATGGTGCCCATCAGTTTGTTTTAATCTGTCTCTCTCTCTCTCTCTCTCTCTCTCTCTCTCTCTCTCTCCCTCTCCCTCTCTCTCTTTCTCTTTCTCTCTCCCTCTCCCCCTCTCTCTCTCTCTCTCTATCTATCTATCTATCTATCCCTGTTTATATTTATTGGTCTCTCAAACATTCTTTGCACCTATGTCTTCCTATTTATCTGTCTCTGCCATTGTTTATCTCAGTCAGAATATCTCTGTATCTCTCTCTCTCTCTATCTCCCTCTCTCTCTTTCTTTCACTTTCCCTTCTAATAAGAGTAAAGTTTGCCTCAAACACTTTCGTATTAATCCTATTCAATATATATATATAATTATATATATTAATATATTGTAAATCTTGTGTAGCAAGACTTATTACTGATCAGAATAGTGTTTTTTCTTTACAAACACACACACACACACACATATATATATATATATATATGTATATGTATATCTAATGACCAGCCATCCTTGTTCCTCCATGTCTCTTGGCGGACAGTCCAACAGTGTCCATTGTTCTACCAACTGCCCCACGCCCATCTCTGATCGATACTCGGTCACCACTTGTGTCTCCCCCTCTCGTCCATCCCTGTCATAACCTTACATGGGGCGATTACCCCTCCCACCCCCACCACTCGCTCACTTACATGTTCGCTCATATATGTTTCTCTTCCTGTCTCTTTCTCTTTACATCTGTATTTTACCTTCTCGTTTGTACGTTTTTTTGTTTTTGGTTTTTGGTTTAAAAAGGGCTTTCTGGTCAGTCTGTAATGGTGCTCATCCGTACACATGTGTGTTGACAGAGCTCAGTTTCCTTAAGTGGATGACGTTATGCGAAGTCTTCTAGTTGCCAACATAGAGGGACTCAGTGGATTGCATCTTACTTTGAAGTTTAGAAATCTATGAATGTAAATCTTCATTGACTGGTTTGGAGCCTGTGCTTCTTTTCATCTTCTTCCAAAAAACCACAAGTCTCAACACAGGCAAAAATAACCTTATTAGATTAAGAAATAATGATTTCTCCTCTTCACTGCTCTGTCAATCCACGTATACAGATGTCTTGACTAAATAAACCAGTATCTGTGTGATGGTAAGTCTGTAGGTCCTATCCAAACCTCACAATTCACATAAGGTAAGCGAGTATCCCTAAATCTCCTCAGGATAGGCTATCAGTTACCGTATTGTTCCAAATCTTTAGACGATTGTATCTCCTTACCATTTTTATATTCGGAGTACTTCGTACTGTACTGATCTTCTTGCGGACAGTCTCTATCAAACAACAGAATGATAACAATTCCAAAATTCTTAACATTTGGTTCGTGTCTATTTGTAAAACTCACAATAAACCAATTCTATCGGGGAAAAAAATGTTCTTGAAATATTTTTCTTTGTCTGATTTCACCTTTAGGGAAATGTCTTTGCGCAATCTTTTAAAATTTTGGATTGAAAGAACAACAGAGAGAAGAGAGAAAGCTGAAATATAGACAAAAAAAAGTTGGGAGATACTAGATAAATATAGATATAGAGAGGGTGGTAGAGAGAGAGAAAGAGAGAGAGAGAGAGAGAGAGAGAGAGAGAGAGAGAGAGAGAGAGAGAGAGAGAGAGAGAAAGAGGGGGGGGGGGGCAGGGTGGAACGGGAGGACTTGGAAAGGATAGAGAAGATCTAAGACAAAAAGGAAAAACAGGGAGGGAGAGAGGGAAATTGTGTATGTGTGTTTGTATGTGTAAGTACAATAACTTGTTTTGGAATACACATTCGATCTGTATGGATATAAATCTGTGATATAAACGTAAAGGGCATTTTACAAATTTGAAACTTAAAACGAGGGCATCTAAGAGCAAAAATTGATTGCCATCGCTTATCTGGCAAGTCCTTGTCAACTGAAAACAATGCTTGCTATTTCAAGAAAATAAATCCAACGAGGCATAAATCAATACGCATTTCACTGTTACATTCTGGCAACAAAAATGGTTACAAAACTGTGGTAACGAGCGACTATTTTGGGAACCATCAACACGGCATCCGATTCGAATCTCGGGGAAATTTTTCGGATGGAAAGAAACAACCAAAAAAAAAAAAAAAAATAAATTCTAGAAAGATCTACGTAAGATGTAAATCTGGCATCAATTTCCTATCCTGCCGGCCAATGCATTTATGCCGAGTTTAAAATCAGCTTAGGAGCGAAAACATTTCTGGGTTGTTGGAATTTAAACGGAACTGTGGCGCTCGTTCTGGGATATCGAGGTAACAACTTTAAAATCTCGGGGGAAAGCATCGCGAGATAAAATAAGAAAAACTACCAAGAAAAGCAAAAGGAAAAAAAAAACGAATTTTTTTTTTTACTTTTTAAACATGAAGAAAACAGGTAAAAAAATGAAATTGTTTTATTTTTTAAAACGACTCCATTTTTTTTTCAAATCTTATGTCGCCCCAATTTTATTATTTGTTTATTTTATTTTATTTTATTTTACTTTTTCGTTTGTTTTTGTTTTTCCTCTTGTATGTTTCTATTTATTTTTTTTTCTTTGTTAAAACCGTAATTTATTGCATGACAAGAACAAAAGTTCCAACGGCTCAGAGCACCAAATAACGCACCGTCAACAGCGCCGTGAATGAAGATAAAAATAGTACATCAACCCAATACAAGACAACATCATCTGCTACAACAGCAGAGTAAAAGTAAGTGCGTTGTCATTATCGATACGGGGAGTAAATCATCGATATTCATGACAAAAAACAACAAAGCAGTGTCGCCCGCAACTAGCAACAAACTAAAATAAGTTTGACAGCAAAAACTAAAGATCAACAAAAACAACAACAACAACAACAACAACAACAACAACAACAACAACAACAACAACAACAACAACAACAACAGCGTGAAAACATAATTATTTTGTGCCTTGATTTCTCCCAAACCTATAAGTATTCTGTATATCATCTGAGCTACTTCCGGCGGAAGCCGCGGTCCGTGTGACGTAGACAATGTCCGCGGGATCCCCTTCGGCGCACGCACTTTCTCTCTTTCTCGTAGCAGCCATGGTCGCAAATGTCAAGGAATTGTGGCCACCCTTGGAGCAAGGCAGCGAGACCAAGTCCACGTCGAGGCATGCAAACAGACAGACAGACATATAGGACAGACAAACATATTTGTCTGGGAGGCTGACGCTTCAGCCCCGAGGCTCTCGTGACGTATTGGTGGAGATAAACAAGGTCGCCATTGCGGCGTTAGTGAGTCGGTATTTACATCAGGACTGTATCCCTACGCCGCTAGTCCGGCCTTGATCTGACATTATTATCATTCAATAAGTCGCTCTACAATGGTA
>JAWDGP010005588.1:442500-448544 GCA_033675545.1 Elysia crispata
AGAGAGAGAGAGAGAGAGAGAGAGAGAGAGAGAGAGAGAGAGAGAGAGAGAGAGAGAGAAAGAAAGACAGAAAGAGAGACAACGAGAGAGAAAGAGAGAGAGACAAAGAGAGACAAAGAGAGAGAGAGAGAGAGAGAGAGAGAGAGAGAGAGAGAGAGAGAGAGAGAGAGAGAGAGAGTAAGGGCAACAGAGAAAGACAGAATAGTTTCAATGTGTTATTGCAGTTTATTTAACACTTATTGCAATACCAAAAGCAGCACCAACAGTAACTTGTAGCAGTACACATAGCAGCAGAAGTAAAAGTAGTAGTAGTAGTAGTAGTAGTAGTAGTAGTAGTAGTAGTAGTAGTAGTAGTAGTAGTAGTAGTAGTAGTAGTAGTAGTAGTAGTAGTAGTAGTAGTAGTAGTAGTACAGTAGTATTATTAGTAGTAGTAGTAGTAGTAGTAGTAGTAGTAGTAGTAGTAGTAGTAGTAGTAGTAGTAGTAGTAGTAGTAGCAATCGTAGTTGTCGTAGAAGTAGCAGCTGTAGTGTTGGTGGTAGAAATGGTCTCAAGTGGATTGGACCACTGAAAGCCGCGGTAGAAATACTCCGGAAACAAAGAAGCTCCAACAAGTGGTGGACACTCACTATAATGGATTGGTTCTAACCCAGCGATCAAGCAGTATGGCGGTGAGACCTCCCCAGGGCCACGAGGAGCCCGTGATGCTCTGATGACGGCAGAGAGGGGGGTATCTATCCTGTCTGATGACAGCTGGAGAGAACTTTACGAGCCAGGCTAGAGATACCGTTGCTTTGATGATGGCGAGTTGATGTCCTTTACTGTCCTGCCCTCGTCATGGCGACTAGGTTTTCCCGAAGGAGCAATTTAGTCAGATGATCCTGTTACATTAAGTCTAAATCTTAATGGCTAAATTCCGTCTTGACGTCTTGAAATTAATGTCCTGATCTCGGGCCCCCGTCCATCATTGTGTAACGGTCGCGGGAAAAATTACTGTAAGGAACAGTGTATAGAAATGTGCTTCGATCAACTTTTCCCTGGTCCATTCGTTCTTTGAGAAGTTTAAAGTCTCCTAAGTTTCGAAAGATAACCTACCCGGATATAGAGATATTTTGATGAAAGACAAGAGGAGGGGAAAATGGCAAGACATGAACGCGTTGGCCTCTAACCTGAACATGTTTCTTTTCGCCCAGCGAGAAAGGCGTTTCATGTATTATATCACTCATTGTTACCCTCTTCACCCCTCCCTTCCCCCCCCTCCCCCCGCATTAACTCCTCCCTCGCTCCAGCTCCCCTCACTCCCAAACCTCACCTATTTCCACAGCATTCCATCCTTCCCCAAACGGCTGTAGCACAATTTTTCTTCCCCTCCATTGCCGCACCATCTCTACTCATTTCCCCGCTGTCAACTTTAAAGACACTCTCCCTGCCGCCGTGACCAGGGGCCACCACTGGTTGAGGACCAGTTAGTTTAAATCTGACCATTTCGTTACTGACGTTGCGTCAAGTCGCCCCTGGGGGATTACGGTCCCATCTCCAGATTGTCACATGGTTTGGGACAAACAGGGAGGGGTGGGGAGGGTTGGGGTTGGGTTACTGGCGAAATTTGGCTAAACTCTAAGGGCGGATCAGAGCAGGTTTTGTTAGCCTAGGGCTGAGGGCTGAGAGCTGAGCAATTGGATTAAAGATGTTACCAGAGTCTGGTGGGGAATCTCTTAGGAATAATAAGAGCTGGAGGGATTTTGAGTTGATTTAAAACGGCGCTAGCTGGAGAGGACGAATGGCAAGGAGAAGAGCTGTTGGAGGCCGCAGGTTCTTGTGTAAGAATTAATCAACTTCTTTTGTTGCAATAAATAGATCCCACTTTATCAAGTGTTTTACGGCCTTTCTTGCGTGTACTACACAGAAATGTCTTGGAAGTTGAAGCTATGAACTGATTTCAATTTTTAATAATTTTTTTTAAGGGTTAGGTTTAGCATTAGAGTAAGGGTTGGGGCTGGAATTAAGTTTATTTCTATTTCTCTTCCTTTCCCAATGGTGAGCAGCTAGCTGTACGGCTTAATTTACTTCCTACCAGATCATCGGAAGGTTCTGGAGGGTTAAGAGATGAAAGAAATATAATGGCTGAGTCAGTTTTAGAATGTTTCAGATTAAGATATGCGAATTGTAAGATTGATATGGATAGGAAAGAAAAGGAGGGTTGATGTGAAAAAGAGGAAAGAGAGAAAGAGGACGCGCAA
Source organism: Elysia crispata (assembly GCA_033675545.1). Lineage (NCBI taxonomy): Eukaryota > Metazoa > Mollusca > Gastropoda > Plakobranchidae > Elysia > Elysia crispata. The sequence goes on from JAWDGP010005588.1 coordinate 444,738, forward strand.
ATAGATAAACAAGAGAAAGAACGTGCAATATTGTAGATTATGGCTGTGAAGAATGTTCATCAGATCCGTTACTAGAACATTGGGATACCTTTCTGGAGGTCAAGGTTTGAACCGCAGATCATGGCTGACTGATAGCAAAGTATCTACCCTTGTCGCCACTAGTACTGCCTCATAGAGTTGTTGTTGTTGATCTCTGATACGTCATGTAGAAGCTGCAACAACATCACAGCCAGTCCTTGCTCCATACTCTGAGGCTAAACTGACGGAACTAGCTCCTAGGTTGTGGAAAATATCAGCGACTCATCTTGAGAGAGCGAAGCGGGCAGGAAACCTCTCGGGAGAAAATACTCATTCCATCATTCCATAAACAACAGCGGGTCTTTGGTTTGTCCAGCGGCGGCTACATTAAACAGTAAAGTTTCAGAAAATGTATGCTTTTAAATTTTATACGTGTTTGAAAACGTTAGAGCGTAAAAACAGCGTATCAACTTCTTGATCTTTGATTTTCACAGGACTGGACCTGTTAGTGCGGCAAGCACACGTTCTCGCAACTGTTACTGGCTCGGCACCCTCGCCCTGGCAGACCAGTTAGCGCTTTACCTGGACCGTGTTTCAAGGGTTAACTTGTGAGTGTAGAGGTGGGGTACGAAGCGCCACGGACTGCTGAGACTCGGCTTCATCGCAGCTAGGAGAGCATCGTGATAAACCTTGATTGAGCTGTTCTAGTGAGGTGTGAAGCGGTAACTCTGTTACTGACTGCTGAGACTTAGCTTCATCGCAGCTAGGAGAGCATCGTGATCAACCTTGATTGAGCTGTTCTTGTGAGGTGTGAAGCGGTAACTCTGTTACTGACTGCTGAGACTCGGCTTCATCGCAGCTAGGAGAGCATCGTGATCAACCTTGATTGAGCTGTTCTTGTGAGGTGTGAAGCGGTAACTCTGTTACTGACTGCTGAGACTTAGCTTCATCGCAGCTAGGAGAACATCGTGATAAACCTTGATTGAGCTGTTCTTGTGAGGTGTGAAGCGGTAACTCTGTTACTGACTGCTGAGACTTAGCTTCATCGCAGCTAGGAGAGCATCGTGATAAACCTTGATTGAGCTGTTCTTGTGAGGTGTGAAGCGGTAACTCTGTTACTGACTGCTGAGACTCGGCTTCATCGCAGCTAGGAGAGCATCGTGATAAACCTTGATTGAGCTGTTCTTGTGAGGTGTGAAGCGGTAACTCTGTTACTGACTGCTGAGACTTAGCTTCATCGCAGCTAGGAGAGCATCGTGATCAACCTTGATTGAGCTGTTCTTGTGAGGTGTGAAGCGGTAACTCTGTTACTGACTGCTGAGACTTAGCTTCATCGCAGCTAGGAGAGCATCGTGATCAACCTTGATTGAGCTGTTCTTGTGAGGTGTGAAGCGGTAACTCTGTTACTGACTGCTGAGACTCGGCTTCATCGCAGCTAGGAGAGCATCGTGATCAACCTTGATTGAGCTGTTCTTGTGAGGTGTGAAGCGGTGACTCTGTTACTGACTGCTGAGACTCGGCCTCATCGCAGCTAGGAGAGCATCGTGATCAACCTTGATTGAGCTGTTTTTGTGAGGTGAAGCGGTAACTCTGTTACTGACTGCTGAGACTTAGCTTCATCGCAGCTAGGAGAGCATCGTGATCAACCTTGATTGAGCTGTTCTAGTGAGGTGTGAAGCGGTGACTCTGTTACTGACCGGCACCCGGTCTACGGACAACCGTTGTTCCTGTTCTGAGTGACCAGCTCTAGCGTTCCTCTAACACCCGCCCCCCCTCCCCCCCCCCCCCCTCCCCATCCCACACACACACACACCTTTTACCACATTTAACCTTTTTGTTTTCCCCCACGCGTGCCACCCCCCTTTCCTGGCTATTGTCCTCTCTCTCAATGTAACACTTCCAGGTAGTCAGCACTTGACCATTGTCCAGCCAGGTAAACTGACCAGTGGTGGCGTGCAGAGCCCGGGACTTTCTCTGTGTGGTCACCTCGAGAGTTTTCTCACCGTCTACCGTTTGTCGTTCACAAGGTGTTGGTGCGGTGGGTGTGTTTGACAGTCTGCCACTGTAAGTCTCACGCCTGGAGTACAGGTGTTGACCGATTGACACAGATCTCGGACTGGTCTGGACAACTGTCCCAGACAGGAGAGCTAGGATGGAGGGAAAAGGCGGGGGGGGGGGGGGGGGGGGAGCAAGCAATTAAAGTAGTTGTTGACATGCGATGATGTACTTGATGACTCCAGGGGATAACAAAAAAAAGTTGGAAGAGAGAGAGATGAGGAAAGAGAGAGAGAGAGAGAGAGAGAGAGAGAGAGATGGAGAGATAGACGAAAGAGAGGGAGAGAGAGAGAGAGAGAGAGAGAGAGAGAGAGAGAGAGAGAGAGAGAGAGAGAGAGAGAGAGAGAAAGTGACACTGACAAAGAGACATGGCATTAATAGATTGCAGTAAGAGGGATATTAGCTAGATCATTGGATAGGCATGGATAGTAGACATATCTTTCGGATGGATCGATAAGTAGTGAGAAATCAAAGTAAAGATAGAAAGATAAATAAATAAATAGATAGATGTACGTAGATAGAAAGATAAATAAATGAATAGATAGATAGATAGATAGATAAATCGGATGATGATCTGATAGATATATACATAGAGAAGATTGATAATGGAAAGGTCACAAAAGGAGATTATAGACGAGGACAGAGAGAAGAGGGAAGAGGACAAGCAAATAGGAGACAATGGAGGAACCAAGAGAAAGATGGAAAGGTTGAGATAATACAGTGAAAGATAGATGGAAGACATATTAGACAGATGTGAATGGCAGAGATAGCTTAAAATATATTATTGGAAAAGGTGCAAGAGAAGTCAACTGTTTACCCTAACAGTTCTAAACATTAAGCGAGAGAGCAGAGAGAGAGAGAGAGCCAGAGAGAATGCAACAGATGGCTGTCAGACAGATGGGAGGAGTGCGGAGAGATGGAGAGAGAGAGAAGGGTGGCGGACAAACACTGGTGAGAACAGAGAGAGTATCCATGGAGAGACACACTGAGAGTATAAAGGCAGGGAGAAGATGAAGAAAGAGGCAGGTGAAAGAGAGAAAGGCTGTGAGAAAGAGAGAGAGAGACAGAGACAGACAGACAGACAGACAGACAGACAGACAGAGGCAGAGAGATAGAGAGATATAGAGAGAGAAAGACAGACAAACAGAGGCAGAGAGACAGAGAGAGGCACACAGAGAGACACACTGAGAGAGAGATAGAAGAGAGAAAGATAGAGAGAGAGAGAGAGAGAAAGAGAGAGAAGGGAGAGAAGGGAGAGAGAGACAGAGAGAGACAGAGAGACAGAGAGAGAGAAATACAAGTAGCCAAAAAAAAAGAGAAAAATGCCCCACAAACAAACGAACAAAGTGTCCAACCAACACATTACTTGTTCCTCATCCCTGTATGACCACTCTCACTCTCAGAGGCAGTGTGTGGCCTGGTGTCAGCCGGCTGGCGAGAAATGTCTCACCTCCATCATATCACCTCTAGCGTCTGGTTCTCAACCTTGATCGAACTGTTGGTCACTTCTACCGGAGGTGAGGAACTATGGGTATGACAGCTTTATGGCCTATGCTTCTTGACCACTGAGTGGACATTGTCCAGGCATTGATTGATCAGCGTATTTATTGTCCAGAATTACTTGCCGTTAACAGGTAAGTAGGTCTGAGCGGCTAGAACAACAATGGCGGCAAGGGTGTGTCTACCTGGACAACAGAGTACTCTGATACCTGGACACATTGAGTTTTTAGTCGC
>JAWDGP010005589.1:0-5000 GCA_033675545.1 Elysia crispata
CCTTGTTCAGTTACATTGCTTGCTAGGCCAGGTTTGACATCCTGAAACAGTAGTGGGTTGATAATTTCACTGTATACCAGTTCAGGAGATTCGGCTACTAGCAATCATTGACTATGGTTTCCGCTTACTAGGATCTGGTTTATTGTGTGTGGTGATTGATCAATCATTGGCCTGATTTCTAACTGCACACGGATCGTTTGTATGTGGGTAGTGATTCAATCCTCCATAGCTGAAGTTAGGGGGGGGGGGGGTGGTAGATTGAAAAAAAACAGTGAGAGAGAGCGAGAGAGATTGGACTTAAGAGGAAACTAGGAGAGAAAATGTCGAGAGTGAAAGGAGGGAAAGGAACAAAAAAGCGAAAGCAATAGAGATCATTACAAGATTTCACGAGAAGATAAACATGTAGACATGGAGAGAAAAAGATGCAAAACACACCGCTGGAGCATCCTATATCAGGAACGGTTTAGGGGTATCAGAGGTCTGCTTCTACCATTTCACATTCTTATTGTCGGTGCTGGCAGATTTGAATTTTCAAAATAGTGAGAGCCTGAGCCAATCAGAGCGAGCCGTTTTAATCAAATCCATTATGGTACATCAATATCTGTGAAAGCTTTCTGAATACTGCAGCTGAGTTGCGAAAAATTACTATAATCTGAATGCCTTTAGCGCCAGCGCTGAGAATAAATAAAGGTAGTTTGAGTTTCTTTTACAATATCTGTCCCCATCGTTATGTTTGAAATTCATTTTATTCAAGACACTATGCAAGGGTCAATTATGATGAGAAATATGAAGGTATGATCTTTATTGTACCGTGCTTAAGTTTACATAATAACTAATATTTTCGCTCGTCAAGCCAACAGTCCGGTATTCTAGTGAAGATGGTGTGCACCAGCTTGTCAGGATAGTCGTCCGGGTTAGATCCTGTTCATTTCTTGATCGCCTTGTCTCGGTCGCGAAGGTTAGGGCCACTGTAGCTCACTCTCCAATAGCTCAGGTTAGAATCTTCCTCTTGACACACTGCTAGAGAAAGTAATACAGTGATGAGCTAAAGAGGAAAAATTATAATCAGAAAAACTTGACCAGCTAAACCTTCATGGTTATGGCACAGTTTCACCTGCCATGCAACCGCCGGATTTTTCCCAAAACGTCTTGGCTGCAGACATGGTTTCGGGTTCCCCGGACCGATCAGGAGAGATTATGTCTTGGGATGAAAAAATTGTCACTCGCTCGAAAACTCACTGTATAAAGGTGTTGACGTCTTCCTCTTTACTTGCGGAACTGGAAAAGTTTTCGTGAACCATGCAGCGCCTCACACACACTTAGATATTTTTGAGAGAATGTATGTAACTTATGATTGAGGACGGCAAATGTGGATCTTTCATTAACTATCCGCATTTTATGGAAAGATAAAAAAAATTGTCCAAGATTTATTATAATTTAGGAAGATGATATTTAAAGAACAAACGTATCCTTACTTGCGTCACATTTAATTAAAAATATTGCACTTCACCCAAAAAAAGGCTTTAGCGTATAACTTCCACATTTCCATCGAAAAAAAAATCCTTTAAAGAGTTGCAAAGATTAGGAGTCCTTTCTCAAGAAAATTAGGGATCGTTTTTTTGATATTTTTTTTTTTTTTAACTTTTTATATGTTTGTTTTGTTTTACTTATTTATAATCATCAATCGATTCTAATCAATAAATCAGTTTTTCATTCATCTTTATCAATTGATACACGCCTTATCCAAACAAACTGATGGCTTTCAATCTCAGGGATGCTATATGAACACCAGCGTCTTTTTTCCCACTTGGGAGGAATTAGTTAACCAAGTTTCGGCGCTGAAAAAAAAATATTATGAATTAAAAAAAAAAATGAGCATTCCAGGAGTGTTATGTCCCTTTGATTTGAGATGCCCGTCTTTGCATACCAATGTAGCATCTTCACGACCACAGGCAAACATTGTGTCCAGGCATCAATCATGCTAACACTGGATGCGAGACGACTGGAATTATAAACAGATTCCCGAAAGGTGTTCTAAAGAGGAGTTTAGGAAGGACTGAATGCAAAAACTTAGGACGAATTGGTGCATTCATACTGTCTCTTTTATTCTCTCTTTTTATGCGCTTTTGCGGGGAAAACATTATTGTATCCGTTCGATATAAGAAATTCGGAAAAAATATAACAGTGAAAATGATTAAGTTTATTCTAACCTCAATCCTAAGGGTTGTGACTCAATCCTAAGGGTTGTGGAGTTTGACCAAATTAAACCTCTAGGGATTCTTTTAAGAAATCGATGTGGCAATTTGGTGTTTGTTCTGGTATTGTAATATTTGATTAGACTAAATCGTTGATGCGTAAACCTTCAGAGGCGTGAAAAGGTAGCAAAACACTCATGGAGTAGTTATACAACTCAATTATTTTATTAAAACCTTGCCGGGTTTTTTTTCAACTTAGAAAGTAAACCAGCGCCGAATAACCTCAAGGAAGTTTGAGTCTTATATGATGGTCATAAAATCCAATATTAATGCTTTTGCATTTTCGCGAAAATTAGGTGGAGAAAGAAGTAGCGAGTGATGCGTAATAGATTCGAAAGTGTTTCCAAACATTAAACAACATTTATTAAGATTAGAGCTTTCACTTATACCTGTTGCCGATATCGTAAATGTACGATGTAATCCCCATATTGTTTAACAAATCGAGTAAAGATGCAATTATTTACAAATAAGAAAAAGAGAAGTTATAAATGTTGGATAAGAAAGAAAATTTTCCTTTTTTTGTAAAGAGGAAATATCATTTTCCTCCATGCAAGAGTTAACTTTCTCGCCTATGTGATAAGAAAGGGATTAGAACCGGTGAGGTTTCAGAATACTGGTGGGGGATAATGAACGAGAAGGTTCGATCCTTAGTGAAAATAGTTCGCGTGTATAGCTGTAAAGGTCAGGAAAATCGAGAGGATCGTAAAGTTTGTTGAAGATCTAACTTAATGTTTCGTTAAATTTAGCCTCTAGGCCTAAAATGTCATGATTGATCGAAGTAGATTCACCGAGGTACACGTGTAGTTAAGCTCAGCTTTTAAAATGTTTCTCTGAAGAAAACACCTTCATCTTCGCTCTTGTTTCTAAGTGGATGTATAAAACCCTTCTCCAATTCTCCCACTGCTTCACTTCGTCTTTTTCGTTCTCTGTCTGTTTGTCTGCCTGTCTGCCTATCTGTTTATCTCTGTCTGTCTGTCTGTCTGTCTCTGTCTGTCTGTCTGTCTGTTTGTCTGTCTGTCTGTCTGTCTGTCTGTCTGCCTGTCTGCCTATCTGTTTATCTCTGTCTGTCTGTCTGTCTGTCTGTCTCTGTCTGTCTGTTTGTCTGTCTGTCTGTCTGTCTGTCTGTCTGTCTGTCTCTCTCTCTCTCTCTCTCTCTCTCTCTCTCTCTCTCTCTCTCTCTCTCTCTCTCTCTCCCTCTCTCTCTCTCTCTCTCTCTCTCTCTCTCTCTCTCTCTCTCTCTCTCCCTTTCTGTCTCCATCTCATCCGCTAGTTATGATTGTAATGTGCGTATCATCATATCTGCTGGGTACAGGTGTCATGTAGCCAGATTCTATGACATTTATTGGTCACGTATAACACTATCAGCAGATACCCCTGATGATATAGTATTCATGGTTAAATTGTTTGAACTTAACTTAAACCCTTGTTTGCCAAAATTTCATCATTTTACTCCCCCCCACCTCCCTTCTCCCTGTTTCTCTTAAAAAAACTGAATACAAACAAGTTCTTTCAAGCACAAAATATAAAAAAGCATAGAATCAAACCAACATTCTAGTTCTAATGTTATAAATGATATACAACATTTCGTATTTGTACAAAATATCAAGTCTCTTGCTTTTGTATATTTCCAAAGGTTATGTTTTCCTTCGTTCAATGTTATATCAGTTATACCGACAATAAAACGACATAACAAAAGTATTGATCCCTGATACATGCCGAGATCTAGGAAAAACTTGTTTGCTTCTATGCATACTAATGCTCCTTAAGAAATAGTTTCTATTTATTTCTTGATTAAACTGAACGTTCAAATTTAAGTAAAACCGCGGTTTTCTTGAAATGCTCACGCGCCTGTTTGATGTGAAAGGCATGGCGTGGAGCGCTGCTCTTGGCTATTCTCCCAGGGACACTAAGTCTAGCGACAGGTTTCGGACGTCCCACTTCTCCCGTAAAAATCGCACGTCCGTGCAGACAGAAACACATTTGCAACTGTCTGAATAAGAGAAATGGCAAACAAATACTTAGAACATTGTGTTGATGATATCCATGGTAGGTCTGAATGCATCTGGTTTTAATTAGCAAAATTAAAATAAAAAAATAACCTGTAATTTATTACAGTTTATTAATATATAAAAATATATGGATCCTAACAACAATAGGTTGGAAAAATTGGATGTCAATATTTCAGGAAACTTATTTCTTTCAAACAGATATATGAAGGTCTATGTCCCTTGGACATTGGAGATAAAGACAAGACAGTGATTATGATTTACATTATGAAGGTCTATGTACACTTGGATATTGGAGATAAAAAGAAGACAATGATTATGATTTAAATTATGAAGGTCTCTGTACACTTGGATACTGGAGATATAAAGAAGACAATGATTATGATTTAAATTATGAAGGTCTCTGTACACTTGGATACTGGAGATATAAAGAAGACAATAATTATGATTTAAATTATGAAGGTCTCTGTACACTTGGATATTGGAGATATAAAGAAGACAATAATTATGATTTAAATTATGAAGGTCTCTGTACACTTGGATACTGGAGATATAAAGAAGACAATAATTATGATTTAAATTATGAAGGTCTCTGTACACTTGGATACTGGAGATATAAAGAAGACAATAATTATGATTTAAATTATGAAGGTCTCTGTACACTTGGATACTGGAGATATAAAGAAGACAATAATTATGATTTAAATTATGAAGGTCTATGAACACTTGGATACTGGAG
>JAWDGP010005589.1:10000-22452 GCA_033675545.1 Elysia crispata
CATTGCTAAATAAACGTTTTTCCTGCCACTACGCCTTTTGTAATAAGAGGAAAAGTTTCTTTGTCGGGATACTGGTGAAGTTCAAACATTCAGGGGAATGAAAATAATGTTTATTGGCAGTGGGTAATTTCAAACTATTGCGTAGGAAAGTTTGCACAAACTAGGACGTAGCTTCAAGCGCTTGAAGAAAGTTCAGCTTAGTGCTTGGCGAAGAGAGGCTTCCGAATAAGGTGAATGGTGGCACTTATGTAGATATCTCACCTATAAGCTCTATCTGAATGGTGGTACTCATGTAGAGAGTAAAGATTTCCTGAACCCGGACCTCTCTATCTCACCTATAAGCTCTATCTGAATGATGGTACTCATGTAGAGAGTAAAGATTTCCTGAACCCGGACCTCTCTATCTCACCTATAAGCTCTATCTGAATGGTGGTACTCATGTAGAGAGTAAAGATTTCCTGAACCCGGACCTCTCTATCTCACCTATAAGCTCTATCTGAATGGTGGTACTCATGTAGAGAGTAAAGATTTCCTGAACCAGGACCTCTCTATCTCACCTATATGCTCTGTCTCTTTCCAGGTTTGATAAGCTAATCCAAGGCTTTATCCCCGACCAATAAACACGGACATAGTGCTCGGTGTTTTCGTCATAATTATCACACGATGAAGATGCACGTTTCTCCGTTTGGAAATTCTGAACAGAAATGACCAAAAATTAGCAAGAACAACCAAGAGTTGTTGATGCATCAACAGCGGTAGTGTAATAATTTTTAAACCATGACAAGAATGTCATAAAATCAATAAGAACCAACCAAGTAGACTCAACCACTTCCATGCTGGATTCTGGTCTTGTCCTCCTATACATCTATAGATGAGCGCGTCTTGCACGTCTTCCAGTCATGATGACACACAGAAAACCATCCAAAGGGATAATTTAACGTTCGATCTACGTTCAATATTTGTGCATGCTGTAGAAAACTTCTTATTCAACCCAAAAAAATTTTTCGGAATGACAGCAGCGCCAGTATTGCGTTATTACTATACGAGTTGAGATATGATAATGTCATTCAGTATTCAGTTTTCGTGTGAACAAGAAGAACTAATTTTTCCTCAAGAATGAAAATAAAAGAAAACAATGCAAAGATAAAAAAGACGGGAAAAATCTCCATAACTGATAAAAGTGGCTATGCACAAGCGGAAGGGAAATTGTAGAAACATCGTAACTCTTGTCGTGAACTACATTGTAGAAACATCGTAACTCTTGTCGTTAACTAAATTGTAGAAACATCGTAACTCTTGTCGTGAACTAAATTGTAGAAACATCCTATCTCTTGTCGTGAACTACATTGTAGAAATATCGTATCTCTTGTCGTGAACTAAATTGTAGCAACATCGTAACTCTTGTCGTGAACTACATTGTAGAAATATCGTATCTCTAGTCGTGAACTACATTGTAGAAACATCGTATCTCTTGTCGTGAACTACATTGTAGAAATATCGTAACTCTAGTCGTGAACTACATTGTAGAAATATCGTAACTCTTGTCGTGAACTAAATTGTAGCAACATCGTAACTCTTGTCGTGAAATAAATTGTAGCAACATCGTAACTCTTGTCGTGAACTACATTGTAGAAATATCGTATCTCTTGTCGTGAACTAAATTGTAGCAACATCGTAACTCTTGTCGTGAACTACATTGTAGAAATATCGTATCTCTTGTCGTGAACTAAATTGTAGCAACATCGTAACTCTTGTCGTGAACTAAATTGTAGCAACATCGTAACTCTTGTCGTGAACTAAATTGTAGCAACATCGTAACTCTTGTCGTGAACTAAATTGTAGCAACATCGTAACTCTTGTCGTGAACTACATTGTAGAAAGATCGTATCTCTTGTCGTGAACTACATTGTAGAAACATCGTAACTCTTGTCGTGAACTAAATTGTAGCAACATCGTAACTCTTGTCGTGAACTAAATTGTAGCAACATCGTAACTCTTGTCGTGAACTAAATTGTAAAAATATCGTATCTCTTGTCGTGAACTAAATTGTAGCAACATCGTAACTCTTGTCGTGAACTACATTGTAGAAATATCGTATCTCTTGTCATGAACTACATTGTAGCAACATCGTAACTCTTGTCGTGAACTAAATTGTAGCAACATCGTAACTCTTGTCGTGAACTACATTGTAGAAATATCGTATCTCTTGTCGTGAACTAAATTGTAGCAACATCGTAACTCTTGTCGTGAACTACATTGTAGCAACATCGTAACTCTTGTCGTGAACTACATTGTAGAAACATCGTAACTCTTGTCGTGAACTAAATTGTAGCAACATCGTAACTCTTGTCGTGAACTAAATTGTAGAAATATCGTATCTCTTGTCGTGAACTAAATTGTAGCAACATCGTAACTCTTGTCGTGAACTACATTGTAGAAATATCGTATCTCTTGTCGTGAACTAAATTGTAGCAACATCGTTACTCTTGTCGTGAACTAAATTGTAGCAACATCTTAACTCTTGTCGTGAACTACATTGTAGAAATATCGTATCTCTTGTCGTGAACTAAATTGTAGCAACATCGTTACTCTTGTCGTGAACTAAATTGTAGCAACATCGTAACTCTTGTCGTGAACTACATTGTAGAAATATCGTATCTCTTGTCGTGAACTAAATTGTAGCAACATCGTAACTCTTGTCGTGAACTACATTGTAGAAATATCGTAACTCTTGTCGTGAACTAAATTGTAGCAACATCGTAACTCTTGTCGTGAACTACATTGTAGAAACATCATAACTCTTGTCGTGAACTACATTGTAGCAACATCGTAACTCTTGTCATGAACTACATTGTAAAAACATCGTAACTCTTGTCGTGAACTACATTGTAGCAACATCGTAACTCTTGTCATGAACTACATTGTAGAAACATCGTAACTCTTCTCATGAACTACATTGTAGAAACATCGTAACTCTTGTCGTGAACTACATTGTAGCAACATCGTAACTCTTGTCATGAACTACATTGTAGCAACATCGTAACTCTTGTCGTGAACTACATTGTAGAAACATCGAAGTTCGAGGGAAAGCTGCATACTGCTCTTCCTTTTTTTGTTCTCTATTTTTCTTTTCAGCCTCTTTTGATATTATTAACTTACTTTACTTTGTTTTGTCTTCTTTCCTCCTTTGACGGATCTCTTTATCTTATTTTCTTTTTGTTTAAGCCTTGCAGCGAGCAGTGCTTATGTTTTGTTTGTTATAAAGCTTCCCCCTTCCTCACCCTCTCCTCACGTATCTCAATGGTGAATTCCGAGACCCTGTTGGCACATCGTTGTTGTCTGTTAAACAAAAGTTGCGTGTAACAAGTTTTCTCCCAGATGTAACATCTGAAACGCTTTGGTGAAAAGAATATCAGAGTTTGCAGACGGACATTCTAAAACAACTAATCAGTTGGCTCCTTGATATATCTGGAACATCCGTAAAAATCTTCTTCAGTCTTACAGCATTTCGTCCGTTTCTACTGAAGCAAAAGCTTCTCAAATATTTTATGGTACAAGTTGGTTGTATAATGGGAAACAAAGAGATACTTCTACATCCCATAAATACGTTATATAACATTGAGTAAGAAATAATCAAGTGCTAGTTTTCTAGAATCGCACTTTTATAGAACAGAGACACCTTGATCTTTCAGATCTGTAAATCTCTATGGCGATGGGTTATGCTAGATAGATAGAAGTAATAAACTCGGAACAAAAATCCGGACCGTTACAAAGAGGTCCGCACTAGCATTTTGTTTGACACTATATTCCACTTGCTGTTTTTCCTGTCATGTTTTTACTCAGTTTCGAGCATAGTAAATATCGGCGAAGCTGTGGAATGATCGTAAAAATGTATGCACTTGGTGGGATTTGAAACCTCGACTTTTAATTGTGGTAGCACCCGTCCCCTTGTGACTCAGTCAAAGAGAGAGAAAGCGAGAGATAGAGAGAGAGAGAGAGAGAGAGAGAGAGAGAGAGAGAGAGAGAGAGAGAGAGAGAGAGAGAGAGAGAGAGAGAGCATGGCTTATACCAAGCCACCAATTCCCAGTCGAAAAAGACGACAAAGCAGAGGTATTTACTAACCCCCCTTCCCCCCTTAGAAACAAATTTTGCAAATTTTGTTCGATTGTTTTTCACTGAAAGTCCAAGAATGCGTAAAGACCACAAGCTAATAAAGAACTTGAGATGTAAGAAGAAAAAGAAAATTGACTTTTAGTACTAATAGTAAAAGATATTGTTTCTCAGTAATGGGTGCTAACGTCGCTAAGGTTCAAGATGTTTAAACTCGTACATGACGGAATATACACAGAATTATTCCATCTATTTGCGTTCTTTTTTACTTAACTGGTTAACTCGTGTTCTTGGCCTTTTCCATATTTCTTATAACTTTTTGCCCGTTTCCTTTTCTAATTGAGAGATCTAATGTATGGAGATAGGTTTGTTCTTTACTCAAAGAAGGAACAGACAATAATGCAAAGGGAAAAAATATTAAGATAATCAACATTAACTGGTTACATTAGCCTTACAGTTCAATTACAAGCAACGACAAGTGAAAACGCTATTCTATGTGACACATTTTTAGGAAAGGGGACGAAAAAGTCCTTAAGAAATATGGAGACTCAGCATATAAATGAACTTTAAACTTTTTCTTTCTCAGCACATTATTCTTTTATGCTCTTCGTTCTTTCAGTATTACACAGCTTGTAAGCCGCAAAATAAAATAAAAGTCAACAAAAAAACAAACAATAAAGGTGCTTGGAACCGAACCAAATATCTTTATCTACGCGTTTAATAGGCATTGGACATTTAAACGTCTTATTTTATTTTTTTATTTTCGCTATATTTGTTGTTGTTATTGTTTTGTTTGTTTATTTTTATTAGAGAAAGAAAAAGAAAACGTTTTCTTTAATTGTAATAATAGAAATCTCTATCATTAAGTAGAGAGCCACTCTTTGAAAATTGTGTTAAACCTTTTTCTTGAAACTTTCGAAAAATCATCAAAAATGTTTTTGCGCAACCATAGTTAATACCAATATTGAAACAGCCGCGCCCATCTTGTAATAAAATTGTAGGAAAGTAAACGCGTCAGTTTCCTCCCACAATTCCCCGGATGTAACCGGAAATTCGACGTTGCCTCCGGAAGGGGTGGGTCTAAAGAGCAGTAAGAAACATTTTGCCAGAGAGAAGCTCTGCTATTTAAACATGGAGACAACAAGAAAGATTTCCCCACGTTCAATGTCTTGTATATCTGCTCCCCCCTCTCCTGTCGCCATAATTATATCCCTTCAGCTGCCAGGCACTTTGATTGGCTACCAGCCCTTCTCTTGCCCGGTTGTCTTGCGACAGGGTCATTCGACTTGAACCTTTTTTTACTGTCCGAGACTCAGAAAGGACACTCAAGGTCCGACACACAAGATTGGGGTTTTTCCTACTTATTCATTTGTTAACATTAGATAACCATTTTTCCACAGTAAATGTTTATTTATACAACATTTTTCCTGCAAAAATGTAGGGACTTTCTACAAAATGTACAGTAAATCACATATTTCAAAATTTCTCCGCCTCTTTATGCTTGGTGCTGTTTTTTTTTTTTTCGTATTCTTTACCCCAACAACTTCAACAAATAGTTTTGTAGATTTGTGCTACTGTCTTTAACTCAGTTTTAGTAAATGATAGAATAACATTCTTTAAATCACGTGCCGTTGTTTCGTTTATTTAAGTGTTCGTTGTTTGTTAATTTATTTTTACAAGTTGAAACTAAATCCACCACTCTGAGTTATTTTAATAACTTTTTTTCGGGTTTTTTTTTTTAGTATGAGACTGAAATAGTTGACGTTCTGTTTTGCGCCGCCTTAAAAAAAAATCCCATTCATCGAAAAGCAACTTTAAACGCAAGTTTTCTCTCTGCGTGGCGCTGAGAACGCCTAGTTTTGTAAAGCTCAAGTTTTGCAATATTTTGGCCTTTTAAAACAGAATGTAATGCCATCACAAGGAGTTTCCCAACGCATCAAGCCTGACATAACAGATGACACCCAGGCCAACTTGGCACAGCGCCGAAATCCTAATCGGGCGGCAGCTCTCCCATCCAAACTGGCAGAGAGGTGAAACCAGTTTGCCTTACGTCACACAGAGTGGTCTTACTGCCAGTTAGTCTTGTCAGGTCGACAAAGAAGTCCAACTTGAACTAGCCAGGCTAAACTAGAACGTTACTGTTTTCATCTCCATTTTGTTCTTTGATCTTTGAATTGTCATTCTTATGCTATCTGTTTCACATTTGTTTTAGACTGTTGTCCTTCGGCAATATAATTGCTGGTTTCATTCACATAGCACAGAAAATAAATTCTAGAATTTGAGCATAGATTTTGGATAAATGGGTTTCAATTTTTTTTCCATCGTTTATATTGATATAGTGCTTTACAATTTGTATAAGACGAATCATAGAGCTAGCACCGATGAATTTCAATCTGGTTTAAAATCGTACGGCGAGCTTGTGTTTTTTTTTAACCCATGTCCATTATCACGATCATGAATCACAATCTTCTTGTCCTTCTTCTTCTTCTTCTTCTTCTTCTTCTTCTTCTTCTTCTTCTTCTTCTTCTTCTTCTTCTTCTTCTTCTTCTTCTTCTTCTTCTTCTTCTTCTTCTTCTTCTTCTTCTTCTTCTTCTTCTTCTTCTTCTTCTTCTTCTTCTTCTTCTTCTTCTTCTTCTTCTTCTTCTTCTTCTTCTTCTTCTTCTTCTTCTTCTTCTTCTTCTTCTTCTTCTTCTTCTTCTTCTTCTTCTTCTTCTTCTTCTTCTTCTTCTTCTTCTTCTTCTTCTTCTTCTTTTGCTTCTGCTTCTTCTTCTTCTGCTTGTGTTCTTCTTCTTCTTCTTCTTCTTCTTCTTCTTCTTCTCCTTCTTTTCCTTCTACTTCTTCTTCTTCCGCTTGTGTTCTTCTTCTTCTTCTTCTTCTTCTTCTTCTTCTTCTTCTTCTTCTTCTTCTACTTCTTCTTCTTCTTCTTCTTCTCTTCTTCTTCCTTCATAACTGCATCATCACCGTCATCTTCTTCTTCTTCTTCTTCTTCTTCTTCTTCTTCTTCTTCTTCTTCTTCTTCTTCTTCTTCTTCTTCTTCTTCTTCTCATCATCTTCTTATCATTCTTCTTCTTCTTCTTCTTCTTCTTCTTCTTCTTCTTCTTCTTCTTCTTCTTCTTCTTCTTCTTCTTCTTCTTCTTCTTCTTCTTCTTCTTCTTCTTCTTCTTCTTCTTCTTCTTCTTCTTCTTCTTCTTCTTCTTCTTCTTCTTCTTCTTCTTCTTCTTCTTCTTCTTCTTCTTCTTCTTCTTCTTCTTCTTCTTCTTCTTCTTCTTCTTCTTCTTCTTCTTCTTCTTCTTCTTCTTCTTCTTCTTCTTCTTCTTCTTCTTCTTCTTCTTCTTATTATTATTATTATGAACATTTTCATCATCATTATTAACATAAATATCATTCACCGTAATAAAATGATAATGATTTTAAACATAATGAAAACAACAGTAATAATAAAAATAACATCACTACTCTGAAGAAACAGTTTAAAGGAGGTTGAAAAAGAAGTATGAGTAAAAAAATCTTTCTTTGCTTATAACTTATCTACTCTCAGAATCCAAAACAGTGCCTCAATTTTTTTTAAAGATTTTCTACTCGAACCTTTTATTTGTTTTTCCACCTTCGTTTGACTTTTCACGTTTTGGCAGTAAATGATCATGTAGAGTCCTGTATGCGTAAAAACAAACCATGGGCATTTATAACAGGAAATGTTCCGCAAGAAATCTCACTAAAGTTCACAGCTCTTACAGAGCCATAGTTTGGTCTGAGCCTGACGAGTAGCAAGTGAGCATCAAAATAAAACCCTGGAATCTAGGACCGTTTTGTCCTAATAGCGAGCATTATTCCAAAACCCGCTGTCTTCATGGCTACAGCGCTCTAGGTGTTCAATCGTTCACAGGTATAAAGAACACGCACAAGTTTAGAATAAAATCGAAATACTGACTTTTTTTCATTTATGACATTCATGGTTGTATAAGAGAGAGCGTAAAGTAATAGTATGCAAATTACTGAGTGAAGATTTTGCATAAGGAAGCTACTGGGGTAGCCTTGGGATTTACATTGGCAAAATAAGAATAATTTTGTTTACTTTGATCTGTTTGATACATCCAAACCAGTACTAAATGAATCCTCTTTGAACTGCTAGTACGTAAAGCTATTGGCTAATTGAAAGTTCTTTGCCTGTTTTAGTAATTTATTTCATGTTCACCATAGTGTAACGGTTTTTTTTTCTCCTTGAAAATTTATTAAATCAGAGATTTCAGATTATTCAGTTTTTTTTTGCGAACCATGATTTAAAAAAGTTTAACCCGTCCGTTTATTATCCCTAAGCTCTTTCACATATTTACCAGGGTTAAGGTTTGTCATCAAATGAATTTTGCTGACTTACACGGAACAATTTAAATGAAGGCATATCAAAGAGAACTATCTCAGTATGAACAAAAATTTACCAGAACTGTTTTACCAATCTTGAATAATACAGGCCTTCACTTCGACTACCATTATGTTAATTAGTAAGTTCTTGGCTTACATAACTTGAACTGTTGCGTGCTTGACGTTTTATACCTTCTTTTGTACCGTCCACCAGTTTCTCGGCTTGAAATCTTGATCTGTGAATTGATTCGAACTGCTATTGATCTGTTCAGGGTGAGCTCCCCTTGTGGCGGTCTGTCATTGTGGTGTGAGGTCTTCATGGAGACAAAAGACTGGACCCAGACTGTTCCGGTTACGGGTGTGGGCTAAATCGACGGGTCACCTTAACCGGGTAAAAAAGTTAGCATCGATTCCGAGACAAGAACAAGGGGCTTTCACAGGCCAGATGTGGGGAATCAAGAGAGAGAGAGAGAGAGAGAGAGAGAGAGAGAGAGAGAGAGAGAGAGAGAGAAGGGGGGGGAAAAGTGATAGGATAGAAAGAGAGACAGAGAGACAGAGAGAGAGACAGAGACAGAAAGACAGAGACAGAGAGATACAGAGAGAAAGACAGATAGAGAGAGATAGAGATAGAGGGAGAGAGAGACAGATAGAGAAGATAGAGATAGAGAGAGACACACACAAAGAGAGAGACAGATAGAGAGAGAGATAGATATAGAGGAAGAGAAAAAGAGGGAAGGGGAGAGAGAGAGAGAGAGAGAGAGAGAGAGAGAGAGAGAGAGAGAGAGAGAGAGAAAATGTAGAAGGAAAAACAGAATGAAGAGAGGTTGAACTACAGATAAAAGCCAGGACAAATTAATTAATTTATGTATTTATTTTTTTTAGCGATCGACTACTTCGTCCTTCCCCATGCCATCTTCCCCCCCCCCCCGCTTTTCCCCATCCACATCTGTACTCCTGTTAAGGACTTTTACCCTTCTTCATCTTTTTTTTTTTCTCTCAGTGTAAGAAACTCTCAATTTTATTTTTGACCCGTATAATTCTTGTTAGACCATTTTCTCAAATCTAATTAAAATCAAATTGAGTCTGGAACTTATCACGAATCAGTATTTCTGGTGAATTAAAAAAAATATAAAGGTTAACCAACTTGATGTAAATCAGAAACATGAAAGATATAAAGGAGAAGAAATTTAATGCTCTTTATTTCCTCGTAGACAAAAAATGTCAGAAACTATTCATCTCACGAAATATTCCTCACTGTCTCTGTCCATCTCTATCTTTCTTTCTCTCCCACTCTACCTTTTTTTCTCTGTCTCTGTTATTCTCTATCTCTTTCTTTCTCTCTGCCCCCCCCTCCCCCCCTTTTTTTTCCCTCACATGAAATATTCGACCAATGTCTTTTTCCAACTCTATCTTTATTTCTCTCTATATGTTACTCTCTCTCTCTCTCTTTCTTTCTCTTTGACCCTCCCCCTCCCTCTCATGAAATTTTTCAACCAATAACTCTCTCCATCTCTATCTTTCTCTCTCTCCCGCTCTGTTTTTATTTCTGTGTGTGTGTGTGTCTCTCTCTCTCTCTCTCTCTCTCTCTCTCTCTCTCTCTCTCTTTCTTTCTTTCTCTCTGTCCCTCCTCCTCCCCCTCTCCTTTTATCCCTCTCGCTCTTTCTGTCTGCCGGTCGGTCTGTCTCTCTCTTTTTCTATCTATCTGTCTGTCTGTCTCTCTATCTTTCTCTCTCTCTCTCTCCCTCTGCCTCTCTCACTCTCTCTCCATCTCATCAGCTAGTTATGTAATGTGCATATCATCACACTGGGTAATTTTTTAACCTTCCAAGCAGTTATGTCTCTGTGTGTGTGTGTCTGTGTGTGTGTCTGTGTGTGTGTGTGTCCTTTCCCTGATCCACTTTGCATGTCAGCACTCTTATGCTTTTCTCCTTCTCTCTTCTCACCACCCTAGCCTTCCTCACACTAACGCTCTCCATATCCCTCTTAGTACTCAACCCGACACTCTCTCCGCCCTCCTGACTATTTCTTACCCTCATCACAAGAAACGTGTACGGAGCGAGAATAGGCTGAGTTAAATCCAATATTTGCCGGCATAATACTAAAAACAAACCATGGCTTATTGCTTCATTTCAGATGTTAATTGTCCTCTCTTGACAAAATTCCAAAAACAGAATTGAATTCTTCATAATTATCACATTAATAATCTGAAAAAAAAGCCGAACACTTTCAAAGAGTTCACTATGTAGCTTTTCCTAAAGTCAGGACATCTTTGGATTGAGCATAGCGTACTTATTGTTTTACCGGATCACTTAACTTAGATGTCTCGCGCCTCAAGAAGTACAATATCCCTGTCATGTTATACCTAGAACGAAAATCTCTCTATGACATGCAGATTCTCCTTCAATGACAGAAAGAAATGCTATATACTATACTAACCCACTGAAGTATGGAGTTTTAAAATCTAAAGTACTGGCGTATTTATTTCCAACTGTTTTTTCAACACGTCTTAGAATTGCAACAGCCATTAAAGCTGCGATTGATCTTTCTACCAACTCCAATTAAAAAGAGTTTGCTTGCAAGAAAAGGAAATAAGCAGCGAGGTATAACATTTTATAAGCTGAAGTGTTGATAATATAAAACTAAAGTCAAAACAGAATGGGAAGAAGTTCAAACTTATCACCATTGAATTCTAATCTTTGATGGATTTCGTTCTGTCTAATCGTTGATTCAATCTTTCAGTTTCTAATCTTTGATCGTTCTCGTTCTGTCTCAGCTTTGATTCAATCTTTCAATTTCTAATTTTTGATCGTTGTCCTTCTGTCTCATCTTTGATTCAATCTTTCAGTTTCTAATCTTTGATCGTTCTCCTTCTGTCTCAGCTTTAATTCAATCTTTCAGTTTATAATTTTTGATCGTTCTCCTTCTGTCTCATCTTTGATTCAATCTTTCAGTTTCTAATCTTTGATCGTTCTCGTTCTGTCTCATCTTTTATTCAATCTTTCAGTTTCTAATCATTGATCGTTCTCGTTCTGTCTTATCGTTAATTCAATCTTTCAGTTTCCAAACTTCGATCGTTCTCGTTCTGTCTCAGCTTTGATTAAATCTTTCAATTTCTAATCTTTGATCGTTCTCGTTCTGTCTAATCGTTCATTCAATCTTTCAGTTTCTAATCTTTGATCGTTCTCGTTATGTCTCATCTTTGATTCAATCTTTCAGTTTCTAATCTTTGATCGTTCTCGTTGTGTCTCATCTTTGATTCTAAATCTTTCAGTTTTTAATCATTGATCGTTCTCGTTCTGTCTTATCGTTGATTTCAAATCTCTTTCAGTTTCTAAACTTTGATCGTTCTCGTTCTGTCTCATTTTTGATTCAATCTTTCAGTTTCTAATCTTTGATCGTTCTCTTTCTGTCTCAGCTTTGATTCAATCTTTTCAGTTTCTAATCGTTGAGTCGTTCTCGTTCTGTCTTATCGTTGATTCAATCTTTCAGTTTCTAAACTTTGATCGTTCTCGTTCTGTCTCAGCTTTGATTCAATCTTTCAATTTCTAATCTTTGATCGTTCTCGTTCTGTCTCAGCTTTGATTCAATCGTTCAGTTTCTAATCTTTGATCGTTCTCGTTCTGTCTCAGTTTTGATTCAATCTTTAAGTTTCTAAACTTTGATCGTTCTCGTTCTGTCTCAGCTTTGATTCAATCTTTCAGTTTCTAATCTTTGATCGTTCTCCTTCTGTCTCATCTTTGATTCAACCTTTCATTTTCTAATCTTTGATCGTTCTCGTTCTGTCTCAGCTTTGATTCAATCTTTCAGTTTATAATTTTTGATTGTTCTCCTTCTGTCTCATCTTTTATTCAATCTTTCAGTTTCTAATCTTTGATCGTTCTCGTTGTGTCTCATCTTTGATTAAATCTTTCAATTTCTAATCTTTGATCGTTCTCGTTCTGTCTCAGCTTTGATTCAATCTTTCAGTTTCTAATCTTTGATCGTTC
>JAWDGP010005590.1:0-5000 GCA_033675545.1 Elysia crispata
CTTCCATTCTTCTTCTCAGTCATCACTACTACTACTACTACTACTACTACTACTACTACTACTACTACTACTACTACTTCTACTACTACTACTACTACTTTTACTACTACTACTACTACTACCATTACTACTACAACTACTATCGCAACTACTACTACTACTACTAATTCTATTATTACTACTACTACCACTACTACTACCATTACGACTGCTACTACTACTACCACTACTACTACTACTACTACTACTACTACTACTGCTACTACTACTACTACTACTACTACTACTGCTTCTACTGCTACTACTGCTACTACTAGTACTACTACTACTACTACTACTACAGATATCACGGCTGTTTGCCAGGGCTCGTTTAGTTTTCGCCCGGCCTATCCCATGACGCCCACCGTGCCCATGTGAACTTTGGCCTTGTTTCATCTAGCCTCCTCGGCACGGCTAAATTTAGATCTGCAGCAGTCGTGTTTTATGTATCTATTCTTGTTGAAAACTAAGCAATTTTTAGCCGTCAAATTGAATTTTGAAGACCAAGAAATGTCTTATTAATTACTTAAGATACTTTTCATTGATATGGACTATTAAAATTTCTGAAAAAAACTTTTTAAAAGGCTTTGATAGGATTTTTAAACGCCGGTTTTTTATTAGGTCATGATGACACGGATACTGAAAGGTAATAGTAAAACATCAATATCTTCAACAGCCCACGAGTTATGGTTTCAAAAAAAGAATTAATAAAAAGACGAAAGCTTATAGTCTTTATCTAGTGAATATCTTAATGGTCTCTATTGGCGTTCGGACGTGAATCAAGATCGAAGAATTTTTTTATATATTTTCAAACCCGCATGCGATGTTATTCATGTCCAGGTAAGAGAAGTCACTGATGACGACAAGTTCAACTCAAGTAATGAGCGAAAATGTCTCCCATAGCTTATTTAACATCACACTTAACTCAAATATATTTAAAAAAATAAGTTTTACTATTGTTTTATACCTCCACATTATTTTACTCTCTCTATCTTCTTTTAATTCTAACCCCTTTTTTTGATCATACCCTTCCTTTCTCACTCTTTTCTCTATAATTCCTCTTCCCCTTCTATTTTCTTCTTTTTGTGTGCGAATCTCTCTCTCTCTCTCTCTCTCTCTCTCTCTCTCTCTCTCTCTATCTATCTATCTATCTATCTATCTCTCACTCTTTCTGTGTCTCTCTCTATATCTCTCCAGTTTTCTTCTTCGCTCTCACTGTGCATTAACTTTTTGCTGCTTTTTCTTTATTGATTATATAAAGATTTTTTAAGTCTTTCGTTTTATTTTGTCGGTCTCGAGCTAGATCTGGGTTTTGTGGTTGATTTTTCTTATACTATTTATTTCTTTATTTACAGTTCCACATTTGTATCTTTCGATCCTTAGATATAAGTCCGTCCTCTCTCAGCCTCTAGCTTTGTTTGACTGCTTTCTTCGTTTTCTTAAATATTAAAATTATGTCTTCAAGTTAAATATCCATCTTTCTAAGAACCGTTATTACATGGTATTTTTATATAAGTGTATATGATAGGAACCCTGGCAGGTTACACACTGAAAAGGAAAAAAATCATTAAAAAAAAACTAACAGAGAGACCATTTAACTTTTTTCACACACGCTTAAACAAATCATAAGTAAAGTAAAGGCATAAATTGTCTTTAAAACAATCGCGGCATGTAAATGTGAAAAAAATAATTAGGAAATTAGAATTTAACAGAAAATTTTCTCCAAAAGCACGTAACACAGAACGGAATTGATAAAAACGCGATACAAAGCGATGTGACAATGAATTTTAGTGCGTCTTGTTCAGCAGAAAAAGATCTTTTAAATGGTACTACACTTGACTATCTTTTAAAATTAGAATTTGGTAACAAGTCTAATGGAATGTCCGCATTTATGACCGATTTCTAGTGCAGAAAGCGGCGCCCGCTATGTGTAGGCACAGACCCGGTAAAAGCCGACCCAGCCTGTCAGATCAAATTACCTGCAGGTGATAAATCTACGCCTGCCAGCCGCCCGTTAAATTAAAATCGTCTCATAAGCACAAAGGGGGTTCTCGTTGTCCCCGAAACTAAATTCCTGCCCTGAGCGTTAAAGCAAAAATCCTATCAAAGCCTTTTAAAAAGTTTTTTTTCAGAAATTTTAATAGTCCATATCAATGAAAAGTATCTTAAGTAATTAATAAGCCATTTCTTGGTCTTCAAAATTCAATTTGACGGCTAAAAATTGCTTTGTTTTCAACAAGAATAGATACATAAAACACGATTGCTGCAGATCTAAATATTCTGTATACATGTATAGCGTCTGCATCTTCTAATAAGGCCGTTACAGGATTCACCTCCCATGACGTGGTAAGAGCGATAGAGCCCACTGGTTTATATGAGTTTTTGAGCTTGCTTCTACACTTATATTTATAACCTTGCTATTTTATCTTAAACAGTGAAATAATCAAAGCTATCTGCTGTTGTATGTGCTTTGCATCTCTATCAAACCAGTTTATACTGATGATCTTGAACCAAACAGTGCGAGGCAGGGGCGTATGACGCTGAAGAGTTTAACAGAATATTTTACTTGGCTGAGGAATAAAGGTTTCCGTCAAGGTTTATTTTTTTCACGCTAGCTTTGATTAAAGGAGCGTTCTAGAATCACACAAACATTTGGACTATAAAAAGATTTTACACAGATTCATACCTTCATAATTGTCTCTCTATGGTTCAAACACTATCACGCATAGTTTATTATGAGTCCTTGCTAGTTTTCAGTGCTGTCCAGTCTGCAATATGCAAGTTGTCAGTGCAGCGTATCCTTACCTTCTGTGATCATTTTAAGTCCTTGTCATTCACATCTAGAGGGATGAAGCGTTTATGTCTTGTCCTGAAGCTATCAGTGAAGCCATGGTCACACGTCTGTAAATTCTAGCACTATTACTATTTGAATGTATATTTAAATCTGAAAAAGTTAAAGATGTTTTGTTTAGTAGGAAATTATGCAAATTGAAGATCGAGGAATACTCTGATGCTTTTGATTGACGGATCAACTAATTAAAATGAATAGCGAGAAAGATACATATTCGGATATAGAGACGTACAGACAAAAACCTTATAGTTTTTTTAACTCACCAGCCTCTATCTGTGGAAAATGGTTCAAATCCGCGTCATTTTCCAATTGATTTAAAGGTGCTTTTTTAATATTGTGTTTAAAGGTAAAAAAAAATAACTTAATGGTATAGATCTGGTTACGCCTCTTTTAATGCACATACATTTTTGAAAAGTTATTTTAATGACATCTGGAAGTTCTTATTTTCAACATGTTGAGCTTTTAGATGAAATTCGCAAGTATAAAAGACATAAAAATAAATATTTAACACATGCAAACCAGAGATCTGTAAAATCATCATATAAAAGCTTGACAAAATAGGAGAGAAGTTGAAGAGAAAAAAAACAGTCTCTAACCAACGGAGAGATACAAAGGATACCTTTACATTGTTTGATAATATCAAATACAAGAATGAGCAATCTTTTATTACCTTTGATATTTGTAGATAGGAAATGGTTGCATAAGAGAAGATGATATAAGATAAGATAACTTTATTAATCCCACAAAGTGAAATTAAAAACGATATGCTCTCGGGACATAAATAAAATAATTAAATAGATTATCTAGTATCACGATATACAGGTGACATAAATCTATGGAGATATAAATATATATATATATATATATATATATATATATATATATATATATATATATATATATATATAAATAGAAAAGGATATGTGAGAGTTGATGCTTCATGATCAACTGGTTCTAAACGTGGAGATAGAAGGCGGCTGGAGTTGTCTTTTTTTTTTAATCTTAACGATTTTAGGTTTGGAGATTTGAAGTGGTGTGGGTTAATTCATGGTATCGAAAAAAATGCTATGTTAGATAGGAGACAGCAAAATGATGTTGAGTATGGAGATATAATATGGTGAGAAGTAAGATGATGCTGAGCGTGGAAAATGGAGATGGTGACATTTTTTCCCTCAAGGTCAAAATGATAATAGTTGCAGAAATAGGAGAGAGTGGAAGTAATATTTTTAGTTCATATCATGCTACATGGATGTCACATGATGCTGGATGTAGTGATGGGAGTTGATAGGAAGTGTGGTTAACTGATATCTCGGATGAGTGGATACATAACTACATGTAGTAGATTATCTTCATAGGTACATACCTACCGGAACAAAAACTGACGCGACAACTTCAACTTTTTAAAGCTACTTTAAACTCGCATTTTCTAGCGCTAAAGGGATAAATAAAAATATGGGAGCAAAATGTCGCCTATAGATATAATGGCATCTTCTAATGCTAAGGTGATAAATAAAAAGATCTTCTTGATAGAAGCCAAATCTTGCTCATGGATATACTTGTATCTCCTAACGCTAAGATAATAATTGAAAAAGATCTTCTTGATAGAAGCAAGATCTTGCTCATAGGTTTACTTGTATCTTCTAACGCCAAGTTGGTAAATAAAAAGATCTTCATGATAGAAGCAAAAGTTCGCCTTGTCCACAATCATAAAAGGCAACTTCATAATTTCCTTAAATTGAAGAAATGTTCCAAACTCCTTAAGCTCAAGCAGGAGAGAGATGCAATACAAAATGCTGCTCACACGTCCTCTTCAAACGCTGCTGCCAATGACTCACACAAGGTTGCGTGCATTCCACCTGACCTCCATCTTCTACTCGAACAACGGAAAGTTCTTAGTAAAGATCTCAAATCTGTACCACTGACTTCTAACATTAACAAATACGAACTGATCAAAGATATGGAATCCCTTTTACAGAAGACCAAGATTGAAATTTCATTTTTCTAAAGATTTTAACACTTTTAATACTAAGGATGATAGTGATAGTGATAGTGATAAACGATATTTCCAGTCTTTGAAAAGACACAAAACAGATTAGATTCCCAATGAAGA
>JAWDGP010005590.1:10000-12500 GCA_033675545.1 Elysia crispata
GAATAAAATCTTTAAAATGCACAGAAATAATGAAAATTGTCGAAAATATTGATTTTAACTTTGATTTTGGTTCTTTGTTGTTGTTGTTTTTTTAAAGTTTCTAGGTTCGCACTTATGTTTTAATGAACATTGATTTGAAAGATTGCTTTTTCAAGGATAGAAGAACCACCATTGTTCGGGAAAAAATTTTCTTCTTTATTCCCTTATCGTGGTATTGTTAAATTTGGGATCAAGTTATTTTTCCTTTTCACTCAACATCAAAGAAGCTTTACGTAAAAAATGGTTCGTTATGTTATAACAATATGTTTTTCAGAAGTAATGAATTTTCAAGAGCATTTTGAAAGTCTAAATCTATACTTTTTCTTCGCTACGTAGCAACCACATTTGTGAATAATAATTTCATATCAAAATTAAGAAACCTCATCAAGTTAGATCGAATGTTTTAAGAGGGTATAACGTAAAGAGACATCGAAATTGTTGTTTTTACAATTTGACTTATGCAACATATCCAGCTAAACTTAAGCTTGAATTGGACGTTAATAATGGAAACGATAAAGCAATGCAAAAATAATTATGTATGGCATCTGTTTTTAATAAAGAAATTCCATAACATTAGCAAAACTGGTAGAAGTTAAAATTTTTAGCTAATGATCTAATTTTTAAAGTAATTTTTTTATTCACGAAGAGGAAGCCTGTATGGCTTTAACAATGTTAAGTATATCTCTCGTTAATTTAAAAAAAAACTGTACTCTAATATTTATACATGATAACAAAGGTTAGAGCATCTGACAGAAACTAGATTAAGTTTCACCTTAACACCGCATGCTTCACCATAGTTAACAAAATTTTGATTTCATTTGTTTTTTGTTTTAAATTTCATCGCAATCCTTAAACCTGATTTCTAGAGGTGTGTCTTTGATTAAGAGCTGAAAAAGTGTAGCAATACAAGATTCTCTATGAGTCTAATAAGGGAAGTATTTATCTTGATGTTCAGATTTCTTTTCTCAAAGGAATTGGTTCAAATGTTAATTGAATTCTATTAGAATCCTATGGATCAGGAAAAAAATAAAATTTTTATAATTTATAATTATAATCTTTCCATTCCAAATCACTCGATAAGGTTTGAGAATAAAGTTAATGGATAACAATTTTGTTTATCAAGTCATTGGAAGGCACATGATAAATAATGGTTACAACGTTGTTTATCAAGGTACTATTTAAGACAAGACAAACCGTTTAAAAAACCACCGTTACATTTTATGTACATCAAGGCACTTGTAAAGGCATAATCATCAACATCATGGCGAAGATTTTTTTTTTTTACCTAAAGCAATGAATAAAATATAATCTATTTCCGATAAATATTTGTATATACATCAGAAGGAAAACAGTTTAATTTTATAATTAAGATATATGTGTGTTAATATATATTTATATATATATAAATGTATATATATATATATATATAAATGTATATATATATATATATATGAAGGCACCGGGGTGAATATATATATATATATATATAAAGTTACCGGTGATTGAATTCTTATTTCTTTTATTGTTACGAATTGTGTACAAGAGCGCAATGGATAAAGTTTAATCGATTCCTAAGACTTTTATATATGCACTAAAAGGATCAGGGCACTGTAAATTTTTGATGATTAATCTTATACTGATGTTCCCACTGGATATGATTAACAGAAATGAACATTTTATAGAAATTTTAACAATATTGATGAAAAATCATTTGGAAAAAAAATGAAATTACAACAAATCCATTGATAATTAGAAAGTACATGAATTTGTAGAAATTGTCTTTAACTAGAAATTTTGGGTTTATTATAAAATACGACATTGAAGAAAAAAAAATTTTTTAAGTACTGCATAAGAAATTTCAATTTTCGCGAGAAAATATGCCCAACCCTTGCTTTACTGTAAATTTAGTTTTGTCTTCTCTTCACTATGTTCTGTCTTTCTACTATTCTCTCTCTCTCTCTCTCTCTCTCTCTCTCTCTCTCTCTCTCTCTCTCTCTTTCTCTCTCTCTCTTTTCTTTAGATACAAACTCACCCGTGCACAGTATCTCTTTAAATTCAACAGTATCTCTCTTTTTGTCACTCCCCGCGCTGGATATAATTTTAAACTGAAGAACATTGTAAAGTGTATATAGTCCTTTAGAACTTGTGAGCTGTTAATAATTTAAAACAACTAATAATGCTACTTTCGTAGTTTTTTCACATTCCTCTCATAGTTTTATGCTCCACAAATATGGTCAGGAAAATGTATCAAGATCATTACATAAAATGTCAAAAAAGTATTACAGATACAAAATTGTCGTTAGAAAACAAAATATATACAACAAACTGTTTGAGATTAAAAAAAAAAAAACATGTATATTTGACAAGAAAAAAAAAGCTATGCTCAAAATAATGCGTACTAGTAGAATACACAAAATAAAAATTAATTAGTCCAATAATATTTACATTTTCAAGTTATTGT
>JAWDGP010005590.1:17500-25617 GCA_033675545.1 Elysia crispata
CTTTAGCTAAAAAATGATGAAGATGAAATGACCATAAAGAAAGAAATATAGAAAGAAATGAAAATTTCAAGAAAGAAACGTACAATGCGTTAAAAGAACTGTCTAATTATAAATCTAAAAGACTACATAAAAATTAATTTCTTTGTTGAAACAACCCGTATGATTGAAAAGAGAATGTTTATCTCTAATGGTAGATCGCTGTAGTTAATCACTTTTATTTAGATTTCGTAGGAAAGTTTTGTAGCTATGTTGATGAGCATGCTTGATTCATTATCATAAACTTGTTCCTAGCTGGATCTATAGAGGAGAAATGTTTGTCACACCCTTGTTCAAGTTTGATAACCATAAAAACTTTTGAGTTTGATATGAACTTGAAAAGGTGAATTTAAGAAAAACTTCGGATATAAGGTACACACCCTTTAAAGCATAGACTTTTTTTTAAAAGGAATCTGAAGGAAAAGAGGAAAGGAAAACCAGAGAAAATACAGCTGGATATTATTCTTAAGGGCAAAGAAGGAAATGGTTATCCCTCGTATTTTCAAAGATGTTTCTAGTGCATTTTATAAGTATGGTAAGAGAGGCAGGAGTAAAGAAATTATAATGGAGAAGAGCAGACATACCTCCGGTCTAAATCAGCTGTGACTTCGGTGCAGGCATTGGCAGTGAATCTTGTGACACCTTAAGGGAGTAAACAATGTGAAGATCAGTATTTTTGTGAGTTCTACCCGACAAGAGGGTATGGTTATAAAAATTGCATTGTGTAATTGTTTGTTCTTAATATAAAGAAAGAATATTGAAAGAAATAGTTTTCCGCTTTACAAGTATTTTCAATTGTGAATTTGCTTATTTTTTTTAATAATATAATCATGTAATCAGTGATTTGTTTTAAAACGCTTATGATTTTCAAAAAAGCAAAATTCTAGGAAAGCTAGAAAAAGGAAGAATGCATTGAGGACTCGAGTGAATAGACACCCTTCAGGGCGTTAAGTAAGTACATGTATCGCCATCATATTAAAGGCTGATACTCCTAGGAAGAAACTGATAAACATTGAAGATGTGGTATTGTAAAGTAAAAATATAAATGGTTATAAACTGCATAGTTACGTTCAACTCGCTTATATCAGATTAAATATGTGCAATTTGAAAAGATGCAATTTACCCCTTCTGTCGTCTCCATTGATTGCAGGTTCTGCCATTTCCCTTCCCGGGTCAGAGACACTGCTGTCAGCCTGAAAGTTATTTTTATTCACCAGATGGTTAGCTGGAAGGAGGATATCATAACGTTGTTCCATTTCAGCAATGGACACAGGACACTGCCTTTTGATATCTCGAAGAGACTTGTCTACGTCTGTTTTGTGTTTCAGTAAAGCTCTCACAACTTCTTCGTGTCCATTTGAAGAGGCCAATATAAATGCTGTTTTGCCTTCACAGCTTTGTGCGTTCACATCAGCTCCTTTATCTAGAAGCAAATGAACTGTATCAATATGTCCTCCGTTGCATGCAAAATGGAGAGCTGTCCAGCCGCCTGTGTGTCTCTTAAAAATCAAAGCTTGAAGATGTAGTAAAAACACTACTATTCGCAAATTTTCTTTAAGCCAAGCTATTATGAGGGGTGTAAAACCAATACTGATAGAAAGATTGATGTCTGCATTATGCTTGATCAGAAGTTTGACCACTTCAACGTGACCTTCTTTACAGGCGAAATGGAGAGCTGTCAAACCATCTTTGTTTCTCAAATTGACCAAGGCTTTATGCTCGAGTAAAACATGCACTACCAGTTTATGTCCCTTAAAGCTGGCTTTCATAAGCGGTGTAATACCATTGTTGTCACTGAAGTTTACGACCGCATTATGCTCGATCAGAAATTTCACGACTTCCATGTGACCTTTTTCACAGGCTAAATGCAGAGCTGAAAACCCATCTTTGGTTCTCAAATTTACAAAGTAATTGGGCGTGAGTAAACTATCCACTATCGATATATAATTATTTAAAACTGATCCCATACGTTTTAAAATTCCTTCATTGTTACAAAGTTTAGTGTCCGCATTATGTTCGATCAGATGTTTGACAACCGCAACGTGACCTTCTTTACAGGCGAAATGGAGGCCTGTCCAACCATAGTTGTTTCTCATATTGACCAAGGCTTTATGAGCGAGTAAAAATTCCACTACCGATTCATGTCCCTTTAAACTGGCTGCCATAAGCGGTGTAATTCCTTCATTGTTACAAAGGTTTACATCGGCATTTTGCTCGATCAGAAGTTTGACAACCGCAAGGTGCCCTTCTTCAATGGCTAAATGAAGAGCTGTCACACCATCTTTGTTTCTCACATTGACCAAGGCTTTTTGCGCTAGTAAAAAATCCACTATCAATTCGTGTCCTTTCCAGCAGGCCAAGTAAAGCGGTGTAAACCCTTCATTGTTACAAAGGTTTACATCCGCATTATGCTCGATCAGAAGTTTGACGACCACAACATGACATTTCTGACAGGCGCAATGTAGAGCTGTCCAACCATCTTTCTTTTTCAAATTGACCAAAGCTTTCTTTACGAGTAAAAAATCCAGTACCGATTCATGTCCCTTTAGGCAGGCCAAATAGAGGGGTGTAATCCCTTCATTGTCACCAAGATTTACGTCCGCATCATGATCGATCAGAAGTTTAACGACCGCAACGTGACCTTCCTGACTAGCCAATTGGAGAGCTGACCAACCATTATTACTTTGCACATCGACAAAGACTTTGTTATGCCGAAGTAAAACATCCACTACTGATTCATGTCCCATGAAGCTGGATCTCATAAGCGGTGTAATCCCTTCATTGTCACCAAGATTCACGTCTGCATTATGTTCTATGAGAAGTTTCACAATAGCTATGTGACCTTCCTGGCAGGCAGCATGTAGAGCTGACGAACCATTATTGCTTGTCACATCGACCAAGGCTTTGTAATGCCGGAGTAAAACATCCACTACCGATTCATGTCCCTTTAAGCTGGATATCATAAGCGGTGTAATCCCGTCATTGTCACCAAGATTAACGTCCGCATTATGCTCGTTCAGAAGTTTCACAACTGCTACGTGACCTTTCCCACTGGCCAAAAATAAAGCTGACAAACCACTATTGCTTGTTACATCAACCAAGGCTTTGTAATGCCGGAGTAAAACATCCACTACCAATTCATGTCCATTGAAGCTGGCTCTCATAAGCGGTGTAACCCCTTCATTGTCACCAAGATTCACGTCCGCATTATGCTCTATGAGAAGTTTCACAATAGCTATGTGACCTTCCTGGCAGGCAGCATGTAGAGCTGACGAACCATTATTGCTTGTCACATCAACCAAGGCTTTGTAATGCCGCAGTAAAACATCCACTCCCGATTCATGTCCCTTGACGCTGGATATCATATGCGGTGTAATCCCTTCATTGTCACCAAGATTCACGTCCGCATTATGCTCTATGAGAAGTTTCACAATAGCTAAGTGACCTTCCTTGCAGGCAAATTGGAGAGCTGACCAACCATCATTGTTTCTCCCATCGACCAAGGCTTTGTAATGCCGGAGTAAAACATCCACTACCGATTCATGTCCCTTTAAGCTGGATATCAAAAGCGGTGTAACCCCTTCATTGTCACCAGATTCACGTCCGCATTATGCTCCATGAGAAGTTTCACAATAGCTATGTGACCTTTGTGGCAGGCAGCATGTAGAGCTGACAAACCACTATTGCTTGTTACATCGACCAAGGCTTTGTAATGCTGGAGTAAAACATCCACTACCAATTCATGTCCATTGAAGCTGGCTCTCATAAGCGGTGTAACCCCTTCATTGTCACCAAGATTCACGTCCGCATTATGCTCCATGAGAAGTTTCACAATAGCTATGTGACCTTCCTGGCAGGCAGCATGTAGAGCTGACCAACCATCATTGCTTGTCACATCGACCAAGTCTTTGATATTCCGGAGTAAAACATCCACTACCGATTCATGTCCATTTAAGCTGGCTCTCATAAGCGGTGTAATCCCTTCATTGTCACCAAGATTCACGTCCGCATTATGCTCTATGAGAAGTTTCACAATAGCTAAGTGACCTTCCTTGCAGGCAAATTGGAGAGCTGACCAACCATCATTGTTTCTCCCATCGACCAAGGCTTTGTAATGCCGGAGTAAAACATCCACTACCGATTCATGTCCCTTTATGCTGGCTTTCATAAGCGGTGTATAACCCGTATTGTTACCAAGATTCACGTCCGCATTATGCTCGATCAGAAGTTTGACAATAGCTATGTGACCTTCGCGGCAGCCAGCATGTAGAGCTGACCAACCATTATTGCTTGTTACATCGACCAAGGCTTTGTAATCCCGGAGTAAAACATCCACTACCGATTCATGTCCATTTAAGCTGGATACCATAAGCGGTGTGATCCCTTTATTGTCACAAAGATTGACGTCCGCATTATGCTCGATGAGAAGTTTGACAACCGCTACGTACCCTTCTTGACTGGCGAATTGGAGAGCTGAGTAACCATTAATACTTGTCATATCGACCAAGACTTTATCATGCCGAAGTAATAAATCCACCACCGATTCATGTCCCCTAAAGCTGGATAGCATAAGCGGTGTGATCCCTTCATTGTCACAAAGATTGACGTCCGCATTATGGTCGATAAGAAGTTTGACAATCGCTACGTGACCTTCCTGACTGGCCCATTGGAGAGCTGAGTAACCATTAATACATGTCATATTGACCAAGGCTTTATCATGCCGGAGTAAAACATCCACTACCGATTCATGTCCATTGAAGCTGGATAGCATAAGCGGTGTAAACCCTTCATTGTCACCAAGATTCACGTCCGCATTATGCTCGATGAGAAGTTTGACAATAGCTATGTGACCTTCCTGGCAGGCAAGATGTAGAGCTGAGTAACCATTAATGCTTGTCATTACGACCAAGACTTTATCATGCCGAAGTAATAAATCCACCACCGATTCATGTCCATTTAAGCTAGCCGTCAAAAGCGGTGTAACCCCTTTATTGTCAGCAAGATTCACGTCCACATTATGCTCGATGAGAAGTTTGACAATAGCTATGTGACCTTCCTGGCAGGCTGCATATAGAGCTGACCAACCATCATTGCTTGTCATATCGACCAAGACTTTATCATGCCGAAGTAATAAATCCACCACCGATTCATGTCCATTAAAGCTGGATCTCATAAGTGGTGTAATCCCTTTATTGTCACCAAGATTCACGTCCACATTCTTCTCAAACAGAAGTTTGACAATAGCTATATGACCTTTGCGGCAGGCAGCATGTAGAGCTGTCCAGCCTTTTATTCCTCTCTCATCGACCAAAGCTTTATGCTCGAGCAAAGTATCCACTACCGATTTATGTCCATGCCAGCTGGCCAAGATGAGAGGTGTAATACTGTCATGTTCAGAGAGGTTGACATTTGCTTTCTTTTTTAATAAAAGATTTACAATACCAACATGACCTACTTGACTTGCAAACATTAGAGGAGTATATCCCTTATTGTCCTGTACATCTATCTCTGCCCCGTGTTTCAATAAGATTTTAACGACTTTGATGTGGCCATTCTGACTGGCAACTAACAGCGGGTTTTCCCCTCCGCTGTTTTTAGGGTTCACATTTTTCTCTTTCAAGAAGAGTTTAACGAGTACGGAAACTCCAGAACGACAAGCTTCAATTAATTTGTTCTTTTCGCTTGACGTCTGGGTCGCCATGACAAACTGTCTACATCGTCAGGTTTTATGTCGTGCAGGGCTTTAGTGGTACTTTGAAAAATTTCTTCTGAAATGTTTGGCTGGAAAAAACGTAGAAAATAAAAATATCAGTAAATCTGGTTTCCGCCTCTAAATTCTTCCTCTAAGTCTCACTCTCTGAGTTTTTCTCCGTATTTTTTTTCTATTTTCTTCTTCTCTTAACCCTTTTTCCTCCTCTTTTTGGTTCAACTTACTCCTCCCTAACCCTTTCTTCTCTCTCTTTTTTATTGATCTCTATTACAGCATTTTGTAAGAAATAGGTGAAGAAGAATGTAAAAGTGGAAGAAAGAAAAGAATACACATGGAAGGAAAAAATGAAAAGCAATTAATGGTTCAATCTGGAAGAGGAAATGAAAAGAAAATGGTGTGTAAGAAGAAATCACCAACTGTACTAAGAACATTTTA
Organism: Elysia crispata; assembly: GCA_033675545.1. Lineage (NCBI taxonomy): Eukaryota > Metazoa > Mollusca > Gastropoda > Plakobranchidae > Elysia > Elysia crispata. The sequence goes on from JAWDGP010005590.1 coordinate 23,682, forward strand.
TTTTTTTACTGAAACTCTCATATTCTTTCCTTTTTATCTTGTAAGGGATATGAGCCACAAGTCTGTACACAACCTTTTTTTTTATTATTCTTTTCTAAATATCATGTTTACGGTACCAGTTTTCAAATCTAGAAAAAAAAAGCAGCAAAAGCAAAATAAAACAATTTTTTTTAAATTGTGGGTTATAAAGTTTACCTTATTTCGTGAAATATTCATATAATTTCTTTTTAATTGTTCTATTAACAATATAGTTTTTCACGACATCTCATAGTTAATTCTCAAGCACAATGGGTCATTATTACTGGCTATTTCTGGCGCTATGTACGCTAACAGAATGTACCCACATAAATTAGATCCCTTCTGGATTATAGTTTAGAATTGACCCACAGGATATATCTTCACTGTGCGAGTATTTTATCTAATTGTGGAGAATCCATGTGTAAATCTGAAGTTAATCTAGTAGATATATTCCTTTGTAGGTAAGTTGGAAGATTGTGATGCTCCTTGAAGGCTGAACTTGAAAGATGGGGAATCTGGGTAACACAAATTATATGGCGAATTCATGGAATGTTAATGACAAAAGCTGTTCAGGAATAGCCGTGTAGGTGTATTGTGAGCTTCTCAGGGTAAAAAATTCTTTTGTAGATTTTGTGTATTTCCGCATAAGCCTCAAGTCTAAAAAAAAGATCTAAGTAGCGATTTAATACACTTTTTTTCTGTGACTACTTAAAATTCAGGACGAGAGCTTTTATTTAGATTAAAAAGCCTTGAGAATTAATATTTGTATACATGTTATTAGACTAACTGAATTCTGCTTCCTGCTCCATCGAAGTAAGGCACCACGGTTCTTGATCAGAAACCACGTAGCACTATGGGAGGTTTAAGTTTATATGAACGCAGAATTTTAGACAGCTATAGATATATCAGTTCACTTTATCTTGGCATAGTTTAAGAATCAGGCAACAAATTACAAGCAGCGTATCTAGTTAGATTCTAAAATGTAAACCTCTTCCTCAGTGACTCATGGTAACAAGGCTAGGCAATTTGATATTCGCTTCTGGAACCATATGACGTCGTGAATCGGTCTTAGAACAATGCGACATGTTACGGAAGTTTTGTCTTAGGTGTAAGAATGTAAGTGTATGTATGTAAGTGTCAACTTGTGTGAGTTTCTCGAATAATAGAGTATGTTATGAAAACCTTGAGTTATGTCATAGAATTATCTGTTTTGAAAATGCAATAATGAGTTAGGTAAGAGAATAATAAGAAGTAAAGTTTAAGTATTACATGTCCAGTTTCAGAGGTTAATGATTTTCTTCAAGAAATATAGGGGATCTTACTGCAATTATGATAAGAAGAATGTGAAGGATCTTATTTCGGTTGTGTATGTATCTGCTCGCTGTAGTTAGGACCCCTAACTAGCGCAGTCGCGGGTAAAATTTGAAGAGTGCGCACGTTCTCGTCATCCTCGTTCCAGCCACCAAAGTGACAAGACGCATTTTCTTACTGTCTTAAAGTTTTAAGAAGATCTAAACCACGAGGGGACCAATGTTCATTTTTATGTTCAATAATTTAAGAGAAATTTATGTAGATCATTCGTGTTTCGAGTGCAAGGTAAAACTTTATTTTTTTACCTTTATTATCTTTATATGATTTTTATTACAAAAAAGGTATTTAGAAATTAGACTAAATTATTTTTTTCCTTAGAATTAACTCCAAAATAAATTGTAAAACAAATTCACTAACTTTATATGTTAAATCATTTTCTCTTTCCCCCTACATAATAGTTATTTTTTGTTATCCACTACGTTTGTATTTTAATCCTTTTTTTTTGTTTTGCATGTCTACCTTTACCTTATAATTATTCGCTATAATCCGGGCTCGGTTAAAGACTTATAGTTTTACTTTTGTTATTTCCCTTGACATTATGATTACT
>JAWDGP010005591.1:0-7500 GCA_033675545.1 Elysia crispata
TTTAAAATACGAGCGCTATTTCTATTTATTTCAGACGGTTTTGGAACCGCCGATGCCTAAATTGTAGGTCTACTTTTTGTTTCATTTCTGCCACTGTGCCCAGCTGTGCTTTGAGGAATTAGTAAGCATATTCATCCTTTTCTTTCAGAAAATAATAACCACAATTTTGCCTTTAAATTAAAAACAAAAAACAAAAAACAAAACAAAACGCTAACTTAGTGAAAAATAAAATAATCACTCCAATCATTAGGGCAATTTACAACTTTATATCAAACTTGACCTGCTCGGTTAGATGCTCCTCCTAGCTCCATTATTAAGAGATGCAAGCATTGAACAAGGAATGTTCTGCCTGACATACAACAGACTCCACCTCCCAATTGTCTGATAGTCAATACTAAGCTACCAACTAAGTGAGCTGACAGTGCCCCAATCTCCCCATTCCTAGACCCAGGAGTCGCCAAGGGTGGACGGAGGGAGTGAGAGGGGGGATCAGGATTGCACTACCACAGAGTGACAGTATCAGGATTGCACTACCTCAGAGTGACAGTATCAGGATTGCACTACCACAGAGTGACAGTATCAGGATTGCACTACCACAGAGTGACAGTATCAGGACACACAGTGCTTGCAAGAGATGCGGCTCATCTTCCCTGAGAGTCATTCATAATCAAGTGCTGCGCCACAATCTTCTTAACCATTCCAAGAAATAATCTTCTACGCGTAGAAGGGGAAAATACTTTGATGAACAGGTGAGAGAGATACCGAATGTAACTACGCATGGAAACGGATAAGAAAGATTAAGACTAGATAAGTATGGAATTGCTCAAGAGAAGAACAAAATAGAATATACAGAGGCGAAGAAACAAATGAAGGTGCTGTGAAAAGTATCTCCAGAATAGCCTTACCATATGGGAGTGACACAAAGATACCTCCAAAGAAACGGTGAAAGAGAATTTACAATAAAGCTGACGCAAATGTAGTCCTGGAGTGGCATAGAGATGTACCTAGAGAGGCATAGAGATGTACCTAGAGAAGCCTGGATATGTGTTTGGCCGTATCTGACAATATCTTTTCATTTTTTTTATTTTTGTTTTCATGAACATAGGGAGTGAGTCAGCTGAGAAAGTAGATAAGAAGCTTAACTCATCATTGGGAGACAGTCTGTGGTTCGAGCTCCCTGAACAAGGGTGAAAGACGTGTATGGTCACACCTCTCTATCACTCTATTCGCCTAATTAAGTTCGGATAAATTCTAATCTTACAGTTACTGGGTGTACGACTTTTGACCGAGAATTCCGTACAGATTTTAGGGCTTTTTAAAAAATTTCTAACCGGGTCAAATGTGGAAAGGAAAAAAAAATGAGTTACTCTTTATCGGCTAGCCTGCGACAAATTTGCGACCAATATAAAAAAAATGGAATAACAGGTTTTCCTCAAGCCATCACAATAAGCAGCTGCTTCCTTATTTCTAGTGGCAACGGAGACTTTCTGAATGATGTTTGGACTTTCACTGAAAGGAATGGCGGAAACACGTCAGGAATGTTGGGTAAGGGTAAAGTGTGTCCAAGGAAACTAATCCTCAACACAGGGAAGATCCTCATGGTACGATATCTCGGTAAGGGTAAAGTGTGTCCAAGGAAACTAATCCTCAACACAGGGAAGATCCTCATGGTACGATATCTCGGTAAGGGTAAAGTGTGTCCAAGGAAACTAATCCTCAACACAGGGAAGATCCTCATGGTACGATATCTCGGTAAGGGGTTTCTAGTGCTGTACAGGACTACCTCGGATTGAATATATAAAGATCTTCCATTGAGTTAAGAAGCTCGCTACACATATCATAACCTTATATGGCATAATATTGAAAGCTTGTTGGTTCTCATAATGAGATTAGTATTAGACAATATATGTAGATTCTACCATATCTATATCTTTCAGTTAGAATCGGAATAGAGTTGGTGAGAGCAACATGTGAAAATCATAACATTGTTATCTATAAACTATGATCCACATGTTGTCACAGTATCTTCTTCCACGTTTTCTTCTTCCCCTCTCAATTTTTCTCCTAGTTTCTATTTTCTCTCTTTAAGTATCTTTCTTTCTTCTGATCTCCATCTAGATGATATACTTATTGCTTACTCTCCATGTCTCTCTCTCTCTCTCTATCTATCTATCTTTCTCTCTCTCTCACTTTCTCTCTCTCTCACTTTCTCTCTCTCTTTCTGTCTCTCTCTCACTTTCTGTCTGTCTGTCTGTCTCTCTCTGTCTCTCTCTGTCTCTGTCTCTCTCTCTCTCTCTCTCTCTCTCTCTCTCTCTCTCTCTCTCTCTCTCTCTCTCTCAAACATTTTACTTTCGCCCTCATTTCCTTCCTCTCCCTCACTCCATCTTATTCTGTAAAATTATTCATCTCCTAATTTCTTCCTATTTTATGTTTCTGACGCCCCCCCCCCTCTCTCTTTCTCTCTCTCTTACTCTCTCTCTCTCTCACCTTTTTCTTTCACCACTCAATTCTAAAGAGATTCATGGCAAGCTTTTAATAACCATAACGATGCGGGCTCCAAGTCCTCGATCTTAATGACACCTCATTACTGCCTATAATTCCCATCGATCGAGAGAAAAGCGGCACAAAGTGCTGGGTGTTCAGAGAATTACGTGTACCTGCAGTTATTGTCACCAAGAATCAGGTTAATTAGAAAATAGTGCTTGAATTAAGTTATTATTTCATCTCGCATTGTTTCTGTATCGAACTGCAATTTAACGCTGGGGCGCTCTTTGTTAAGTTTTTCTTATCAAGAAATTCGTTTTTGAAGAGAAAGTAGGACGCCATGAGAGTCTTTGATTGCATTATCAATATTTGATCTTGAGTTGTTTTCAGACACAGTAACGATATTAAGAAGATAAGGAAGGAAATCATACTTCAATCATCTGTTAATGTTGTTAGGAAGTAATCCAGGATTAACAAGAAATTGCTCTGGCAAAATTTAGACGGGGTTTAGAATGAGTTTATTGTTGTTTTTAGTTGTGCAGGCTGATGTTCTGTATTGACTCATTGGATTCAACTTCAAAGTCTTGCTGTAGTGGTGCTGTTAGTTGAGTTGGTGGGGAATATGGCAAGCGTGCGAGTCTGTGAAGTTGTCATACATAGGTTATTAAAGCTGCGCATGGTGATTGATTCCTTATCAATTTGGCGGATTGTTTGACCAGGAGACGTAAAGGCCAAATAACTCTTCGTCAAAAAATTTATATGTATAAACAAAAATAAAACACAACAAAAACAAACACTGTTTACTAGTCTAACTAGGTCTTTCCTTGCATCACGATCTGTAAATAGAAATTTAATTTCACAGTTGTTTTTTTTTAAGAATTTTTAGCCACTTCTGTTGATTTCATTTTTTACTTTCTTTCGGTTAATGTGAAATATTATGTCGGATAACCGCTTTTTACCTTTTTCGTAAACCTGAATAAAATGTTATTTATAGTTTGTTCATTCTAGGGGACAAGGAACTTCCTTCTCAAACAAAACGGTTACACAACTCCGAGGCTGATAAAGCGAAGGAAGAAAAAAATCAAACAGATAAACGTATTGTATTGTCTGTCTGCATCTTGATAAGCTTTCAAAACAAAATTATTAAGTGAAGCAACAGGTGACGATCGAGCCTTCCTAAGGAACAGGCCGACTAACAGATATAGAACAAACCTTTTGCAGTAAATATAAGAGTGAGCGATATCATTCAACTGTTTGAAAGTGTCAGGACAGTTAGATATTGTTGTTGTGTGGGCCTGTAGGCTGAATTATAAAGGTGTTCTAAACACAGTTCTGTCCTAACTATGCTTAAAAGTTGAAAGAAACAGATCACTATAACCCTCAAACATGCTTAAGTTGATTCGCTTCGGTGACAGCCCTAAGTTCCAATTAGACCATGTTAGATAATTTCAAACATTGCGCTTCCTGAAGAGTAAGAAAAAAAGTGTTTGTAAGTGGGTGTTTACGTTTCAAGTTAAGACAATAGACCAACATGTTCTAAACATGCGATTGGTTTTGATTTTTTACAACTATAGGTTGATTTGTGCCTCTCGAGCTAATGAAAACAAAGCTTTCTCGAGACTTTTCTAGACTGCAAAATAATCTTCCCTCATGCAGAGCAGGGTGAAATAGGTAAGACCTTACTCTTATAGATTCTATTAAGGAGAATACGATCGTCAACGTTCTGTTTCAGAATCTCTCAACAAGTTATTTTGGTTACACTTTAGTTCTTCAAACAAAACCACCAAAAATATTACAGCGGTACAATTACTTCATCAAAGTGAGAATGCGATAATTACCATTTTTACACGACGCTTCATTTGTCGCTTTCCAATATTCATGTAAATTCCCATTTATGAAAGAAACTCTCTTTTTCCCTACCCATCCACTCCTACAATACTTTTATTCCCCTACCTTTCCGCCTCTTCCCCTGCCCCCCCCCCCCCCACCCCCTCCTCTTTTTATACTCTACCCACCTACCATCATATACGCACGAGTTGAAAAATGTTTTTGTCAGAAGTGACCCTCATCACAATGCATATTTTAGTTTATTACCTTTTGAGTTCTAAAAGTTCACCCAATAACATAGCTATAATTATTGTTTTTTTTAGTTGTAAAAGTACACACAGTAACAGAGCTATAGTTATTGCCTTTTTGGTCCTAACAGTAAACCTGGTAACATAACTATAAATTGCTGTATCGTCCATTTTGCAACATTCCTTGGCGGAAACATGAATATTATTTTTATTAAAAAACAAAGAAATTTTTATGCCTACACTAAGGAAAAAAAATAATGCGTAGTTCTTGAGACAGTTTTTTTACCTACAAGGAAAGTTTACTTGGAGAAAAAGATCATGAAATTCTTCAGAGTGAAAGATTACTACTGTGGATCCAAAGTAAAACAGAAAAAAAAAAACAACTGAAAACAAAACTTCGTGTCCCTTCGATTAGGTTGGACCTCTCTGGAGGCTGCTCACAGTTTCTGGTACATTGACCTCTGCTCAAGCGAGGGAAAACACCAGGTTTCCACTTAACAGTTTTCATTTTTTTTTAATTTTTCCTACTCGATTCGTGTTTGTGTAAGAAAAATTATTCTGGGAAAATTGAAGAGGGGAAACTGCTTATCACCTTTCTATTAAGAGACATATTGGTTGAGCTTTCTGTATGTCTGTGTGTGTGTGCTTTTTTTTAAGTTGTTTGTTTTGCAAGACATTTTTTATCTGGTGGAAGCATTATTTTATAGATTTATCGGAATAGGATGGTTACAAACCTGAGTTGGACGGAGTTTCATACTTTAAAATGAACTTAAGGGTTAAAGTTAGGATTCGCGAACGGAAAGTGAGAGAAAGAGAGGTAAAGAGAGATAGAAAGAGAGAGAGAGAGAGAGAGAGAGAGAGAGAGAGAGAGAGAGAGAGAGAGAGAGAGAGAGAGAGAGAGAGAGAAGGAGAGGAAGAACATGGGAGAGCAAGGGAGAAGGTGAGAGAAAGTATAAGAGAGTAAACAATAGGGAGAGAAAATGGGTAAAAGTGGGAGAAAATGGGAGAGAAAAAATATGAACTTGAGAGGGAGTGACAGAAAGAGAGAGAAAGAGAGGGAAGGGTAGATTGAGATGGAGATGAAAAAAGGACAAGGAAGAGAAATTGAGCTAGACAGAGAGAAAGAGTGAGTGAAAGTGAGTGAGAGTGAGTGATGGAGGGAGCAGTGATGATCTAAGTTACGAGCCTCCGAGTTCAGTGACTCTCCAGAGATGAGGAGCTTGGTTGTGACCTGGGAGAGAGCAGCAGGAAAATCACGTTCTCGGGTCATGTGACCCGCCGGCCATTCGAGGCCTGGTGCGGTAATTAAACGTGGGGAGAAAGACCTGATTCCGACGACTCGGCGCTTGGTCATAATGTTAATTTTTTTTTCATTTTTTTTTTTTTTGCTTTTCGTAGTTGAGTTCTTTTTTTTTGTTTTGTTTTTTGTTTTGTTTTTTCCTGGGTAAGTGATGGCAGAGTGAGGAGGGCCATTTCGAATTGAATTGGAGAGAGGGAGAGGGGAGGAAAGAGAGAGAGAGAGAGAGAGAGAGAGAGAGAGAGAGAGAGAGAGAGAGAGAGAGAGAGAGAGAGAGAGAGAGAGAGAGAGAGAGAGAGAGGGAGGAAGAGAGAGAGTTACAGCTAAAGATTAGGAGCGACCAATTGATGCAATCACAGGGGGACATACACACTGACAAACAACAGAAGGAAGAACTTCAAAGAGCCGAGAGAGAAAGAGAGAGAGAGAGAGAGAGAGAGAGAGAGAGAGAGAGAGAGAGAGAGAGAGAGAGAGAGAGAGATAATACGTGAATGTGACCACTACACAGAAACAGACTAAAGACAAAGGGTGGTGAGCAGGAGCAAGTATTTTTAGTCTTCCTTAACGTTCCCTAAGTTCGTCTAAAGCCATCTATGTTGGGCAGTGAGTTTGAACGAACCAAAAACCAAACCCAAGAGAAACAAAATTATTAATAAAATAAAAAAAATGAAATAGAGTATGTCGTAATGATATCATGTAGCAATGCGCTTCAGCATGGTTAGATTGACTCAGAATTAGTTTTGACACTGATATGGTAAAAGATTTAGTTTTCCTTTGATAGACTGGCGATGATTGTCTGGTGTAATAAGATTGAATGGTTGTCTTGTCTGCTGTAGCAAGGCTGAATGATTGTCTGATCATGTAAGATTGAATGATTGTCTGATATTGCCAAAATAAGTATAAAACCTTTACAATTCACATTAACCTTCTCCTCTGTACTAAAAACCAAACTATCCAGTGCTTAAATGTTTTATGGTAAATAAAAAAAAGAAGACAAGTTGGAGTTATAGTTCTTCAAACATCGCAATATATGATTTTCAGAAAGAAGAAGACGCCGTTTAACAATCAAATATTTCAATACCAGTAAATAATTGAGAATAGAAACTGATAGATAGAAAGTGAGAGAGAAAGAGAGAGATAGACAGAGAGAGAGAGAGAGAGAGAGAGAGAGAGAGAGAGAGAGAGAGAAGAAGAAGAAGAAGAAGAAGAAGAAGAAGAAGAAGAAGAAGAAGAAGAAGAAGAAGAAGAAGAAGAAGAAGAAGAAGAAGAAGAAGAAGAAGAAGAAGAAGAAGAAGAAGAACACAGATTAAGAAAAGTATTGGCATACTGGATATTTTGAAAAAGACACTATGATGTAGAGAATCGAGATTGAGAGAGAGAGAAAGAGAATGAGATAGAGAAAGACAAAGATAGAGAGACTACTGTTAAAAGAAGAGAATATTAGATGAATCGTAGCTCACAAAAAGAACAAAGTAATTGAATTACTCCAATATCGAAAAAAAAAAATAATAAATAAAACAAGACTCGCTGCCGCCGATCACGTGACGTGACAGGGACTAATAGGAAGACTATATCTCCACCATGAACAGTTTACTATCTCTGGGGAAGCAGGTAGCTCCAGACGCCAGCCTCTCAGAGGAAGAA
>JAWDGP010005591.1:12500-15000 GCA_033675545.1 Elysia crispata
TGTGTCCTGACCTGTGCCCCCATCTGTGACGTAGTTCATTAGCCGTCTTTATCAGCTCTGAGTGGACTTGGCGCTCGTAAAAGTCCCAAACAACTGGTCATCGAGGTCAGCCAGCGGTTCTCGGAGGTTCTAACTGACCACTCGGACATCGGCTGGCTAAATGCCGCGATTAGGAGAATGGGCTTTAAATGGTTTATGGACCTGGCGAGCTCGGGCGTGTATAAGACAGTTTTATGGGACAGTATTAGAAGGAGGAAACGGAATGCTAATAAACGGCCCCAATATAACCATCCTCTATTACCGTGGGTCTCAAAGGGAAATAATCTGTTTTTTTTTTTTTTTTTTGCTATGTTCTGTATATGGTAGCGCCGGTTCCTTAGGTGTTTAACACTAGTTTTTTATTCCCTTCTCAACTTCTTGGAGAGCAACTGAGACTGACTCTTTGTCCGCTTCGCACTTCTTAATGTATGTCCATTATTAGCTTACAATGTTTTACGGATGTGTTTTTCCGCTGCCAATACTTGCCTACACTTTTTCACGCATGCATTTTTCCGCGGTTAATACTAGCCTACACTTTTTCACGGATGTGTTTTTCCGCTGTTAATACTTGGTACACTTTTTCACGCATGTGTTTTTCCGCTGTCAATACTTGCCTACACTTTTTCACGGATGTGTTTTTCTGCTGTTAATACTTGCCTACACTTTTTCACGGATGTGTTTTTCTGCTGTTAATACTTGCCTACACTTTTTCACGGATGTGTTTTCCGATGTTAATACTAGCCTACACTTTTTCACGGATGTATTTTTCTGCTGTTAATACTAGCCTACACTTTTTCACGGATGTGTTTTCCGCTGTTAATATTTGCCTACACTTTTTCACGGATGTGTTTTTCTGCTGTTTAAACTTGTTTACGCTTTTTCACGGATGCGTTTTTTCTGTTGTTAAAAATTGCTTACGCTTTTTCACGGATGCGTTTTTTCCGCTGTTAAATCTTGCTTACGCTTTTTCACGGATGCGTTTTTTCTGTTGTTAAAAATTGCTTACGCTTTTTCACGGATGCGTTTTTTCCGCTGTTAAATCTTGCTTACGCTTTTTCACGGATGCGTTTTTCAGCTGTCAATGCTTGCCTACACTTTTTTCACTTAGGACTTGAATATGGCAGGTTTTGATTTGAACTTCGCACGCCTTGGTTTAAAGAAAAACTGACTTTCGAACATTTGATCTCGATTATTTTGTATTCCACAATAATTCATTGTTCATGCGATGCGCGGTATTCAACAAAGTAAATTAATTTTTAATCTAATTATAGAAACGGTGCTCTTAATAAGAAAATGATGACATGTCTTGCCCATACTGTGATGTTTTCAATAAATTAGGTTTTTTTTTTTTTGTTTTTTTTTTTATTTATTTTGAAGTTGTTTAGAAAATTATAATAGCTAGAAATACAATCGTATGGTCAAAGTATTGAAAATGGTCAAACAATAACAGGCACCAATTATTAAAACGGTTAGACTCAGTATGTATAATAAAAAATTTAAAAACTGAAAATAAGGGAAATAAGATTAAAAAAATCTATTCCAACATCTACTAGATTTCAAAGTATCCTTTGTTGTATCCATGCAGTTGAGAGCTTTTGGATAAGTAAATCGTCTTGCCGAAATGAGTCAAACATTCTGGTGAAGTTTTTTTTTTTATTATTATTATTTTCTTTCTTATTTTTTGTATAAGACGCATTGTCCTTTCAGCCAAACAGTTCGATGTCAGTTATGTCAGGAAACCACTGTCAGTTCGGCCATATGTCTTTCAGGAATGTCAGGATAGAGCATCTCCCTCTCTCTCTCTCTCTCTCTCTCTCTCTCTCTCTCTCTCTCTCTCTCTCTCTCTCTCTCTCTCTCTCTCTCTCTCTCCCCTTCTCCAACATTCCTCGATTTCTTTTTCGCATCAGCACACCTTGCGGGTTTTTAAAAACCCATTTTGCCCTCAGTTTTCAATTATGAAATACTTTTCTACCTCTGTTTTTTTTATCGCAAGGTCATCGTTTTTCGTGTCTATGTTTTCGGTTTCTACTTTTCTATTTTCCTTTTTCTATTAAATTCCATCATTCTTTTGTCTCTCCTTTTAATTTTTCCATCTACCATTTTTTTTTCTATTTCTGTCGCCCCCTCACCCTTTTCTTTCCTCCTTGTGCTACGACTCTATCTCTCCCTTTTTCTTTTTTTTTACTTTCACCCCCTCTCTAATTTGTGTCGAATGGAACCTCTCGGGGTACGCTAGAACTCCTTGCATTCTAATTTCGCCACGACAGACGTTCACCACCCACACCATGCTGGACAGAAATGCTAAACCCATCTGGCTCTGACTGGAGAGATCCAACTCCCAAACTCTTTGCCCTACCCAAGATGGTGACCGCCCTCAGGCCCTCGGGCGGGCAGACGGCAAGCGGCAGGCGGCAGATGGGCGCCACCAGGCATGGATACCGCGTAATGCGACCAGAATTGG
>JAWDGP010005591.1:25000-70000 GCA_033675545.1 Elysia crispata
TTCTAATAAAATTTGCAAGCAATCCCATGTTTCTCCTGATCCATGCCTCACCCCTCACTGAACACACATTAACACACTCTTTACCACCTTTCGTTGTCCCGGATATTGGCTCACGTTGTCCTCCTCCCCCTCCCATAAACTAGTGAGCAACAAGAAGCTCGCCTCAGACTAGATTGATATCCGCACGAGTGACTTGTGTCCTGACGTCAGCTATTTTTATTGGGCACAGTGTGAAAGAGTTGAGTCGTCTTCGTGAGGGAATATTGGCCTGCTACTAGACGGCCTTAAAAGTTGACGTCAGATAGTGAATTTGGGAAAATGTACCTATACCTTTTGTCTCTAACATGGAAAAATGAATAACATACAAAATTGTTTGTGTCTTCCAGAACAAATCAACGGATCGAAGCACTATAACCCAATTAGTATTCGTCGCTAGAAATAGAAAAGACGTTCTACCCCGAGAGAAACGAGGCAGGCAGATGGAAGCTATCTTTTAATCCCGAGGCAGGCAGATAGAAGCTATCTTTTAATCCCGAGGCAGGCAGATAGAAGCTATCTTTTAATCCCGAGGCAGGCAGATAGAAGCTATCTTTTAATCCCGAGGCAGGCAGATAGAAGCTATCTTTTAATCCCGAGGCAGGCAGATAGGAGCTATCTTTTAATCCCGTCCTCCAGTGCGTCTCTTGTGTAACAACTCCCGCTGCATGTCCATTAACTCGTTCCTCTCATGTTGGGCCAACAATATTGCCTCCCCTCGCCCCCCTCTGCGCCGATCAGAGCTTGAATATTATGCTGATACACTAAAACCCCATTTATTGAAGTCCATCACTTCTGCCCCAGTCGTACCGTCGAGCGCTAAGAGATAAATAAAATAGGATATATCACTAAAAGTAACAAACGAGAGAGGCACGCGAGAGGCCATTTTTCTCTTCTAACTCGATCTAGATCTATTATACTAGGATCAGGTGTACTCGCCGGAGATTCTGATCTAGTTGCCTCCCCTGTGTGAGCAGCTATGTCCCGGGGATTGCGAAATCCTCAAGTAATATGCGACCAAATGTTGCCATGTTATTGGTGAGCTGCGGGCGATAAGTATAACTGGCCTGGTCTCCTCTCCTCTCCGCTCTGCTCAGTTCAGCAGATCGAAGCGAGACTGGCTGAGATGGCTGTGGGTTGGTTATCTCGAGGTGAAATGCTGAGAGAAGCCTAAGAAATTTGCTGAAGACTTGGGTAAAAAGGCAGATTTCGATTAATAGGATTATAACGTAGACCAGAGATAGTACAAAAGATTTTGACTTTCAGGACTATGACATAGGCTTAAGATAGGACAACAGATTTTGATTTACACGACTATAACATAGACTTGAGATAGTGCAACAGATTTTGATTTACACGACTATGACATAGACTTGACATAGTGCAACAGATTTCGATTGACAGGGCTATAACATAGACTTGACATAGTACAACAGATTTCGATTTACAGAGCTATAACATAGACTTGACATAGTACAACAGATTTCGATTGACAGGGCTATAACATAGACTTGACATAGTACAACAGATTTCGATTTACAGAGCTATAACATAGACTTGACATAGTACAACAGATTTCGATTTACAGAGCTATAACATAGACCTGACATAGTACAACAGATTTCGATTTACAGAGCTATGACATAGACTTGACATAGTACAGCAGATTTACAAGACTATTTACAAGACTATTATAGCAAAAACTTTATGTAGTACTACTGCCGCTGAAACTCAGAGTAAAACTTAACAGTCGTAAAAAGCAAAACAAAACAATAAATCTATCTCATGTTGAGATGGAAAATTGTTAACTTAATAAAAAGGTTGAGGTAGGGAGTTATAGAGACAAGCACATACAACTGATAGCCAGGGCTGTAGCAAGAGATAGAAGGAGAGACAGAGGCAAAGAGGAAGAGAGGGAATAGAAAGATGCAGTTTAGAAAGATAAATGAAAATAAACTAATTGAATTTTAAAGTAACACTGTTATATAACGAGTACAATGCATTTTCGTTTGTCATTGATTAACAAAAAGTCAGTACTCATGAAATACTGTAAATTTTCAACGTAAACATGGGCTATAAACACAAAAATCATAGCAGATTCTTGGGGCTAAATTTTGAAAAATTAAGAGTCATAATCATTGTATAACATAAGGAATGATAGAAAAACATTAAGTATTTATGAAACTTGAAAAAAAAAGGACAGTAAAAAGTGAAACATCTAGATAACAGCGGATTCGAAAAAACGGGCCATACAGCTCATTTCACTGGGGGAAAAAGCGAAATAAAACAGCAACCAAATACAGAAAAAAAGGAAAGAACAGGCAAACAAACAAAACCCAGCTGAAATGTAAAGCAGACACCACAACTAGGCATCAAGCTACCTGCCATTAATGAAGAATCTCAATCTCAAAAAATGCTCTTTAAACGCTTTTCATAGAAGCAAAATAAAGCGTGCTGAAGGATTTAATGTACTTAATTATTTATGTTCAGTGCAGTGAAAGAGAGAAAGAGAGAGAGAATGAAGGATGGAGAGAGAAAGGGAGGGAAAGAAGTGGGAAATAGAGAGAGAGAGAAAGAGAGAGAGAAAGTGAGGGATAAAGAGAGACCCAAGAGAAAGAGAGATCAGAGAAAGAGAAAGAAAGAGAGAGAGAGAGAGAGAGAGAGAGAGAGAGAGAGAGAGAGAGAGAGAGAGAGAGAGAGAGAAAGTGAGGGATAAGAAGAGACCCAAGAGAAAGAGAGATCAGAGAAAGAGAAAGAAAGACAGAGAGAGAGAGAGAGAGAGATCCGAGAGGGAAAAAGAAAGAGAGAGTGAAGAAGTAACGGAGAAAAAGAAAGACGAAAAATCGCAACTCTTTGCTGCGATAATAGATTTCCGAGTTGCCAAAACTGCAATCACCTGAGTTTTATGATGTAGCGCACGCCCTAGAGAAAAGTGATACTTAAAACAAATATCGCGAGTCCATCTTATATTTTGTACCGTTTTTTTACAGCTAAGTTGTTAACAAAACACTAGTACACTGAAAAAAAATTTGAAAATATTGAGTTTATGTAAGATATTCGGAAAGTAATATTAACATATTCACATTAACGCTGGAGGACAAAACTTTATCGATGTAAAGTTTTGAGGACAACTCATAGAACTAGATAGAAAAATATCACAGTTTGTCAAAATGTAAAGTTCTGAAAACAACTCATAGAACTAGACAGAAAAACATCACTTTTTGTCACAATGTGAAGTTCTGTGCGCCTCATAGAACTAGACAGAAAAAAAATCTCTGTTACAATGTGAAGTTTTGAGGACAACTCATAGAACTAGACAGAAAAACATCACTTTTTGTCACAATGTGAAGTTTTGAGGACAACTTATAGAACTAGACAGAAAAACATCACTTTTTGTCAAAATGTGAAGTTCTGTGCACCTCATAGAACTAGACAGAAAAACATCACTTTTTGTCACAATGTGAAGTTCTGTGCATCTCATAGAACTAGACATAATGTGTTACAATGTGAAGTTTTGAGGACAACTCATAGAACTAGACAGAAAAACATCACTTTTTGTCACAATGTGAAGTTTTGAGGACAACTCATAGAACTAGACAGAAAAACATCACTTTTTGTCACAATGTGAAGTTTTGAGGACAACTTATAGAACTAGACAGAAAAACATCACTTTTTGTCACAATGTGAAGTTCTGTGCACCTCATAGAACTAGACATAATATGTTACAATGTGAAGTTTTGAGGACAACTCATAGAACTAGACAGAAAAACATCACTTTTTG
Source organism: Elysia crispata (assembly GCA_033675545.1). Lineage (NCBI taxonomy): Eukaryota > Metazoa > Mollusca > Gastropoda > Plakobranchidae > Elysia > Elysia crispata. Next base: position 28,818 of record JAWDGP010005591.1, read on the forward strand.
TCACAATGTGAAGTTTTGAGGACAACTCATAGAACTTGATAGAAAAACATCACTTTTTGTCACAATGTGAAGTTCTGAAAACAACTTATAGAACTAGACAGAAAAACATCACTTTTTGTCACAATGTGAAGTTCTGTGCACCTCATAGAACTAGACAGAAAAAAAAAATCTCTGTTACAATGTGAAGTTTTGAGGACAACTCATAGAACTAGACAGAAAAACATCACTTTTTGTCACAATGTGAAGTTTTGAGGACAACTTATAGAACTAGACAGAAAAACATCACTTTTTGTCACAATGTGAAGTTCTGTGCACCTCATAGAACTAGACATAATCTGTTACAATGTGAAGTTTTGAGGACAACTCATAGAACTAGATAGAAAGAACATCACTTTTTGTCACAGTGTAAAGTTTTGAGGACAACTCATAGAACTTGATAGAAAAACATCACAGTTTGTCGCGATGTTAAGTTTTGAAAACAACTCATAGAACTAGACAAAAAAAACATCACTGTTTGTCACAATGTGAAGTTCTCTGCACAACTCATAGAACTAGACAGAAAAACATCACTTTTTGTCACAATGTGAAGTTCTGTGCACAACTCATAGAACTAGACAGAAAATAAAAATCTCTGTTTGCCAGTCCAACTGATAGGTCTACAACAGCCGCGGTGACCAATCACTGGTCTTCATAACAAACACTGTTATTACGATGGTCACTCTATGCCGTGTAAAAACACCGCTCTTGGCCAGGGGTCTGCGAGGACTGGACATTTGGCAACTCTTGTCTCTGACCATCGCCGTGAAGGACCCTTTGGAAAGGGGAGACAATTGGACACTAATGAGCTTTTTTTTTTTTTTTTTTTCATTTTAATTGGAAACTGCCTTGTGCGCAAGGGCAAGAGGTTTGGGTGCGAAGGATGATAAAATACGAGAGCATCAAAATTGTATAAATATACATTTTCTCTTATGGTTATGCAAATGGCTTGGAGAGCTAGGTAAATGTATCAAAAATATCTCTTTCCAAAAATATGACCAATATAGTGCACATCAGAGAAAGAGAGAGAGAGAGAGGCAGACAGAAACAGACATACAGACAGATAGACAGGCGTTCAGACAGACAGACTGACAGAGACAGAGACACAGAGAGAGAGGGAGAGAGACAGAGAGAGAGAGGGGGGGATAGGGAGAGACAGAGAGACAGAAACAGAGACAGACAGACAGATAGATAGGCATTCAGATAGACAGACTGGCAGAGAGAGAGAGAGAGAGAGAGAGAGAGAGAGAGAGAGAGAGAGAGAGAGAGAGAGAGAGACAGAGAGAGACAGAGACAGAGAGCAAAGTTTCGTTCAGAAGAATAAATGCTTATTCAAAAGAGTTATAGCGTTTTCTAATGATTATAACAGGTTTGCAAACCATTGAAAGAAGTTTCAATGCAGTTATCTAAGTTCGTAGGAAAAGAAGTTGCAAATTCAAAGAATTCTTATACACAAAAAGATAGAATGCAAAGGTAATCATTTTTCTCAAATTTGGGAACAGATATGATCGCCAAATACTCTCTGACATGCATCCTTCGGACTAAAAATACACGTCCCACCCAAAACTTGGATGACTCTGTTTTCTTATAAATCATTATACCGTACTTAGGTTGCTTTTTCCCCAGACACAAACAAACAACGGCTCCTAAATGTCTTTTTGATAATGAAGAATTTAACCTAAACAAAACAGGCGCTATTCATGTCACACGATCTTTTACGCATAAAAACATTTCTCTTTCTCTTTTTTTTTTTTTTTTTTTTTTTTTGGGGGGGGGGGGGGTATTCGAGAAAAGCCTACCGCAATCTCATAACTCGTTGCTAAGAGTGTGTGAAATGAAATGTGTTTCGGTAGGAAGCCAGGTACGGATAATGCTTCAAAAAAGAAGAAAAAAAAAACAAACAAACCATTTCATTGGCAGATTACCAATAATCACTGGCAAGGCAGATTATGACTAAGTTTTTTTCAGGCATTGATCTAATTTGGGGGAGAGATTGGGCAAGAGTGGGCATCCTATTTGTTTTGGCATGTTCAGAGAAATGGCTTTGGCCTTCAGACGTTCAGTTCAGCTCAAGGAAAGATGACCGCTTGACACGCTATAAATATTATCTGAGATTACGTCGATGTTGAGGGATTACATATTTTGAAATAAATAAACTGCCACTCATTTCAAAATCTGACATTTTACCTTTCACACCTATTCGTGAAATACATGACAAGGTAATGATCAACTTGAATCAAATTGAATTTATCAAAATTGGCGAGCAGGCCTATAGAGTAAGTCGTCAATATTTATTATATTTGGGAAATATCAAGATACAGACGGAGGGAATTTTAGCAAATTTAAAATCGATATTGCTATTATCGATATGTAAGCAAAGGCGGTGGCAAATAGCAACTTATATACTGTTTCAAATCCATTGCTAAATAAAAAAAAAAAACAAATTCAGTGCAGTCCTAATATAAATTTTGTTGGTTCCTTTGTGATAACTGTAGACCTAGTTAAATTAAATTGGCATCTAGAGCAGAATTGCTTGATCGAGCTCTCAACCTAATGAGCCATCTGGGATCCCCTCTCAATAAAGCGAAATCGCATAAAACATAAGTTTTTTGTTTCCTTTCTTTCCAATAAAGATATTTTCGCCGAAACTAGACGCCTGGCCCTGATATCTCCGTGATATGATGAGATGCTCATACCATGTGATTTTTTTAATATCGAAGACACCTCTTTGTTCATCGAAACTTTTCAATTTCCTCATCCACTCAGATTCAGTGAAGTTCATCAGATGATATCTTACGCTTATCAATGTTAGTATGATTATTTTTCAGTAGTATTATTATTATTATTATTATTATTATTATTATTATTATTAGTAGTAGTAGTAGTAGTAGTAGTAGTAGTAGTAGTAGTAGTAGTAGTAGTAGTAGTAGTAGTAGTAGTAGTAGTAGTAGTAGTATCATTATCATTATCATCATCATTATCATTATTATTATTATTATTATTATTATTATTATTATTATTATTATTATTATTATTGCCGTCGGTTTCAATTTGTACCATATGTTCACTGCAGATCTGATAGCAGCGCTCTAACCCAAGGCATTTAGTTGTTTTTTCTGGTGGTTTTTTTTTTTTTTTCATTTCAAAACGTGATATGGAAAAGATTTTCTTGACTTGCACTCTGCCCTATCGTGGGAAACCTAGATCTAGTTTGTTTACGTCTGGGCAGTGATACTGAAGAGACCAGAATCTTCTAAAAGTAGTGTGTTATTAGTGTTTGGATTCTTCCCCAATGCATCCAGCTCTCTACATGAGCAAACATGCGAGATGGGAGTAAAACAATAAGCTTTGGCTCTAAATAAATAAAAAAAAGTGTTGATCTGTCTCTCTGTATCTTCCCCTCTCTGTCTCTCTCTCTCTGTCTCTGTCTCTCTGTCTCTATCTCTCTGTCTCTCTGTTTCTCTCTCTCTGTCTCTCTCTCTCTCTCACTCTCTATCTCGCCATCTATCTATTTTTATCTATCTAACCATCTGTCTCTCTCTCTGTCTATCTATTTATTTATCTATCTCGACCAACCCACCCACCTATCTCCTGTTATTCCGTTCTTGCTTTGTCAATAAATTAAAGTCCTTTTTTTCATTTCTATATAATAACCTTCCCTAGCATTTTTCTTAATAATCGAGGTTTCCACTATTCTGTAAGGAATCCATTAGTGACATAAATTAGGCCCGAATAATATTAAAAATTATTTTTGTGAGCTTTTTATGATATCCATATGGATGTCTGTGTTTTGTTTCCAAGTCTCGTTCTGATGTCCCATGTAGGCGTTAAGCTGCGAGCTGGCTTGTGTAATGTTTCGAGGTTTTTAGAGACGCTCTTTTCGTTTTCTTTCCTTCTTTGCGCCTTGGAATTATTCATTGTGCTTTAAAGCGATATTTATCTTTAACATACGTGATCGATATGGTTGTGCGTATTACTAGCAGTAGAAGAAGTTGTAGTAGTAGTAATAGTAGTAGTAGTAGTAGTAGTAGTAGTAGTAGTAGTAGTAGTAGTAGTAGTAGTAGTAGTAGTAGTAGTAGTAGTAGTAGTAGTAGTATAGTAGTAGTAGTAGTAGTAGTAGTAGTAGTAGTAGTAGTAGTAGTAGTAGTAGTAGTAGTAGTAGTAGTAGTAGTAGTAGTAGTAGTAGTAGTAGTAGTAATGATTTGATCGTTAAACATTTCTTCCATCAGTTTCTACACTATACTTATTCTCAACAACAAACAAGTTGGCCACCCCCAAGAAAAAATAAACAACCTTAAATAAACGCCTCCTCAAAGTGCACTCTACCTTTATCCTAGCACTCCACAGAGGTTATCAACTTCAGTCGTTAATCCGAGCCCCAGCCGTTCAATTTTTTTTCCTTCCCCTAAACCCTCTTTTGCTTTTTATATTTCTGCCGCTTTCTTTCTACTCCGACTTCTTAGTTTTGACGTGTCTCACATCCCACGTATTTCCTTGTACATGCCGTCTGCCATCAGAGGTCCTTACAGTGTTTAACCCTTTTGCTTTGTTGTAGACGCGCCAGGTATGTTCTTCAAAGGGAGATAACCGTACGCTGCAGACGAGCTAGGTGCGTCTATACCTTAATCCTGAAGAGTTACTGATGACGCAACACAAAACGACTTTTTCTGTCTACTTTTACTATGCGGACAAGGTTCAAAGTTTTGTCATGTGTGGAGACAGAAACTTGGCGTCACTCTATTTTGTTTTGGACTGTGCAGCAATATATCCATACTTGGACGCACTCGTTAGAAAAACCCTTGGCTCACGGGGGAGAAAAACATGTAGCAGCCAAGGGGTTAAGGATGTGTCTGCTTCAGCCATAGGACGTCAACTGGTTTTGATCCCAGGTCTTATTATTTACCTGCCAGGGCTTATATCGACTGCATATCTGGACCTACCTACAGAGCGGCAAACATTTTCTTTAACTGCCGAGACAAGAATAGCCAAGGACTAAAATGAGTATTGATCTTCGACAGCTGAGAAAATAATATATTTTTCTTCCACATCACTTTGCTACTTAGCCGCTTACGACGATAACAACAAACTGTTGAAAGAAATATACGCGCCCATCTTGCCAGTCGCGCACAAATCTTCAGTATTGGATTTTTTTGTTTCATTCGACTTTTGTACATGTGCGTATATTTGTTAGTTGGAGGGGTTGACAAAAGAAAAAAAAAGAGAGAGATAGAGAAAGAGAGAGATAGAGAAAGAGAGAGAGAGAGAGAGAGAGAGAGAGAGAGAGAGAGAGTGGTATGGAGAGAGATAGAGGGGGGAAGAAGAGAAAGAGAGACTTTATGATGACAGAGAAGGAAAAGTATGAATTAAAAAGATAGAAAAAAGTAGGTAGATGGCTGGGGAGAAACTTCTGATACGCAGGAAAAAAAATCCAAAAACAACCAGGTCAGTAAAATGGCGTCTGGTTATTATTTTACCAAATGCAACAAGCATTGAGTACTTTCTAAAACCCAAGAGAGATTATGCTGAAATCGACTGCTTTAAAATACCGAATACTGCAGTGCCAACAATGTAATCGATACTCTGATAACAAATATTTAACATCGCTGTCTTCGTTTGAAGTGGAAGATGTTTATCTCGCATGTAATCGTTTAATCAATTGTAAATATCAGTACAACAGCACCCTTTTACGTCCGCTAAATCACGCATGCGAATAAAATAGGGTTAAAAAAATGGAAAGCCAAATCTGAACAACAGGGGTATCAAAAGTGAAAAAACAAGTAGGGCCGAAGTCCTTAACTGATTATTGAAAATTGAGCGTCAGTTTTATGCCGTTTGAAACGTATAACGGTAATAAAATAATGTCAACGTCTGATTCGCAATTCAAACATCCCATAATAGACCGGTGCGATATAAGATCGTGGGCAAACATGAAAAAAAATAAAGAAAAACTATGTAGGATAGGGATGCGCCATCTGGTGTAAAGAATACATACAAACTGTAACAGAATGCTTGCTTTCAACTAGATCTGGGATAAGAGAAATAAATAGACTAAGATAAGTAAGTATTTTGTAAGGAGAAATAAAAAGCCTTGGTTTTTTTTTTAATTTAAAGGTAGCTGTTTTTTACCCCAATTTACATGTCCTATGGGTGTGGGGATAGAGCGTTTGCCTCCAATTTACATGTCCTATGGGTGTGGGGACAGAGCGTTTGCCTCAAATTTGCATGTCTATGGGTGTGGGGATAGAGCGTTTGCCTCCAATTTGCATGTTCTAAGGGTGTGGAGATAGAGCGTTTGCCTCCAATTTACATGTCCTATGGGTGTGGAGATAGAGAGTTTGCCTCCAATTTACATGTCCTATGGGTGTGGAGACAGAGAGTTTGCCTCCAATTTACATGTCCTATGGGTGTGGAGATAGAGAGTTTGCCTCCAATTTACATGTCCTATGGGTGTGGAGATAGAGAGTTTGCCTCCAATTTACATGTCCTATGGGTGTGGAGATAGAGAGTTTGCCTCCAATTTACATGTCCTATGGGTGTGGAGATAGAGCGTTTGCCTGTCCTATGGGTGTGGAGATAGAGCGTTTGCCTGTCCTATGGGTGTGGAGATAGAGCGTTTGCCTGTCCTATGGGTGTGGAGATAGAGCGTTTGCCTGTCCTATGGGTGTGGAGATAGAGCGTTTGCCTTGATTTGTCAAGCAATAATCTGCTCTGATTCGATCCTTACAATCTCAACGGGTCAGTTCGTGGCGTCATCCTCTTAGGTGTGCCCTGCACTGTCCGGGCTTCTTTGATATGCAGAGAGGACTGGAATCACTTCGTTGTAGACTGGCTATATCAAAGAAGCACTCAAACGAACATTATCATCTATAATCATAAAATTCAATGACAGAAAATGTATCGAACAAACAGGGCGCTTGTTATCAATTATTCCAATTCAGTGCCATTAAACGAAGTAAAAAAAAAAAAATTAAAGAGCAACAGTGACAACAACAACAACAACAACAAAAAATAGTAAATTCAGGAAGAAAGAGTTATCAGAGTTTTTTTTGTTTTGTTTTGTTTTGTTTTGTTTTTAAATCACAGCTAATTTCGTTCTCTGTCCTTTCATATCCAGTTAAACTTTATCGGTTTAGCAACAGTTTTCTTACCTGGCCTTGGAGTTTTGTCTCCTCCACTTGTCAGAACCTGTGGCAAACATTCAGAAGCTGCTTCAACTTGATTTCTCGTTTCAAAACCGTTCACAGAGTTCGTCAGGATCTTGTATAGGCGAGTTGCTATTGGGGTATGGATAGCTTATAATATAGAGCTAAAGGTTTCTCATAATTACACGGGAATAAGAGTCTACGCTCACTGTATTGCGAAGTTACAATTAGGATATAATTATGATCGATTGTATGATTTCGTTGACGCTGTAGGTATAAATTCAGAAAATTGAAAGCTATTTGTATTTTGCTGATTATGCCCCACATAATCGTACAGGCGATTTTCAATTGATAATTTGCTTTTCAGTTTCTTTAACACAGACATTTAATTGTGTATATATATATATATATATATATATATATATATATATATATATATATATATATATTATGAGCAATGATGAATTTACTCACGCTTTATCTGGTCGGGTCTATTTACACTGCTTATGCCATAAACACATCTGGTATTACTGTACCTTATACTATACCTTACACAGAGTAAATATTCTCATTTTCACTAGCCGAAAAGCTAAGACAATCTATTTTTCAATAACCGAGCATTATTGTAAAGATCTTTTTAGGCAAGAAAAAAAAAACCAACTTAACCTAAATTAACAGAGCACCATTGTAAAGATCTTTTTAGGCAGGAAAAACAAACAACTTGCCCTAAACTAACCGAGCACTATTGTAAAGATCTTTTTAGGCAGGGGAAAAAAACAACTTACCCTAAACTAACCGAGCACTATTGTAAAGATCTTTTTAGGCAGGGAAAAAAACAACTTACCCTAAACTAACCGAACACTATTGTAAAGATCTTTTAAGGCAGGAAAAACAAAAACAACAACAATTTACTCTAAACTAACCGAACACTATTGTAAAGATCTTTTAAGGCAGGAAAAACAACAACTTATCCTAAACTAACCGAGCACGAGTGTAAATCTATAGATAACCCTATGAATAACACAGCGCGATCGTTATACAGCAACAATCTGTTTAGCATCTACCATAACTAATCCGAGACCAGCATGCCGCATTTACAACTATCGAAAGTTAGCAATCATTTTAAGTATATAGTTTAAATCTCTAGCGTTTCCTCGATCAAGCTTGTTCTCTAACTATACCATAGAAGGTTTATCACTGTTCTCCCAACAAGCGCACCAACGGCCATTATAAATGTAAATCTCTACCACTGTGTCACACCAAACTCTGTCATTATACGATTAAAAATTTTGATAATGTTTATTCAGCGAGAAGAGCTACAGTTCTAACATTACACACTTTGAAGTATACAATAACTGGCTTAGCCGTTATAAAATGAAAAAAAAAAAAAGATGCACAATTATAACACAGGGCGTAAACGGGTACATAGATATACCTCAAGTTATGTTATAATACAGGTAGAAGTAAATTGCTTTAGACTGTAAAAAAGCTAACAAGTTCACACACTGATGAAATAAAAAGCTAAATGTAATCAGGGCCTCCAGATTAAACCTGCTACTCCCTTACACAGCTCTACCTAAAACTCACTTTCTGTCTTCAGTTGAACTCTGAGACTTATGAGCGCTCTTTTTCGGCCCGCAATTATATTTCTCCGTCTGTTGTACACAATGGTGGTAATAGTATTCCCGACCCCCCAAAAAAAAAGTACTTCAGTCGTCCCTGCCTATCTGCTACATCCCAGTCCAAAATGTCCTCTCGTGCGCCGACCGATGGTTCTGTGTCATTGTGGAGCGCGCGTGCGGCCGTGAGTACGGCTACTCTATTTCTAGGCGGTTGGGGTTGTAAGGGTTGGGCGAGTGGTGGGGGGGGGGAGGAGAATTATAGGTTGGTTTAGTAGGGGAAGGAAGGAGGTTGCTTTGTGCACGTGGCCGCCCACTTATTTCTTATCTGTAAGTGTTTAAGACTCTTACTTGAATGACTGCTGGGATAGTAGTGTGAGAGAATGAGAGAGAGAGAGAGAGAGAGAGAGAGAGAGAGAGAGAGAGAGAGAGAGAGAGAGAGAGAGAGAAGCAGGGAAGAGCGTAATAGAGAGCAGGGACTTTGAGAAGAGATCTGTGGGAGTTTTAATGCGAAGGGGAGGAAATAACAGACTCATAACATATTTAATTCTATAGAAACTTGTAAGTCTTTAAAATAAAAGCGGCTTATAAAATTGAGAGAGGAAAGGAAGAAAAAAAGAGAGAGAGAGAGAGAGAGAGAGAGAGAGAGAGAGAGAGAGAGAGAGAGAGAGAAAATCCAAATAGAAAAGCAAAAAGAGCTTCACACTCTGATGAAGCCACAATAAAGGCGAACGTTTTTATGTTTAATCTATACTTGTGTTGTTTCTTTTTTTAGTCCCGTAGTTATAAAGTGGTGTGCCTGTCTCTTTTTAAACCTAGAGAGAGAGAGAGAAAGAGAGAGAGAGAGAGAGAGAGAGAGAGAGAGGCATATAGATAGATAAATAAAGTCGTAGTTATAATTATTATACGTGAGGGCAGCCATCAAGGCAGACACATAGGCAGACCGGAGTAAGAGTAAGTCAGAAACAAAGGGAAAGAGGTAGGTGTGTGTGTAGATGGGTGCGTGGGAGGAGGGAGGGGATGGGGAGGTGAGGGGGGTAGGGACCCTGGTCGTTAAAAGGGAAAAGAAGTATTTAGTTTTCAATGTATATCTGAGAGGGTTATAATATTCATTAAGAGCAACAAATCAATATGCAATGAAGCGAGGAAATAATTAAGATGCAGAGAGGGAAAGGGGGAGTGAAAGCGAGAGAGAGATTGTGTGTGTGTATGTGCGTGTGCGAGGAAGTGTGAGTGTGCGTGTGAGAGAAAGAGAGAGAGAGAGAGAGAGAGAGAGAGAGGAAAGGGTGGGGGAGCAAAGGAAGAGAGAGAGAGAGAGAGAGAGAGAGAGAGAGGAAAGGGTGGGGGAGCAAAGGAAGAGAGAGAGAGAGAGAGAGAGAGAGAGAGAGAGAGGAAAGGGTGGGGGAGCAAAGGAAGAGAGAGAGAGAGAGAGAGAGAGAGAGAGAGAGAGAGAGAGAGAGAGAGAGAGAGGAAAGGCTGGGGGAGCAAAGGAAGAGAGAGAGAGAGAGAGAGAGAGAGAGAGAGAGAGAGAGAGAGAGAGAGAGAAAACAATTAATGAAAGTTGGAATAAAAACAGTGAGCGGAAGAAAGAGGCACCTAGTGATATATAAAGTAGAAAGAGAAAGTTTGAAAAAAAAATAGTGTGATCTTTTATGAAAATTGTCCTTAATTGTTTGTTTCTATTTACCTCGATCAGGTCCTCAGATGAATGGTGAAAGCTGTGGGCAGGATGTATAAAGATAGAACAGTACGATGGGAAAAGTTAGTCTGACCTGATTGTTGTGAGTAATGTGCAAGGTTATTTCCCTTGATCACTCGGCGTGGAGATGTGGTAGATACGGATAACAAGAGGGTGGGAGTTGTGGGATGGCTGGGTGGGGGGGAAGGGGGAGAGGCTATGAAAAGATGGAATGACAGTTACAAAGATTTATCGAGATTTAATGGGGGATTGATCGGAAGAGAGAGAGAGAGAGAAAGAGAGAGAGAGAAAGAGAGAAAGAGAGATAGAGAGAAGGAGTAAGAGAACAGAGAGTGAGGTAGAGAGAGAGTGAGAGAAAGGGTAATAGCGAATAGAGAGAGGGACAGAGAAAGAGAGAGAGAAGAGAGACCGAGAGAGACGGAGAAAGAGAGAGCAAAATAGGAAAAGAAAAGACAATGAGATAGAGAAGAGAGAGAAAAGAGAGAGAGAGAGAGAGAGAGAGAGAGAGAGAGAGAGAGAGAGAGAGAGAGAGAGAGAGAGAAAGCAAGAGAGGATGCAGCTGACACGGTGGTACGTTAAACTAATAAAGTCGAGGGGTAGGGTGAGCCAACAAAGGAGCAGTTAAAGAGATTAGGTTTATTATAATCTTCTACGTCAATGTGGAGATATGATGAAGGTTTTGCTGTGTAACAGGCGGGATAAAGATAAAAAACCTTATAGTGTAGATAGAAGACTATAGACTTGTTTGAAAAGATCGTCGAATGTAGTATCTGAAAGAAGTGGGTTTCGCTACAAAAAGCAGTATAGCTAGAAAGTTGTATAGTCTAAATGCTAAAGGCACAACAATTTAGAGATGCAGCATAGAGAAGGCACAGCAGCTTATGAAAGATTGAAAGAAAGAGAAAGAGGCAACCAGCGAGAAATAAAAAGACCGAGAGTTACAAAATTGAATTGCATTATACGAGAGAAGAAGAGATATGGCAAAGGATATGTGGAAATTTTTCGATTTCTCTGTAACGTTTTCTTGGACAGAAAGTTCGGGAGATAAATGACGCAGTATCTGTAGCGTACAACGATTTAGATGAGATGTAAAAAATTTCGATAACAGAGATGATGATAATCTTAATTATGAACGCAAGTGTATCGATTCAGGTCGAGCTGGTAATGTTGAGGAACAAACCCGCCTTGGCCCACAGTGACAGTGCTCGAGATAAATAGACACAATTTATATGGTGAGTTCACAACATCTTGTGTTCATAATTCTGGCTGCACTCTTAAATATCAGATGGTAGCGTTGTTATTGTTATCGTTTTGTGTCTGCTCCTGCGGTTAAAAATCTGCAGAATCAGTTAACTTAACAGGGTAAAACAAAACCTTAACAACACTAACTAAGTTTTATAATTGATTTTGCCAAATGTTCCAATAAATATTACAATAAAAAAAAAGACGAAAAAGAAGGGGAAAAACAATGTGGCAAAAAGATAAGACAGAAAATTAAAAAAAAAAAGAAATTAATGTTTATTTTGTCTTTATTAGTTAAAGTAAAATCAAGTATGGCACTGTCATAAAGTGTAGGCTTGAATATGATATATATATATATATATATATATATATATATATATATATATATATATATATATATATATGTACACATAGATATATATAATATGTAATTATATATATATGTGTGTATATGTTTTGTTGGCTTTTTTTACAGCACTACCTTCAAATTATCAAAGTGAAGCCGTATCAAAGTCAACTCTTACAGTTTGTTTGGCATTCCGAGCATATTGTTTTTACAATCGATTAAAACATTGATTGTTTCTTGTGCGTTTGTTTCTTTTCTGAAATAAAATATCACTATTTCTTCATCTAAGAATTGAAATTATTGGAGTAAGTCACGCCATTAGGGTCACACAAGGTTCACAGTTGCTGGCGTTTGATGCCTACTTAATTTGTTGACAACACAAACTGTTTAATCAATACTTATTTGTCTTCCCTGAAAAAAAAAAACAAACAACAACAACAACAACAACAACAACAACAAAAATAAAATAACAAATAAATAAATAAATTGATTAAAAAAGAAATAAAATAAAGTTTGGCCCAAAATGACCCGGAAGTAGTCTACTCACTTTGTTGTCCTTGACCTTCTCGGCTGTAGCCGCGGAACTCTTCTTCCTGCCTCTCCGCCTCTTCATGGACGCCGTGGCGTCTCCCCCGCCGCCGCCCCCGCCTGCCATGTCGACCACCACACTGCTCTGGCGGCGGATGGGGTCGAGGCTCGGCCGCCCCGCGCTGCTCGAGTACTCCCTGATTGGGTCCGGTAACGGGCGGTTGTCCCTGGGGTCGTTGGTGCCGTTATCCTCGTACCGTCTGTTGTGAGCGTTGGGATCTACTGTCATAAAGTTGTAGGCCACACTGGCCATGTTAGATTGGTGGAAAATGGTTGCTGCTGGGAGTGGAGCTCGCTGGGCGGATTCGTATGGTTGTTGGTTGCTGTACTCAGCTGATGGCGTCGGAGATTGGTGATGATGATGCTGACAGTTGCTGGGAGGAAAAGTTGCTGCTGCTGGTTGTGGTGCGTGGTCGCCGTGGTATAAGCAGAAAAAAAGTAGTCGTTGGCTGTGGTTGCCCTCGGCGATTTGGAACCAATTTCTGTTGCTAATGGTTGTAGTGGCTTATATACTGTTGAACAGTGGAAAATGGTGCGCAGTTGTTTAGTTGGGCTGGTCGAGTAGGCTAGAGGGGCGTCTACTAATGGTTGTAATGTTCATAATGATGGCTGTAGTAAAGAAAAGGTAAGAACTATAGAATGGCTTTGGTTACAGTAGTCCAAAGAAAATCGGTGGCCACCGTAGAAGTTGGTGCCGATAGAAAAAAACAAAGAAAAAAATGGTTGATAGCTGCTGCTGAGCTGGCTCAGAGGAAATTTAATAATTAGAGCTGAAGGATAACAAAAATGTTGTGTTTAGAGCAAAAAGTAGAGCTAATCGTTATTATGGTATTTTGAATTGTCTGCTTCTGCTAAAGGTGTGTATAGCTGGTGATAAACTAAAGAGATCGCTGCATTTTTGGCGGTGGTGATGTTGGAAAAGTTTAGCTCGGAAAGTTAAAAGTGATGACTGCGGCCCAGCGAATTTGAAATTAAAGTTTTATTTTTTTCTTTGTTTGTATCTTAGGGTTAAAAGATTAGACTTAACAGTTGAAACAGGGGATATTGGGTGCATTAAGTTATTGCGTTACTGCCTTTTTCAGATAACATTTTTCTCGGACGTTGAATTAACTATAATAATTGATAAGTTTGACAAATTACAGAGTGTTCAAAGTGTACAATCCAAAAGATTAAATATTGGGGGGGAGAAAGAAATGATACTAAATATCAATAAGTTGAGATAAGAGTGTAGATCAAAATTAGAAAATATAACACGCTTAGGGGTAAAGTTGGAGATATCGGCCCACCTCACGTCGGGCTTCACAACTGAATGTTTCCCGACGAAATGAAAACTTGTAGTTTAATAGGATTTTAGAGCAACACAAAAATGCTTATACCTTGAAAAGTATTTATTTGCGACTTTCATATTCGTGTAAAGCATATCGAGTTCATTAAGAAAAATACAATTTTAAAACTGAGGGTGAGTTAGGCCGATAACTGCAATAATACCACAGTGAGTTTTATGATGTTCCTGTCTTTGTTTTGATCCACTTGTTTTTACTGTAGCTTGCTTCCATGAGTTTCCTTATTTACAAGGATTCAAGGTTTGTTGTTTTTTTTTTTATTTGTTTTTATTTTTTTTGTTGTAAGTGATTCAACATACCTCAGGCTCATCAAGAGATTTACACGGGAAGACCAAACGGCATGAAGGATACTAAATATAAAATTCTAGACACTGATTAATTTATCTGAGAAAATCCGTTGTTAAATTAGCCATTTTTACAACCAGACAGCTGGCGCTTTGAATATTTGATCCTCGCCATCTAACCTGAATAATTCGTTAGCGAATTTCAAAATGGTGAAATTTCCACAGATAAGATTATGAAACAATGTAGCAAAAAATTTAAAAACAAACCAAACGTTGAGAACTATTCCACCGTGCGTCACGTGACGCTAATCCCTCTGTGCCACACACACACACACACATTGCGTCCTGCAGGGAGAGGAATATGTCGCACACTTCAGGTTCTAATCCGTGACGTGTTGGGCTCCAATGTACGGTTCACTGTTCGTCATTTTGGGTACTCTAACACGACAATGTGTGATTAATCCTTTCTTAGGCTGAGTACTCTAACATTACAAATTGCGAGCGGTTCTTCCATAAGCTGAGTACTTTAACATGACTATGTGTTAGCAATTCTTCTCTAGGCTGAGTACTCTAACACGACAATGTGTGATTAATCCTTTCTTAGGCTGAGTACTCTAACATGACAATGTGTTAGCAATTCTTCTCTAGGCTGAGTACTCTAACACGACTATGTGTGATTAATCATTCCTTAGGCTGAGTACTCTAACACGACTATGTGAGAAGAATCCTTCCTTAGGCCCAAACGTTCGGTCGCACTTTATCCTGACATCTGAATTTTTTCCTCCATTTTGAAGATGTAAGTTTACAACGAGATTTTTCAGTCCTGATATGAAGCAGGCTCCGCTAGTGATATCCAGTAGTCAACAAAACACTTTCATCTTGGTTTTTATTTCAAAAATCAGAATGTCCAACATCAATAGATTGAGTAGTTCAGAGGCCACCGTAACATCGAGAGAGCGTTGAAAAACCTTCTGCACACGTACGTCCCTGACTTCATTTTGTTTTTGGTTCAGGTCCTGAAAAAAAACCAGTATAGAATTGTGAAACGTTGAGAAAAGAAATTTGTACATACAAAAATATTCAAAATGTTTCATAATCCCTTTCTGAAAAAGTCACATGCTAAAATTTTTTCTACTCACGTTTTCAAAAGCATTTCAAACAAAGATAAAGCTGTTGTTCTTACAAATGTGAGTTTTCAAAAAAAAAAAAAAAACTATTGTGTATTGTGAAAATGATGTCTCTTCGAGGTACCCACGTGTAAAAAAATCAAATTCTGGCGAGGTTTTTGCTCAACAAATGACTGGTAACAAGTAATATGACAAACAGATTATGAGGCAATTCATCAAAAAATAAAAAGTAAAAACTGACGAGTGCAAGGTCGATGTCTTTTGAGCGACTTCTAAAATTACAGGTCGAACACTAAACAGGTTACTTTTTTCCCCAAAGAAATAGACTCATACACACACACACACACCACATTACACAGGCACACACCTATGCTCGTACACACACTACACATCACATGCTAGTGTTCGTTGTGAAATTACTTCTGTTGGCATTAAAATTCGACCTTCGATATTATTTTTGTTTTTTTGTTTCTGTTTTTTTTTTTTGTCTTTCAAAGAAAATAGGTCAGCTGAAATATAAGGTATCAGTTGCCATAAAACTAAAGTTGAATAAAATGCGGAGTTGTTTCGTGTGAAAATTTATTCTTATGAAACAGAAAAAAATCAAGCTGTTGATTATTTATTTTTATTCGTGATTCTTTATTCACGTTTCCCTTTTTTGTTCGTTACTCACATATTGTCAATTAAATTTTATACAAAAAATTCCCCATAATTATACTAACTTCAGGATTTTAACCAGAGGCATTGAGCATAATCAATGTTAATTAAATGACTTTAAGAATCACAAATTAAAATCTTTCGATATCAATCAAAGCTGTAAAACATTTTGTTAATAAAGCTGATTTCTTTATCGGGTTTTTAACTTGGGATTCAATATCGTATTGGTTTTATGAGTCAGAGCAAAAATGTCGCTTAAGCTATTTTATAAAAAAAATGTTTTTTTCTAACAATTTCAAGATTAATATAATTGTGATAATATAGTTTTCTTTTGTAAAGGAGCAGGATAATGTATTTTTCCTCGCAAAGAAAATGCTGAAAAAAATCATTTGGTATGACTAAAAAACTATGTTTTAAGCCAGATATTTATTGATATTAGAGAAATATTTTTGTGGTGGTACAAATCTTCTTTGTTACAACGAAACTCTAATACCTACATTATTTTCATCGCTAGCAAGACATACTATACAGAAATACAGTGAAATTACATAAGAATAATGTACATTGTTAAGATATGAATATGAACAGTTTTCTCACATTTCTAATGTCATTAAAATCTTTTTCGGACAATCCAGCTCTCTCAATTATCATCAAAGTCTTTGTCCTGTTCTCTTGAAAAATGGCATACTTTTCTCCCTCTGTGTGTCTCTCTCTTTCTCTCTCTCTATCTCTTTCTTTCTCTCTCTGGCTGTCTCTCTTTATCTCTCTCTGTGCATCTGCCTATTTCTCTATTCCTCTCTCTTTCTCCCTCTCTCTCTCTCTCTCTCTCTCTCTCTCTCTCTCTCTCTCTCTCTCTCTCTTTCTCTCTTTCTCTGTCTGCCTGTCTCTCTACCTCTACATCTGCCTCTCTGTATCTCTCTTTCTCTCTCTCTCTGTCTTTCTTTCTGTCTGTCTCTTTCTCTCTCTCTCTCTCTCTCTCTCTCTCTCTCTCTCTCTCTCTCTCTCTCTCTCTCTCTCTCTCTCTCTCGCCGTTTTCAAGGACAATTTCACATTCATGGCTGTACAAGTAAAAAAAATCTTGAATTTCTGAGTGTTTAGATGAAAGGAAAGGCCTTTACACCACCAACGCGCTATATAAAAA
The DNA here is from genome assembly GCA_033675545.1 of Elysia crispata. Classification (NCBI taxonomy): domain Eukaryota; kingdom Metazoa; phylum Mollusca; class Gastropoda; family Plakobranchidae; genus Elysia; species Elysia crispata. The sequence goes on from JAWDGP010005591.1 coordinate 46,042, forward strand.
CAACAAAAACAACAACAACATTAAAAACCGTTTTAACCCAAACCCATTAAACACGACCCGGATGGTTTTCGTCACGTTTTGAAAACACTGCGACGGGAAATCCTAATTACTCCAAACAGTAACAGTAACAGTTTTACTGTTCTAACGGCATCGTTGAACATCCCGACTCTCTTACTACAAGTCGCGAGACAGACAGCTCCGCATCATGCGGTGAGCGATGCAGCAAAAAACAGAAAATGAAAAAGAGCTAAATAATACAGGAAGGCAGTAGAAAAACTTGGCTGTTTGTCAATGGAAGTGGAGCAGGCGTTAGAAACTATTTCCGTTACGTCGTGCACTCGCTGATCTCGAGGCCAAGGGCGACCTGGTAAGGCTGTTTCAAGCTGATCATCAGGGGGCGAAGATAGTGAGAAGATAAATCTTTGTTACCGATTTAGAACTCAATTTATCTTTACATCTACACTTGCCTCGGGAAACATCTAAGTTTGACGGTAAACCCGCATGCAATACGCCAGACGTAGGTTTTATGCAAGAAGGTGCAACCCTTACTCACGAAATAATTCCACTCTTCCAGCAAAAACCTAGGAAAGCTTGAAAAAAATGGCAACAAAAAATAAAAAAAAAGGAGTGATGAAGGTTTTTTTATTTTTTTCTACCACTCTCCCATGTTAAGCCACGTGACATATCTCGAGACTTGGAAAAATCGTTTTGTAGTGTCATGATTTCACGTTCTGCTTTTTTTTTTCTCGCCCGTTTTTTCAGTATTGATGCCAAGTTTTGTCGGATTTTCCCTCATGAACGACGTGGACTCACTCAGGTAGATACTCGAGTGGTGTTTGTAAAATGCAGAGCTCATTTTGTAGGTATGACTCAATCCATTATCACAGAAACTAGTAGGATTTAAAACCTCTGTCATAGGACAGGCTTGACCAATAGAATTCTATTTTTTTCCTCCATATTTCACAACAGGGAACTGCAGAAGAAAAGGATAAGGCTAGGCGTGTCTCTTTATTTAAAGCAATTTTGTCTAGAGTTATTTCGGCCCTTAAACTAAAAAAAAAAAAAACAAGGAAAATAAAACATTCGAATATTAAGCAAAAATGATCTAATTTCAACAATTTTTAGCAAAGTAAGGATAGAGAGAATTTTTGTTTGCATATCAAAATGCAGGCCTTTAACTTAGCCTCTCCCATTAAGAACAGAATAGTTCAAAGTCCTTATACAGTGTCAGTACAGCTAGGACATTGGACCTTCTTCAGGACGAACAATGCTGCAAAAAGTGTGTCGGGCTTTTTTATACGACACTCTCTCCAGTAAAATGTGCTGTTTTAGCAGCTTAGCACCTCACAGAGTGAGCGACACTAAGTCTTCCCCTCCAACAGCTAGGAACCGAACCCTGGACGTATTTGTCTGAAATTAGAGTGTCTATCAATAGGGACTGGGATTTCATAAAGAGATAAAATTATGATGGCTTATTGAAAGTTACGATTTCTCATCAAATCGTTGTTAGCTTATCAAGCAATAGCGCCTGCAAGAATGTACATAACTGTGAAACTTTCAGAAAAAAAAAGGAGAAACATAGAAAGTGCACATGATAAAACAATTTTTACGATAAAATTATCTACTTTTGCTTAGATCTTTGAAATTCTTCTGATTGTTGAACAGAACTCACGTTTTCCAACAAGTGGCATAACACTTTGTGAAATAGCATTCCCTACAGGTCATAGTACACATGTTTCACTCAACACAACAAATGGTGACGCACAAACATGTATTTCCTTGATTTAGAAAATAAAACGACTAAGGTTAAAAGGATCGTGTGAATATAGATCTTGGAATCTGAGGGCAGGTGGCAATCGAATTCATAGAAGAAAGACAATTCAGGGTTCTTGCTACCTGTTACTTTTCTTTTAGAATTTATTTTAAACTTTCAAGCAAGAGGGGAACTAAACCAGCAAAAAAAGAAAATCTAGAAAAGCCGTTAAACTTCTATTGAAAATACATCCTGTCACAATGTATTCTTGCAGAATGGGTGTTTAAGATAGAAACAGAGAGAGAGAGAGAGAGAGAGAGAGAGAGAGAGAGAGAGTGAGTTATGGAGGGATGGAGAGAGAAAAGGGGTGGGGGGAAGCTCTAAGGTAACTTAATGGATTGATTTGTACTTTTTAACCTTTGACCTTAGATTTGGAAAAGAGAAGTGTGTGTGGTGTGTATGGGCGGGGTTGAAGGGAGTGGGAGGATGTAGGTTGGTTCCAGGTGCATTTGTAAGCTAAGTGGAGACAAGTTGGAAATTTGAATAAGTAATCATAGCACAGCTTAGCACATGCAACGGTCAAGGTGGTCATCTTTTGGAAGCCGGCACGCCTTCTCTTCTTTAGGAAAGAACACAAAATTTATTCTACAAACAGATAAATAAGAGCATTTTGCACAACTCGCTGAAAATTAATTTTATGAATAAAAATAGAAAGCTGATTTTATATAAAAATAATTCCAAACCGCTTTATAGATCCGGTTCAGCCTTCAAGATCAAGTAAGTTAACACAAAGGTGTAGCTAGCCAGGAATTCGGTTAAGGCAGTGAACTTGTGCCTCTATAGACTTAGAAAGATGCACATTTGGTTAAAAGACATATTTGAATATAGAAATAAAGAAGGCAGTAAACAACGATAACGGCTAGGACAGACGGGACTAGATTTGAGGATCTAAAGACGCAAGTGATTGTAAATAAAGAAACAAATATTATAGAAAAATCCACCACAAACCGAGATCTAGCTCGAGACCTACAAATAAGACTAAAGACGTAAAAATGGAAGGATAAGATGGAATGGACAGGGATCGAACCTGCGCCTCGATACGGCACCTATCGTTGCCTTGCCAAGACAAAACCTAAGATGAAAATGAGTCCATGCGCCATCCTACATATCTCTCTACAGTGATCTACAGTGCAGTGGGCAGTTTACACCAGTGTAAGACTAAGAGTGCTGCTAAGTTTCTCGGCCAGAACTCAGAGAGCGGGGCTACATGTCTCACCGGTTCGCATACAGAGCGAAGCGGTCAAGTCTCGGGCAATCAGTACCTGCGTTATTGCTTCCAGATGTAGTCCACACACACACACACACACACACACGCATACAGAGCGAAGCGGTCAAGTCTCGGGCAATCAGTACCTGCGTTATTGCTTCCAGATGTAGTCCACACACACACACACACACACACGCATACAGAGCGAAGCGGTCAAGTCTCGGGCAATCAGTACCTGCGTTATTGCTTCCAGATGTAGTCCACACACACACACACACACACACACACGCATACAGAGCGAAGCGGTCAAGTCTCGGGCAATCAGTACCTGCGTTATTGCTTCCAGATGTAGTCCACACACACACACACACACACACGCACACATAGTAATGGTCTGGTGCGGTGTGTGTTGACGTCACTTTGCTATGTCGGCCCGTTAAGCTATTGGGGATTTTTTTTGGTTCCCTCATTTTTCCTGAAACTGTTTCCGATCTGTGGCTGTTAGAGAGTGATCGTTGTTTATAAACAGCGCGATGGCTGAAAAATAATGTGGAAGACTTTTTCTTTTTTTTTTTCTTTTTTTTTAATTTCTGGCCCGATTCCATGTATCTGGACGTTAATGTAGCCTATGTGTTTGCGCATGCTCAATCATGGCCTTCACAGTTTACATCCTGAGCTTTGTCTCACCAGATAAGCTTGGAGTTAATTGCAAGATGAACCCGACTCACAATCCATAAAAAAAGGTAAATGAATAAATAAAATAAATACTACTAAACGCAGTGGAAAAGTCAAACTGTGAAAAAAAAGCAAGTCGAAGCCCAACCAACTCAAGCAAACAGTAAATACCATGGGAATGGGACGAACAAAGCAAATGGAGAAGAACGATATGAGACAGGGGAGTTAATTCGATATTGTACCGTCTTCTGATTCCCTGTCACAATCTCTTTAACCTTCAAGTATTACGGTTACTCCATTCTTTTTTTCACAATGAGAGTGAACCTCCAAGTGGACTGATATATGTAATATGTAGATCCATAACAACATGACAAAAGATTTTTAGAAGATGGCTGTATCAGAAAACTGCCTTTCGCCTGGATATGTTTCTAAAAAATAAGTTTAAGACTGAAAAATCTCGTTATGGTTTCCGATTTTTTGTTGTTCAAAGACGTGATTTTATAAGTGACATTGACATGGACTTGTTTTAAAATTCAGAGAGAAGAATCTGGCTATAATAAGGTCAATTAATTGATAAAGCTTCATACTTGTGCAGCAATAATAAGAATAAGTAATAACATTCGTATTTATTTTCATAACGTTCTCACGTCACGCTCTCAGCTATCATGAACTTATTTTGAGATCATTTCGTAATAGGATTAAGGTTTTTCCCATAAATACATGTAATTTAAAACAAGCAATAAACGCCCGCCGTTTCTGATGAATGTGACGGCATATTGAAACTGACGTGAAGGTGATATCGATTTTTACCGCCAAGATTGGCAAGTTACCAGGATTTCTGGAAGGAAGATGTCTGGGACAGGAAACCATCTTCTCATATCCCAGGCCAAGGTTATCTACAAGTGGTGAAAAGCTTCACGTGTTTGAAACACATTTTTTTAGCAGCCTATATCCAGATTTAAAGATGTTTCGAAACAAAAAAGAAAAAAAAAAACAAAAAAACAAAAATTAATTAAAAGCGCAAATTTTTTTCAGGACTTTTTGCTAACTTGTGCACTGAGTATTCAACCAGCTAGAAATAAATAAATAAATGGATAAAAAAAAATAAATAAATGAAAAGCCCCATAGATCTATTTTCAGGATTGTTTTCTTTAATTGCGCACTTGTTATCCAACCAGCAATTTTTGCTCTTTGAACATAAGTGTATCTTTTATCCCGCCAACGAAGTTAGTGTTAAAAGTTTTTCCTGCTAAAATTTGCTTATTATCTTCATTCAAAATTGGATCCGATCAAGTTCTCGACCTTTTTGCGCTAACAAGTTATCTTTCTGCACTGATGCTGTAAAGCATCAATTTTATCACAAACATTGTTTTTCTTAGCCCGATAGTGCACGTGATCAAATGTTCGTGTCCTCAGCATGAGCTCGAGTGAGCGAAGTTGTATAAGATTGAGCAGTATAATTAGATTAAGTCATGGAAGAAATAGAGATTTAGTTGTCGACACTGGTGTTGTATATTGCAAAACGAAAGAAAAAAACAAAAGTCTTAAATAAAAAAATTTCATAAGAAGCTGACATGTAGTACTTGATTCTGTGACATATGTTTTTCCTCTTGATAATTTTCTTTGAAAACCTTTATAGATGGTTGGTTAGTCTGTACACTTAAATTATTTAAATATTGACATTAAAAATTTCAACCGATTCTGGAAAGATAAACAAGTAGACAAATCGGTACAGAGCAGTAAGTACATAATTATATATGGATAATTCGATACATAGAAAAGAAGAGAACTACATAGATTAACAAGTAAGCATCTAATTAGAATCACGATTGACTAAATTGGAACACAAACGGACGAGAATTAATAGTTAAAAATGAAAGAGGTAGAGCCAGAGAGAGAGTCAGAGAGAGAGAGAGAGAGAGAGAGAGAGAGAGAGAGAGAGAGAGAGAGAGAGAGAAAAGGAGAGTTGTGGAAGAACAAAGGATATACTCAGACAGAATGATAGGAAGATGGATAAAGAGAGAGCAGGGAGACAAAGAAGTAAATATCTAGGGGAGACGGAAAAGGAGAAGAAATCGTAACACAAGAAAGAATAGAAGAAGAAGAAATGTATCGTGTACATGAGATGTAATTTCAGCACTTATGACTTCACTCTACGCAGAGCGCAAATTTTACAGGACATTTCTTCTAATTTTCTATGAATCTTATGTTCTAAGGCGAAGAAGATACATGGTGTTTCATGGAGTTCTGTCTGAGTCCTTAGCTTTCGAAGGTAGAAAATATCATTCTACTTCGTATGAAAACATAGAGTTGTTGTCCTCTTGACCTAAACAAATCGAAGAAGTAAAACTTTTGCGAGAAAACATATAAGGCTTTTCGTAAATTTCAGTCAAACTTTCAAAACCTCTCTCACCTTCGTAAAGAATGATGGAGATGTAATAAGCAAAGAAGTATAACACTAAAGAGAAATTCTAGGAAAATAAAATTAGTGGTTACATTATAGTCCAGAAAGTTTGTTTTCTTCTATTTGTAGCTCCATGCATCTCCATTCAAATCCAGGAATTAATCGTTATACAAAATATGTATCAAAAGATTGAAAGTAATCTCGGCAGATATTGGGTTCAACCAGATAATTATGCTAAGATTTTCAAAACTATATGTTTTTCCCTGAATCTCTATCACTGTTTGGAATTGTATCGTTATAAAAATGAGACCTACAGTGTTGAATGCAGCCTAAGCAGGCTTCAATAACATAGCAGGCTTTCATCTTTGTGTTAAGAACATTAAGGTTTCTCTGCCTCTCTGAGGCCACAACTGAATGTATAAAAGCATTACGAGAAAAAAAATATTAATTATTTCAGGTTCTCTTAATGAGAGCAAATTTTTAACATTTGTAGGATCTCTTTTAATCGCAAACAGTTTTTTTTTTACATTTAAATAATATAATATCTCTTATGCGCGAACAGGCTTTTAATACTTGTAGAATATCTCTTAATAGCAAGCAGACTTTGAACATTTGTGGAATATCTCTGAATTGCGAAAATATTTTCAATAATTGTAGAATATCTCTTAATCACGAACAGACTTTTAACATTTGTGGAATATTTCTAAATTGCGAACAGATTTTCAAGATGCCTAGAAAATCTCTTAATCACGAACAGACTTTTAACATTTGTGAAATATCTCTGAATTGCGGACAGATTTTCAATAATTGTAGAATATCTCTTAATCGCGAACAGACTTAACATTTGTAAAACCATCAAGGGTAATGTTGGGTCTAGGGACAGCAAGAAAACCCTCGTACAAGTCCGGTCTACATCTATCTTCATTATTTCCCCGTGTCAGGGTCAGTCGGGATGGACCGCCCAACGGGATACCCTTGGTCACCCCCTGGCAGTACTGGCCACCGGTCAGCCAATAAATGGACGGGGAGAGGAGAGATAACTGGTGGCACATGTAGGAGAGGTCTCTGATGACGTCAGAGAAAGCCTACCAGAACGGACTGCACATTCCATGGTTGTAGTTCCATGTGGTTCTACAGTCTTCACCTGAAACTTACTCAACTGGTTTTTGTTGGTTTTTTTTTTATGCGCGGTGGTTTTGATCTTCAGGACTTTGATGTTTTTAACGTCAATTTTCTTTGCTACTGTTTGTTGAACTTTGAAGCTAAATTTGCAATTGTTATTTGGGTGTTTTGTAGAATCATAAGCGAAGAAATTATTAAATTTTGTTTTCTAATATACTTGCACAAGATACAATGCTTAACACAAACAAGAGGTAGGCACTGGAGAAAGCCGTAAATGTGTAAAAATATCATGAGATCAGAAAAAAAAATTGAAAAATTGATGGGGGCCTTTCAGATACATGAAATGCACAACCGCACAGATAAAATAATGACTGGCTGTTTGATCAAATGTGTGAGACGGTGACGCGCCAAAAGAGAAGTGTGAGCAATCAACCAATGAACCCATCGAATCGCGCTCGGCAAAGGAGCGCCAACTAGACTGGAAATTTATACATTCTAATTTGACATTGCTACAAAAAGTACTTTTGAAAGCATGACACTCATAAGTTACATATAAAACTATAAAAGCTAGATCACAACTCTAGAAACAATACGTACAGCCTAAGCTCCAGGATCGATTAACATGCAGTGGTAACCGAAGATGTATAAGAAATTAAAAAAAAAAAAAATATATATATATATATATATATATATTAAACAGTCGTGTTAGGGTTACAATTGTTTTTACATAGTTTGGTGTCCCTGAGTGCAAGTTGGTGACTGCTTTATATTTTTTCACATACGTTACCAGACCTCTATCGAATATGGGTTTAAGTCAGTGAAAACATCAGTTTGGTGGTTTCTGCTCAATTCCTACATGAAGAATTTGAATACTTTTAGCTCGTGTGTGTCTAACAAAATGTGCTTTTCGTTCCCTATTTTTCATCTCGCTTTAAGAAATTCACCATCAGTGAGAGCCATGCCCTCTTCTTTTCTATTTAATTCCAAGACGGTGACCGGTTATTTTACCAAAACCTCCCATCCTTTACACTAGAGGAAAGGAAAAAAGTAAAAAAAAAAAATAATGCCATAGAATGACCACTGACAACTCTCTCACTAAGTTTTCACAATTCTTCTCTGAAACAACACTGACGCTATAGGCAGATCTCCAGAGGTTTTCCATATTGTCGACCCGTGATGAACTGGTAGGAAGAGTTACAAGAATTCATTTTTTGTTTTACAAACCCGAATCATGGATTGACCTTAATCGCTCAAAATCAATTTATTATCTTTGTGTGATATCACATGTGAGTCTTTTGTGTTTTTCACCCATTGCGAATTTCCATCAGTCACAACAGAAAAGATAAAAGCGGTCTGATTCCTTTGGTCGAAGAAAAAAAGATATAGAGAAACAAGATAAAGACTGAAGGACTAAGAATGTACATCATCAGAATCAGTCTCATCTTTTTGCGAAATGTTGCGGCGGCTGAGTAGGGGGACTTCAAGCCTATTTGTGTCATCCATTATGTTCAAAGTTCAAGTGCTGCAAAATCGATAAAGCAAAAAAAAAAAAAATGCAGTAAACACCACTTTGTTTTTTTTGTTTTTTTCGTTTTGTTTCTCTTTCTTTTTAATTTAATTTCTTGTGTCATCAATTCTATTAAAAATCAGCCTAATCTCTTTAAAAGATAATTAATTTAAAATGCCTGGAAATGTTTGAAAAGCTGTTTGAGTTTGCTCCAGGTGATAGCATCTTTCTAAAATAAATCACTACTTGGTAAACATTTCAGACAAGTTGTTTCAGTTTCAAATATCAACCAAAAAGCAAAGTAATGATAAGAAGAAATTCAGTGAGTTAAACCATAAAATCAGGTTATAGGTATTTATAATTTTTTTACACTTTGATTAATATTTTTGCTTTGTTAATTTTTATGGTTTTTTTTCTGGTTTTGATTTATTTTTTATTAATTTTTTTTTCAGGAATTTTCATTTAAAAGGAGCTGGAAGAGTATCGAGGTAGAGTCATCTCTCAAAATGCTTCAACTTTTTCAACTGAAACACATACGTAAATTTATGTGAGTGTATGCATGTGATTATCTGCACATCCGTCTTAATATGTATGTGAGTATGTGATTATCTGCACATCCGTCTTATTATGTATGTGAGTATGTGATTATCTGCACATCCGTCACATCATGTATGTGTGTATGTGATTATCTGCACATCCGTCTTAATATGTATGTGAGTATGTGATTATCTGCACATCCGTCTTAATATGTATGTGTGTATGTGATTATCTGCACATCCGTCACATTATGTATGTGTGTATGTGATTATCTGCATATCCGTCACATCATGTATGTGTATGTGATTATCTGCACATCCATAATGTATGTGTGATAGGTAATTTGCATACTCATAAATGTTGTGTGTGTGATTTTGTGCACGTTCATCTTTTATGTTTGTGTGCGTATGTGTGTGAGATTACCTAAACATCCATCGCAAGGGACAGAGTTGCAGATTGTTAGCAGACAGATGCTAGAAGTCCCACATAGGTCTGGTTGGGTATGATTTGATGCCACCTGCCAACTTTGAGACTAACCTTTCGAAAGGCATCCTGTTTCCGGATTCGTCATAATCCGCAGCAGCTATTACGGTTACGATTGGCTCAGACGCGCTAGTCTGAATTTGACACACAAAAGTCTCAAAGTATAAAGCAGTTTGAGAGCTCGCATAATTCGCTTTGTTGCTGAGTCCTATATCGCTATATCGAATTTCCTGAAATGTCTGACAGATCAGCTTGTTTGCGTTGATACTACGAGGCAGATTGTTAAGTTCTAACTTAGCTCAACAGTGTGATGAGCAAGTTGTTATAAATACAATCAAGTTTCATGTTTTAATAGACAGGGAGACAGGGGTGGTGGTGGGCAGGGGAGGAGAGAGAGAGAGAGAGAGAGAGAGAGAGAGAGAGAGAGAGAGAGAGAGAGACAGACAGACAGACAGACAGACAGACAGACAGACAGACAGACAGAGAGAGACAGACAGACAGACAGAGAGAGAAGTGTGTGTTGTTATATGGTCTCATCAATTCTTTAAGTAGGCCTATAGAAAAACAAATGACAGATCAAGATCTAACTTGAGACCGACAAATAGGACGAGGTATAATGACACAGATGGGAGGTATAATGATACAGATGGGAGGTATAATGATACAGATGGGAGGTATAATGATACAGATGGGAGGTATAATGATACAGATGGGAGGTATAATGATACAGATGGGAGGTATAATGATACAGATGGGAGGTATAATGATACAGATGGGAGGTATAACGATACAGATGGAATGGACAGTGATCGAACCAACATCTTGATGCGGCACCCATCGCCTTGCCGAGACTAGACCAGGCGCTTAGCCATAGAGCCATCTTTATCTCCGTCTCTGTTTTTCGCCTTTTTTGATTCAATCCCTGTTTTGAGATTATGTACAGAATTTTGCTGTAAATGCACAGAATAAAAGTTGAAATCATTATGCGTGTTTTAGACTCTATAGTTGAGACTTGTTTCTAAATATAGATCGAGCTCAGCTCCTGATCTCTAAATAGATTCAACATCAGGTCTCTTCCTCTAGGAATGAGCAATAAATGTTACATAAATGTCAGAGTCATCTTTTTTATTCGATGTTTTCTTGCACTCTTTATAAGCATACGCTACCCTTGTAATATAGTAATTGTGTATATGACGGGTATGGAAGGCTTCAAGGTATGTAAAAAGCAAACGATAATTTTACTCGATGTTTTTTTTTATTTTATTTTTTATTTTTTTTAATATGAAATTGGTTACGGTTCTGAATATTTTTTATCTTGGTAAAAACCTTTCGACTTACTCATCTAACACATACCCCCCCCCCCCCCACACACACACATTTTCTCCCACACCCAAGAAAAGTTTAAAATGTAAATAAAAAAATTAAAAAAAAAGTAAAATGTCAGTTCTAGTTCTAGACATGAAAAACAGAGGCAGACATTCAACAGACATTCAACAGACATTCAACAAACGATAATTAACTTTACTAACAAGAACAGAACGTAGAGAGGAAAAGAAAAGCGACAAAAAACAAAACAAAGCAAAACAAAACAAATAGACAAACTAAGGAGCTAGGTAAACATATTGCACAAACATTCTAGAATAATAAAACTCTCGCATTGCACTGACTTTACTGAATCAGCGAAAAGCAAGCAAAATCTTTGAAATGAAAATTACCAATTTGATCTTCAGGTGCGGCAAAAGACAATATCATCGTCCATATTTAGCCAAAATATTTTTAAACAAAGCCCTATTTCACCCAGACTTCATTTGTTTAATAAACTTAGAATTACTTATAAAAAAATTGCTATCACACTGATCTTATTTCTTAACAAGGAAACTCCAACTATTTGCTTCTGATTCTAGAATTGTAGGTCAACCCTTACTGTGCGGTGGGTTAGTCTATCAGGAAAGTTCACTCTCTCAATACAAACTGTAGATCTAATCAAGAGATGGTGCGAGATACCTGTCGGTCTAGACTCTAGACAAGTGTATCTTCGTGAGAAATACACTTCGTTTGTAAATTACACAAATAAAGAAGTTTTCAAAGTTTTTCCCACATTTTTTGACACCCATTGATAAATACCCTCAGAACCTTTTAAAGATATTGTCGTAAGTAGGAAAACAAAAGAAGAAATAAAGAAAACAACATATGCGCGGTCAAATAAGTTGAAGATACTTCATCTTCTGAAGTTGTGTTTGGGATACTTATATTAGACCACTACGTGTTTAAGGTAATTACCCCGTAAAGTAAGGTAATTACACAGCAAAATATTTTATTTTCAACGACAATATAAAATTATATTCAAGCAACGGCTACTTTTCTTTCATGGTGTAAAATATTTTTTTTTCTACGACAATAGAATTATTTTTATTCAACTGATGTTTTTCTTTGAAGGTGTAAAATATTTTATTTTGAAAAATATAATATTTTGTTTTAACAGCTATTTTGTTTTAAAGGTGTAAAATATGTTATTTCCAATAACGATCTTATTATTTGGATTCAACTGCTGTTTTTCTTTTAATGTGTAAAATATTTTATTTTCAAAAATATTATTATTTGGATTCAACAGCTGCTTTTCCTTGAGGTTGTCCTTTGCGAGTTTAACACTATTGTTTACATGGAAGTGCACACGGGTTATGCAGTGTGGATGTTTCGCTTTGTATTTTATTAGGTACTCCGACTTGGGTTCATTTTTTTTTAAATCGGCTATCAGTATTCTATAATAAGCATTATTAAAATGAACGTTACTATACTTGCTCTACAAAGAAATGTAGGATTTTTTTTTCAGAATGGCAAAAACACGGTGAATCATGGCTTTAACGCCGATTCGTAATTCGTTTTAAATCATAACAGTGATAGCCGTGAGTAGAAACAGAGTCAAATCACGAATGGAAATGAACTGAAACCCGCGTTGATAATTTCCTGGACTTAGTAAAATTACAATTCTTAGTAAGCGATCACTAAAATTTTGTTTAATAATAGGGAAAGAGATGTAATTTTATTAAACTATTTAGAGATTTTCACGCGAAATGAAATAATTAGAACAGCAATTTATAAAAGTTCTCTTATTCTATAGAAACTGTTGGTTTTTTTTTTTTAAACGAGCATTCAAAACGAAGTGAAAGAGAAGAAATCTGATTCTGTATAGTCTTCCACTGTATCCCCTGTATCCTGGCTCACTTGGTATTTTTTATACTCTTTGTACGTATCGTCTCCGACAGGGCGGTGAAAGCTTAACTCGTGGATGGAGATGTGGACCAAGAACTACCAGGAACACCGCATCTCTACAGCAACCCTCTGTAGTCGGAGGTTCGGCCATGCCAGGGGGGATTAAAGGTCGGCAGCCAGCTAGAGTGGCACCTGCTGAGAAACAATCCCCTCCAGGTAAACTGTTAGAAACGCGCAGATTAGCGGCCGAAGTTCCTTGCTCACCAAGTTTCTGTTTTCTCATTAAGATCGAAGGCAGCACCGCGGAGATTGCTTAACTTCACGTACTTGCCCTGGTTCACGCAATTCGGCACCGGCGCTTCCATAATTTCTAATAATTGGTGTTTTTATTGTTATTGTTGTTGTTGTTGTTCTTCTTCTTCTTCTTTTCAAATTGTGTTTCAAGGGCTTTGTTTTCCCTGTGTTTTTTTTAGTTTTAAAACATTACCTGTTGGAAGCAATGGCAACAATTATCTCCATATTATATCGTGGGTGGGTTTGATTTGGACAGTCGCCAGACCTAGAAACCTGTTATGGTTACAGCCCCCATTATGTTGGTCCCTCCTCAGAATTTCGGTTGGCTAGTATGGTTCTTCCACTGTTTCAAGATTTGAACTGAGTCAACTCTATCTTTTAAGTAAAACGAGAACGGGTTTCCCCTTTTGGGAGAGATTACATACCAAAGCCAGCATGGGGAGTGACGCAGGCTTCTTAAAATACAGGGCAAGTCAATGAAGTGAACAAACGTGAGTTATAGTGATCTATTTCTTTCAACTTTTGGGCATAGTTAGGACAGAATTGCACCCAGAACGCACATATAATTAATTCAGGCCTACACAACAAAAACATCTAACTGTCCTAACTCTGCCAAAAGTTTTTTCACTTCGGTGACTTGGCCTCTATGGCAGATAGAAACTCATTGGGGAGCTTGATAATCGAGATGGATTGCTGATCCAGGCACTATGCCACTTTGCCAACTGGTCCTGCGATGGTTGGAGCATTTTAGGAGCATGTTTAGTGACGAAGAAACCAGGGAAGTCGTGAAGACAATTCGGGCAGCACTAGACCAAAGTCCCTTTCTAGGTAAGAGTAACAGGTGTTACTTGTGCTTAAGCAGAAAAAAAAGTTATGCAACCTGCTGTTTTCTTTTCCCATGCGCTTTAAACTTCTAACGCAATAACTTTCGTTTTCAAATGATTTGCTTGTTGACTTCTACACCAATTACGTTTAAAAGGCAGCAGCTTGTGTAGGCATTCAATCTGCTGCTATAATGCCGGTAAAAAACCTACATCTTTATGAACCGTCAATGCTATTTCAGGCAGAGGGGTTAAGCTAACTAGTTAAAAGGCAGGAATTTCCTTTAAAAAATCGGAAATATTTAGAGAACACACGCAGCGCTATTATTGTGGGCAAGAATATCGTATTTTTTTGTTCCGTTTGCGCGTTTAAAATCCCGTTGAAAAGCAATCAATCTTTCCAGCAGCCAGAAATATTTTAAAAGTTGTGCACTGTACTAGTTTTATTGTAAAATATCTATTTCCCAATTGCGCGTTTAAAATCGTAATGAAAAGCAATCAATCTTTCTAGCATCCAGAAGTATTTATACGCTGTACTAGTTTTGTTGTAAACTATCTATTTTAAATTTCGCGATTATATCTGAGACATAGTAACAATAGAACGGAAGACATGCAGTTGGGATTTAAACGTCAGTCACGCGCATGGTAAAGGGAAAGAGGAGTCTACACGTATCGATAAAGGATCAGTTTTAGATAGGTGCCTCAAGAAAAAAAAAGTCAGCAAGAAGGGTACTTGCGACCGATATATCAGTGTTGAGATGTGAATAAATATACAAAAGTTCACGTAAAATGGAGAAAGAGAGGCTTAATTTGCAGACATATAAACAGAAACAAAGTAAGAAAATGGGAAAAGAAAAGAAAGGTAGATAAAGAGATAAATACGCTTATAGATAGAGAATGATAGGCATGTTGATAGATAGATAGATCGATAGATAGGTAGGTAGAAAGATAGATAAATAGATAGATAGACAGATAGATAGATAGATAGATAGAGAGATAGATAGATAGATAGATAGATAGATAGATAGATAGATAGATAGAAAGATAGACAGAAAAAGAGGTAGAGAAAGATATATAAATATATAGATAGATTGACAAATGGACAGACAGACAGATAGATAGATAGATAAAGCGATAGATAGCTAGATACAGAGATAGTTAGGTAGAAAGATAGATAGAAAGATAGATAGATAGGCAGATAGATAGATCGATAGATAGATAGATAGATAGAAGATAGATAGATAGATAAATAGATAGAAAGATAGATCGATAGAAAAGCAATGAAAACCCAGTAAATCTGTACTTTCCTGAGCAATGTAAAGATTGTTTTAAACATCTGTTCGAAAGCTATAAATATCGGCAAAAATAGCTAAAAGTGCACTGCTTCGTGGAATTCATTGCTAGCTGTCCATTTATTTTAACTTACAGGACTCGTTCAGAAGAGTATATAAGTTGATTTGAATTTAACAAAATTGGCCAACCATTCTCATACTGTGATACCTCAAAACATTTCCAGACTTTCACACTCTCACTCTCATGCAAGCGTTTATAAAGTAAAAAGAAAATCAAATGCTTAACTATTGGGAATAACTATAATTATGTATATAGGGACGACGGTCTTGCACCTACCACTAAAACAAGTGAAGCCCATAAAAAAAGAGATCTGCAAAATCTTGAAAAATAACAATCCGGACATAACTCTAGAAGCAAATTTAAAGAAAAAAATACAAAAAAAAAAATACAAAAAAAGGTCTGCCTATATCTAATCTTGTATTTAAAAAACAACATATACAAACTCTATAAAAAAAAAACCTAGGAGCAGTGTAAGCTACATCAACAAGTACAGCAACCACCCTCATTCCATCATAAAGAATCTAACCAAAGGCAAGAACTACCGCTTAAATATAAATTAGAAAAACGAGGAAGTTTTCAAACAAGCCAACCCGAAGTAGATCAGCGCTCGCAAGAGGAGGGAATTCTACGAGCCGTTGCACATCTACAAGGATGATATCAAATCCTCACATATCAACAAAGAGAAAAAATAAGTAAGCGGAAGATAAAAATAACCGCTCCATTTTGCGCTTCTTTCAAAAGTTGCTCAAAGCACTTTACGTTATTACCAACATATTGTTTTTGAATGTTCTGAGGACCAGCTATTAGATACGGCACGAAACTCTAGCATATTGGCAAGATATTAATTTCATTGCCAATAACTGGTCCTCATTAATACTCTGTCAGGTGAGGAACTGTGTGGTAAGAACCCTTCACAAAGATTCAGCATCGCATCTGACAAACTTAAGATTCAAACCACAGACCTGCTGATCCGAGAGCTGTGATCTACGACTAGACTGTGAAAATTACCCAACAAAGGGGAATAAGAACAGATCATTTAAAAATGAAGGGAAAAAAATTAAAACAAAAAACAACCAAAGGCGATGGGGTTCAAGAATTTTTTTTGGCCAACTTCAGCGACATCTCTCCTTTATTTAACAGAACTTTTCAATTAATTTTGCTCTCCTATCATTTTGTTTGTAACTAAAGCACAAAGAAAAACTTTGTCACACGACGAGCTGTTGATGAGTGTGAAAATGCGATAGCTTATCCCGAAACAAGAAAGAAACTTTGACTTTTCTCTAAATGCTAGATGCTATGAACGGTCTTTCACGGTCTTTCACGGTCTTTCACGGTCTTTCACGGTCTTTCACGGTCTTTCACGGTCTTTCACGGTCTTTCACGGTCTTTCACGGTCTTTCACTGTCTTTCACGGTCTTTCACGGTCTTTCACGGTCTTTCACGGTCTTTCACTGTCTTTCACGGTCTTTCACTGTCTTTCACGGTCTTTCACGGTCTTTCACGGTCTTTCACGGTCTTTCACTGTCTTTCACGGTCCTTCACGGTCTTTCACTGTCTTTCACTGTCTTTCACGGTCTTTCACGGTCTTTCACGGTCTTTCACTGTCTTTCACGGTCCTTCACGGTCTTTCACGGTCTTTCACGGTCTTTCACGGTCTTTCACGGTCTTTCACGGTCTTTCACTGTCTTTCACGGTCCTTCACGGTCTTTCACTGTCTTTCACGGTCTTTCACGGTCTTTCACTGTCTTTCACGGTCTTTCACGGTCTTTCACTGTCTTTCACGGTCTTTCACGGTCTTTCACTGTCTTTCACGGTCCTTCACGGTCTTTCACTGTCTTTCACTGTCTTTCACGGTCTTTCACGGTCTTTCACGGTCTTTCACGGTCTTTCACTGTCTTTCACTGTCTTTCACGGTCTTTCACGGTCTTTCACTGTCTTTCACGGTCTTTCACGGTCTTTCACTGTCTTTCACGGTCCTTCACGGTCTTTCACGGTCTTTCACTGTCTTTCACGGTCCTTCACGGTCTTTCACGGTCTTTCACTGTCTTTCACGGTCTTTCACGGTCTTTCACTGTCTTTCACGGTCTTTCACGGTCTTTCACGGTCTTTCACTGTCTTTCACGGTCTTTCACTGTCTTTCACGGTCTTTCACGGTCTTTCACTGTCTTTCACGGTCTTTCACGGTCTTTCACTGTCTTTCACTGTCTTTCACGGTCTTTCACGGTCTTTCACGGTCTTTCACGGTCTTTCACTGTCTCTCACTGTCTTTCACGGTCTTTCACGGTCTTTCACACCGCCATGATGTTTGATGAGAAACATTCCTGCGTTGATGAATGAAATAGATAAGTAAAAAATGAAGGGATTTAAAAAAAAAGAACTGTTAAATGTTCTCATAATAAAGATGAATAATATCGTAGTCATAGCATAGTTTTTCTAAACATAAAAAAGTTGTCTGTAGAAATAATAAATTTCATTTTAGAATAATGTCATCTTGAAATAAAAGATTCTTTTTTACTTGATAGTGAGCTGAAAATAGAATCCACGACTCTATTTTTCGTATGATAGAAATAAATCTAAATCTCGTAAGTAAAAACAAAGAACACACATCAGATTGTCACACACAACTTACTAAGACTCGATATCAAAAGTAATCATAATATCCCTCCAGAAGACATAAGATTCCAAGAGAAGATTCACAAGACTGGCACACAACATGTAGAAACTACGAGCAAAGGAACCGTAAGACTACAGAGCTCCTAGAGGCGTTGTTGATGCCGATGTCAGTTGGGTTAACGATGGAAGACTACAACAGCGTGTTAGTGTAAGTCTCGTGCGGTCCGGAGGAACTAATCTATTTACAGAGGATACCTGCTGCTCTTTACGGCGGCTATGGTGTATGTGGAGAGAGGTTTGTGATGGGGGTGGGGGGGGGGTGGGGGGGGGGGTGAGGCGGGAAAGAGAACAGGGTATTGTTGTAATAATGGCAGAGAAGCTCATTGCCCTCTTTACCTGGGCGATAGATACGTAATCCTGGGGAGAAAAGGAGAAAAGAAAGAGAGGCGAGAGACAGATAAGTGAGGGACAGGTAAACAGATCGAGATGGACAGAGAGGATAGACGAAAAGAGAAGAGAACAGAGAGAGACAGACAGACAGACGGAGACAGAGAGCAGAAATAGACAGAGAGAGAGATGTAGAGGGAGAAAGACAGACAGACAGACAGACAGACAGACAGACAGACAGACAGAGATAGAGAGACAGAGAGAAAGAGAGAGAGAGGGAGACACAAAGACAGACAGACAGAGAGAGAGAGAGAGAGAGAGAGAGAGAGAGAGAGAAGGAGATGATATCTTCTCTGGCGCAATGCCCACGTGTGTGAGCTGAGAATGGATAATGCGCGTGAGAGAGTGAGAGAGTGAGAGAGTGAGAGAGTGAGAGAGTGAGAGAGAGAGTGAGAGAGAGAGTGAGAGAGAGATCGCGAGGGTCGGCATGAAGACTGGGCTGAAGAGCAGAATGATGAGGTGGAGGAATGAATGGTATGAGGACAAAAGACAGACACCTATCTTTACAAACAAGCGTTCTCGATCTTGGAATCAGAAGAAAGAAAGATAGACGACAAATTCTAGAGAGGTAAATTAATTGATCAACGGAGATAAATAGATAGAGAGAGATAGTTATTTAGATAGGTTGTTAGATATATAGATTGATAAATATGTGGAGAAATAGACAAATAAATACATATTTAAAGTGATAAAGTATAAATAGTGTGTAATTCTGTCCAAAACTAATAGAGTATTAATAGTTTATATGTCCTAAAGTGGTATGGTATTAAAAGTGTATATGTCTTAAAGTAATACACTATTAATAGTGTATATGATTGTCTTAAAGTGATAAGGAACTAATAGTGAATGTGTCCTATTACAAGGTATAAGGGAAAAATTAGATAAGCCTCATTATAGTTAACTGTTATAGTTATAGTTATAGTTAAGACAGAAGAATAAAGCTCGGAAAAATTGGCCCAAATATCGTGAAAAAAAAAAAACAACAAAAAAAAACTTCAATTTTAATAATGGCCATTAACGCAGGCTTAGATTATGTGATAGGGCATAAAGTAACATCTGGCTACTACCACAGTTTTACAGTTAAACTGGCAAAGATTAACTTTTCTTTACTTTTCTTTTTCCTCCGTTCCATTTTCTGCAGGGAAGGAAAGAAAGAATTTGTGGAAAGTGGAAATAAAGAGTCAGAGAGAACTAAGATGTAGAGTTTTAGAAATGAAGAGAAAGAAATAACGTAAGGACAAAAGTGATAGAAAACAATAAGGAAAGAGATGGAAAAAAGGAAAAAAAAATAGAGATAAAGAAAAAAAGAATTAGAGAGTGGAGAAGCATTAATGAACAAAAAAGGGCAGCAGCGATAGAAAGAAAGACAGAAAGGAACAAAAAAAAAGAGACGGAAGAAAGGGAGAAAGAAAGATAGAAAAAGAGTTCGAGAGTGGAAGAAAATAATAAGAACAATAATGAGCTTGGTTTCTGTTTATTTAGAATTCTAGGAACAAAAGTCGTCCAGGCGGCGGAAAAATGTGCTAGGAACGCTAATGACAGTCAATGAGTTTCCTTGACGAAAATAATACCAAGGAGTCTGCACCGACACCTAGAGTCTGGGCCATGGGGGGCAGGGGGTAACCAGAGCTGATGTAAGTGATAGGGCAGATTCTCCGGGTTAAGGGTACTTTAGTCCTGCTGCGCTCACCTCTGAACTTTGACCTTGTACTGATTTCCTTAACTATGTTAGTTCTTCTGGTATGATTGTTTTTTTTTTTTTTTGTTTTTTTTTTTTGTTTTTTGTTATTTTACACTAGCAGGCGCATTGTGCACTCATGGCTTAAGTGTTTGTTGTTGTTAGTAACTGTGAAAATTGTGAAAAGTAGGAAGAGCAATGAAGAGGAGGAGGAAGAAGAAGAAGAAGAAGAAGGAAAAGAAGAAGAAGAAGAAGAAGAAGAAGAAGAAGAAGAAGAAGAAGAAGAAGAAGAAGAAGAAGAAGAAGAAGAAGAAGAAGAAGAAGAAGAAGAAGAAGAAGAAGAAGAAGAAGGAGGAGGAGACAGATGAATGAAGTTTAGACCCTTGGGGTTGAGGGTACTTTAGTCCTGCTGCGCTCACCTATGAACTTTGACCTTGCACCGCTTCCCTTAACTATGTTATTTCTTCCGGTATGATTGGTATTGTATTCCACACCAACAGGCACTGCTTGCACTCACGGTTTAAGTGTTTATTCTTGTAAGTGACTGTGTAAATTGGAAAAAGCTAGAAAGAGCATTGAGGAAGAACAAGAACAAGAACAAGATGAACCAGAAGAAGTATTATTAAAGAAATAAATTGATAGTGAGATATGTAAATAGACAGTAGAAAAAGTTTAGATACATATTTATATATCTATCTTTTTCCTTTTTTTTCGGTTATATATATATATATATATATATATATATATATATATATATATATATATAGAGAGAGAGAGAGAGAGAGAGAGAGAGAGAGAGATTGACGGATAAAAGACAGATAGATAAAGATTACCAAGAAAAACGGAGAGTGATGGTCGAAAATGAGTTGAAAGTAGAGGGGAGTTGGATTTTCTCATCATCACAGACGGAACTACGCTTAAAAAAATAAACGATTACATAGGGTCAGAGGAAAATTAATGCAGATATTTTACCAGCCAACAAAAAGCTCTTTAATTCATATGGAAAATTTATTCAGGTTGAAACTGACATGCCTCGCACCTTGGGCATTATAATGATGTTTGAGAAAAATTTAAGCCAAAATTCATGAATTCTGTCACACGACTGGATTTGGTAAGTGTAATGCGTAGTCTTTTTCTTTCCTTAGAGGATGTTTTTTTTTTTTTTTTTACGTTTTTATTTAAAACTAGTTGGTTACCCGTTCGATGAACGGAGTGTCAGAGAGAGAGAGAGAGAGAGAGAGAGAGAGAGAGAGAGAGAGAGAGAGAGAGAGAGAGAGAGAGAGAGAGAGATGCATAGTTATCACCTGTGGAAAGAGATTTTAGTCATCACCGGATGAAAAATAACCTGTAGGGAAAGTTAACACCAAACGAAAAGACTTTGCGCTGACCTGTTTATAACACTTCTTTGTAGACCACATTTTTTGTTATCGATGACTGCGGTGAGCACAGGTAAGCAATGTTGTCTCGCTTTCCGCTTCTGGACAGCGCACCATAAAGCATCCCATGGGAGAAGCCTGGCTGTTGTAGATCTAGTCCGATGGAATGCAAAGTTTGTCCCTGTGCCTTATTGATGGTCATGGCAAAACACCCCTTTAAAGGCAATTGCCTTCTTTGGAATTTGAATGAGCAGGTTGTGTCTGATAGCTGGAGCGGTATCCTAGGCACTAAATGAATCTCACGTTTGTATGCCCGACAGCTATTTCCACTTCTACTGTATTTCTGTTGCAAGAACGTATGATGCATCTTGTTCCATTCATCAGTTCTGAGGGCTTTATAGATCTAAGCAGCCGCACCGGCATTCCAACTTTCAATGACAGAATATGTTGTGGGAGTCCTGAGACCTCAATTGAGTTTAAAAATTGAGCAGGAAACTTAACAGATTATTCCTCATCCACCATTGAATTTACAGAAGTGTATGTGACTGCAGGGTTAGGAATTCTGGCCATCAATATGTCATTCACTTTCGCTGCACTGTTATTGTGTGTGTGGGGGGGGGGGGGGAGGGGGGGGGGGTCAAAATTGCATGCTGCATTAGCCAGTCTCTATTAACAAAGTTTGTGTCTAAACTTGGATAGATGTGATCACAAAGAGATTTTAAGTCAGAACACTGTTTTCCAAAATGATGAATGGATATGTAGTCAGGGGCAGCTTCTATCTGCTGAAGACCATTTCCAATGCACAGTAAATCTTCTGAAAAAGTTTGCACACCTTCATCTGCATTGAGCAAACTCTCATATTTGTTGTCAGTTGGAATGATGTCACAGAAAGCCACAAATAAGAGGATTTAAGACACGCGTCGACGATATTTGATCGAGTTCCATGTGGTACGACAGGGAGGATTTGTCGGAAGTCACCACACAATAGTGTTAACAGTCCACCCATGATGTCGTCTGAAGATCTAATGTCACGTAATGTGTTGTCAATGGCCTCAATCGCTTTTCTATGAAGCAAAGTCACTTCATCAATTATCAAAATTGTAGCTTCCTGAAGCATTTGTGATAGGGCAGTCCCTTTCCTTATTGCACATGTTACAGTATCACTGGTATTGGTGTTTATGGGCACCTTGAATGTGCTATGAACCGTCCGTCCTCTTGGTAGAAGTGTAGCTGCCAAGCCAGTACTTGCAGTAGCAAAAGCAATGTGTTGCTTTGCTCATATTGAAGGCTTTCACATTAAATTTTCGCATAAGCATCAACCATGAACTGCTGGAGGAGCCAATGTGCCTGCAATACATGGTCGCCTTACCTTGTAAATAAATGGAAACAATAGAATTGCAGTTGCGTTACCTTGTGCTGACCTGTAATTTTCATGATAAGATTCCAACTGTCATTGCCATGTGGAAAAAGTATAGGATACTGTAAACTATCATAGGCCTTATGAAATTCTGAAATGCTTTGCAGCTGATCAGATCTTGTATGCAGAACAATATCACGGTGTCCGACTGGATTATTTGGCAAAAGAATTGCAACTTCATTTAGTGTGGGTGCGTTGTGTGTCCTTTCATGTGTCCCTAATGGTCGCGCTGTTTCATTGATAACAATTTGGAAATTTTCTATTAGGCGAGAGCTTGCAAACTCATACGCACATTTCAGCTCCTTCACGTATTTGTGATTCTTATTCAATGCTTCTTGAATGTCCAACAAAATGCTGTTCAAAGTCCATCGGTGATGGAAGACCTTCTCTGAATTTGTTGGTCTCCGTCCATGAAGTAGATTTGCCAAAATCTGGGTTGCATTTCATCGGCAGGTTCTAGAGGGTTCTATGAGGTGACAAACCTGACCTTGAATTCGGAACTGTGGATTCCATCCATTCATTCCATTCTCACTTCTTTACATCCAAGAGAAGTCAACTGGAATGCACTGTTGTATTTCCTTGTCCTGCAGAAAGCGCACAGATTGATCAGTTGTCCCTTCAAACAGGACCGCTAATTGCTGTGGACGAGGTGGAAATTTATTTTTCCATTACTGCAGCACATGCCTTTAGATTCATCTCTAAACTTCATGGCTTGGCAGAGCTGGCATTGGATCATGTCTCCGATTGAGGTCTCATTTGGGAATTGATCAGTGTTGAAGTGAAGAGCGGTCTGATTTGCATCATGTTCTGTAGCCTGGCGTCTCTCTGTTTGTAGGCCTACATGTTGCACAATTTGAGTAGCAGGCCTACATCTAGAATCTGCTCTGGTTGTAGAATAAGAAACTCGAGTAGATCTAGATCTACTTGTTGTAGATCTAGATCTAGATCTAGTAATCTCTGACTCTGAGTCTGACTTGTCATTCTCACTTGATGATGATCTTG
>JAWDGP010005591.1:72500-117500 GCA_033675545.1 Elysia crispata
TAGTACTTCTGATGTTGGAGATATGAACAGGTGGACCGCAGGCCAGGTGTTTCAATGTTGGTCTGGCCACTTGTGAGTTGTGAGCGAAGAGATATTTACTAGCGAGCACTCTTCTTCTTCTACTTGTTGTTCTTGTTCTTCTAATTCTTGTCCTTGTTCTTGTTGTTGTTCTTATTCTTGTTCTTGTTGTTGTTGTTGTTCTTGTTCTTCTTCTTGTTCTTGTTCTTCTTTCTTGTTCTTGTTCTTGTTCTTCTTGTTCTTGTTCTTGTTCTCCTTGTTCTTCTTCTTCTTCTTCTTCTTCTTCTTCTTCTTCTTCTTCTTCTTCTTCTTCTTCTTCTTCTTCTTCTTCTTCTTCTTCTTCTTCTTCTTCTTCCTCTTCTTCTTCTTCTACTTCTTCTTCTCCTTCTCCTTCTTCTATCTTTTCTCCTTCTTTTTTGCTCCCCTTCCTCTCCGAAATTTTTTTTCGTTTGTTTGTTGGTTTGTTTTGTTTGGCACATTGCTTAACTCTCCATGGTGCTTGATGCTTAATATTTCAGTCACGCATGCGCGCTGAGTAAATTCCTTTTTTGATACACTATTGCGTTCTTTGCTTTTGTAGTAACCCTTAGCTTGCATTTGGGTAGGTTGAAGAAACATGATATGATAACCCCTCTACACGTCAAGTCTAATACTCTTATATGTTTATCTTTTGTTCTCTTTATTACGCTCTCCCTCTGGTTTTCTCTATCTCTCTTTATGTCTGTTCTACTTCTTTGTTTGTCATCTCCTCTCTTTCTCTCCCGTACTCTATTTGTTTCTATCTCCTCACCCTTTCTTTCTCTCTCTCTCTCTCTCTCTCTCTCTCTCTCTCTCTCTCTCTCTCTCTCTCTCTCTCTCTCTCTTCCCCTGTTTCTCCTTCTCCCTTCATTCCGCTATGTTTTTCAGATATTCTTCAATGCCTCATACTTTTCATACTCTGATCTTTACATTTCTCTTGCCTCTTTTCATTTCCTTCCCCTCACTTTCTATCTCCTCCTCACCAAGGCAAACTGTCTCTGTCTCCCTCCCTCTCACTCTATCTCCTTCTCCCCCTCTCTCTCTGTCCATCTATCCGTCTATCTATCTATAATATATATCTGTCTCTGTCTCTCTGTCTGTCTGTCTGCTTGTCTGTCTCTTCCTTCATCTCTCTGTCTCTATCTCTATCTCTGTATCTGACTCTCTGTTTGTCTCTCTGTCTCGCCTCCCCCCCCCCTCTCTCTCTCTCTCTCTCTCTCTCTCTCTCTCTCTCTCTCTCTCTCTCTCTCTCTCTCTCTCTCTCTTTCTCTCTCCCCCTCTCTCTCTCTCCCTACCTACATGTATGTTTCCCATAAAACCTATTCGCCCAAGATTGGCCCATCCACCTGTTCTATAACCTGGTACAGTACCTGGTCTCTCCACAACACTTAAAGACCATTATATATCGAGCCTCGTTGGGTGCCAACCATTCAGCTGCTGGTGCACTTCATTGGAATCAACAAATACTGGTCTATATTCAGAACGGTATAATTAGATACGAGCATCTGTCTGTCTGTACAACTGGGCAACTACCCTCCGAGGTTTTTTTTGTTTTCTTCTTTTTTTTCTTTTTTTTTATTGTTGGTTATTGCTTTTGATTGTTGTTTTAATTGTTGTTTCCTATTTTGATTTGTGCTTTCAATTTATATATATATATATATATATGTATATGTGTGTGTGTGTGTGCGTTTCTTTTCCTCTTACTTTGCATAGTTACTTCACTCTCGTTATCATAAAGACTGTTTTGGCCTGTCGTCATACGAGCGGCGTCCAAACCTTTAGCTCCGACTGCTTGTTTCTATCAGGTATTCTATGCCAGTCTGTCCGCTTTGGTTTACTTCAGTCGTCAATAGGTGGATCTATAACAATCTTTATTGTTTTCCTACTCAATATGTCTTTATTTTGTTTTTAAGTCTTTGTCAATGCTTTTTTTCTCCCATGGCCGCAAGACAATTTTTATCTATCCTTTAACAATATTTTTTAATCTTATCTTTCTTCCTCTTTCCCTCTCGTTATCTCTGTCTCTCTCGCTATCTCCATGTATGTGTTGTATGTGAGTGTTTCTGCTCTGGCTAGTTTAATGTCAATCAACCTAATGGTACAAGATGTGATAGCCTCCACCAGTTTCACGTCTCAGTGTGTCTCTCAGTCTGTCTATCTCTCTTAATCTCTTCCTCTCATCCTGAAATCTGTTTGTCTCTTTAATCTCCCTGCATGTTTGTATGTACTGCCTGTCTATCTGTCTGTCTCTCTCACTCTTTCGATCTCTCTCTTTGTGTTTCTGTCTATGTTTCTCTCCTCTTCCCCCCACACACTCTCTCTCTCTCTCGCTCTCTCTTTCCTCTCTCTCTCTTTCTATCTGTTTTTTTCCCTCTCATTCTCTTTCGAACCTAATTCACTCTCAAATAATCTGTAACTATCTCTCTACTATCAATGTTTCAACTATCGACAAGCACTTCTCAGTCCTCTCTCCTTTCACGTCTCCCAAACAGCCCCTCACCCTCACCCCTACACCTTCACCTTTTGAGCAATAGAACGCCTGCTTGTCAGCTGCTAGCCACCACATGTTGATGTTACCTACAGATTGAGATCAGTTAAGATCATGTATGCCACGACGCGCTAACTCTAGATCTAGTTTTTCTCAGAATTTCTTTATCTTTGGGCACATGTACAGTACCAAACGGCAGATAATTTGACGAAATATCTTCCTCACTGTAGCAAAACTTTGGGCGATGTTTTCCAGCAGTCTGGCCAAAATGCCACGTAACGCTTTTTGACCTGTCATCAATGCAGCGACGCAAACAGCAAATAAACAAACAAAAGCCGGATACACTATTTTTTTTTTCTTTTTCGCTACAGGTGTAATAATTTTGATAAAAATTTAGCTTTATGATTATTCTGTCGGAAGATGGGTTTTGGTATGACATTTTACATGAACCCGACTTCCTTTTTTTCTTTTCTTTTTTTTTTTTTTTTTGTTATATATGAATCGGGGCTAAGATAACCTATGCGATGACTGGTTACGTCACGCCATCTCGCCAAAGAACGATAACTACTTGTGTTATTAATTTATCCGAGGGCAGCAGCGTGAGATCTGTTTACAGGCTTGTTGCTGCGGCTGAGCGCTGTTGCTAAAAATAACTCTTAAGATTTGGCAGAGAGGAGGTAGATCTAGCCAGCATGATGTGGATTTCTTCAGATGTGTGATTTTGCTTAATCCTAACCGTTCCCTCTGTACAGTTGATGGCTTTTAAATGATTGTGTAATCGAGGCTCCAAGGCGAGGTAGTGTGTGCTAACTGTTCCTAGCTTCTCTTGCTAGAAATGTACCTCACACCCACAGCCATGCAACAAGGGTTCTCAGTACCGTGAGAAAAGAACATGTGTAACGAATAAAGAACATGTGTAACGAATAAAGAACATGTGTAACGAATAAAGAACATGTGTAACGAATAAAGAACATGTGTAACGAATAAAGAACATGTGTAACGAATAAAGAACATGTGTAACGATAATGAGCAAAAAAAAAATTAAAAGCGAACATGCATAACAAATAATGAACATGTGTGACGTAAAAAAAGAAAAGAAAAGGATCACAGAGAAAAAAATCGTTTTAATTGAAACCTCGTTCACTGGTGGTGCAGAAAAATATCTCGACAGATACTAAACTAGGCCGTTTGTTAAAAGTATTTACTTCTACCTCACAGGTCTAATCCGTGAATTCGATCGGGTATGACGTGGTTTTTTTTTTTGTTTTTTTTTTTAATCTAACGCCTTGGTCTGTTGAATGTGAGAGTTCGTCTTATAATAGAGGATAGATCAGAGAGCCAACCTAGTTGAATGTAATTTAGAGAACTTTTATGACAGCGTTAGTTTACATTTTTGTTTTCACCCACTACCTCTCCCTCCCTTTTCCTAATCCCCCCCGACCCCTATATTTTTTTTTCCCTGAAGGTTGCCGCGGTGCATAATCAAAAGAAATTGACGTCATTTATGACCCCACCGCGTACATAGACAGTTTACCGTTTATTTCTTCAGAGGCAGGTCAATTGAAACACAAACATATATGGATATTAACCTGAAAATGAAATGGGTACACAAGCTGCGTCTTCAAATAGAAAAAAAAATCAAAGTTGCAGGAAATTTAGGATATAAACAGGAAACATCAGACGTTGTAACGAAAGAAATGAATTACGCATACAGTATTTTAGAGTGATGAAAACATCCCTTGTAACTCAAGCATTTGCAAGATCAAAATACAAGGAGAGGAAGTTTGTTGTTTTTCAATAAGTTTACATAAGTTAATTTAAGTCATTAAATGTTATTACGATAAGAGTGTTTCCACAGTCTGCCAGCGGAGGTATAAAACAAACTTGTGAAAGGTCATTTAAAACTTACGATGGAAGCAAAGCTGCACAAACTTACTTCCACATGGTTGATCACCGACTTTTTGGGGGTTGAATGAATCCCCCATAAATGCATTTATGTCAAAGAATTTTCTATCCAAGCGGCCTGACGGGGGCTTGTTTATTATCTTAAAGCAACTAAAATTTCTTCATTATCTAAGAAAGAGTTATTGATCTGTCCGCTGATATCTAAGAGAAAATCTCTGCATTTCAGTCAACCCACTATTTAAAAACATTGTTTAGTATACGAAATTAGCTTTTCGACGATTGTAAGCTTTATAATTATGCTTTTGACATAAACTTCCGTGAATCGTAAAGTTTCGAGGCAGCATGCATGCCTGACCTACTTCCCGCGAGGACCGACAACCGAAATTTTTCTGCACCTAGACGCGCGATGCGTCACGTGACATTGGCTAGGGTGACGTCATCATTGTGGCGCCGGCGGGCTTACGTTTTTTCTCACCACAGCCATCATCAAGGTCATCATCAAGGTCATACCCTCTTTAGAATTTCGTTGATGGCTCAAAGCGAGGCTTCCTAAAATACGGGCCAAGTCACCGAAGTGAACAAACATTTTTGCATGTTTGGGATATAGTGATCTATTTCTTTAAACTTTTGGGTACAGTTAGGACAGAATCGTGCTCAGAACGTACTTATACCTACAGGTCTACACAACAAAGATATTTAACTGTTCCAACTCTGCCAAATAGTTAAATGTTATAGCTCACTTACACTTACTGCAAAACTTTTTCGTTCCTGACATTCTTTTGCTCACTACAGATCGTTAATCTTGAAAACGTTTTCAAACAGTATAAATTCCTCAGTGCAGAAGGTAATGATGTTCTAGGGAAATGTAACGGTAACTGTGCGTTACTGGATTTTGTTCGCCTACATTTCAACTTTTTCAAGCAGATCTTGAGTATGCGCAATCATCTGGTCTTCCTATTAACTTGGATCTCTATGCATTGTTCATAGATTAGATTTCAGTCATAGTTGGCGTTGCAGAGTTACACACAAAGAAAAAAAAATCTCAACTGAATACCATATTTAATTTCCTGATATATGTATCATGAGACAAAATGACGCAAAATATAAATTGTGAGAATCCAATGCATGGAAATTAATTCATTCTTGAGTATAAGACAGGAATACAATTAAAAGAAATAGAGTACCAACTAGGAAATGACGTGGAAAGACAAAAAAAAAAAAAAAAAAAAAAAAAAAAAAAAAAAAAAACTTCGAATGTGGAAGTGAACCCACAAAAATGTTTAAAAAGTCACCCTCAGGCCGAAACCAAGGCTTGTGCTATGGCAGCCATAACAGAACGATTAATCTTTTCGAGATTTGAATACACCACAGTGTCACCAAGGATTTCCTTGAAAAGCCAAGTTTAAAAAACAAAAAAACAAAAAAAAA
The DNA here is from genome assembly GCA_033675545.1 of Elysia crispata. Taxonomy (NCBI): domain Eukaryota; kingdom Metazoa; phylum Mollusca; class Gastropoda; family Plakobranchidae; genus Elysia; species Elysia crispata. Next base: position 78,358 of record JAWDGP010005591.1, read on the forward strand.
CCTAACTTTTCCCCCTCTTTTACGTCAAGTCAGATATCAAAAAAAATAATTGCTGTTCAACCAGATAAGACATGGTTTGACCCCACGATGACTTTGACAGCCATGTTGGAACGCAGGACCATAATAATGCCAATATAAAACTCCATCTGAAGGCTGTGATCTAATGCACTAAGTTACCAACTAAGGTAATCATTTTCCCAAGATATCGACGGTTCCGTAAAGAAATACATCAGACAAAACAGTAAGAACTAAAGAATGAATTTTCTTGTTTTCAAAAAAACCACGTTGGCATCCAGTACCATACTGATGCGAATATAAAACTTTAGCAGCAGCCTTTACTCTCATGTATTGAATTCCCTTCTACGACAATCATTTTTTCCCAAAATATCGACGCTTACGTAAAGAAGTATATTGGACAAAACCTTAAGGGCTAAAGAAAGAATTGGCTTGTTTTCAAAGCTACCTTTACGTATTCTCATTGTGGTTTTCTTTACTTTTTTTCGGTTGATGGATACTAGTAAATACTATTTTCTACAGTCACAAATTGTCGTTTCTGATGAGAGCACTAGAGCTGGCCTTTACGAGAGAAAAGGATCAGAGTTTTGACTTATTCCAATACTAAACTTCAATTCCCTATGAACCACGAGCTGAGGCTCCTACACCCGGCCGATTAGTTTGAGCTCTGATCGCCGTAGCTGGAATCGCACACTGACAGGTTTGCGGAATTCCCATGAGCTTCCGTTCTCTTATCTTATCAGCGTTTGTAAAAGTTTGTTTCACCGGTACTTCTCTCATTCTCTTAGTCCTTCTCTCTATCTTTTTCTCCATATGGCTTCTTTTGTCTTTTCTTCATTTGCCTGGTTACGATTCCAAATCTCTGTGTTTGCCTCTGAGGCTTTTAACTTCTCTCTCTTTCTTTTTCTGTATCTTCTCTCGCTCACTCTTTCTGTTTGACTGCCTGTCTGTCTGTCTGTCTCTCTATCGCTCTCTCTCTCTTTCTGAATCTGCCTCTCTCTCTATCTGTCTGTTTCTCTCCCCTCTCTCACTGAATCTGTCTGTCTGTCTGTCTGTCTGTCTGTCTGTCTCTCTCTCTCTCTGTCTCTCTCTCTCTGTCTCTCTCTCTCTCTGTTTCTGTCTGTCTCTCTCTCTCTCTCTCTCTCTCTCTCTCTCTCTCTCTCTCACTCACTCTCTCTCTTTCTTTCTGCGTCTTTCTTTCTTTCACTCGCTGTCTGCAGACACTTATACTTTTTTTCCTTCCACACAATCTCTTTCTTCCTTTGGCAAAATTTTCTTTTCTTCTTTCTCTTTAGGACTTTCTCTCTCGATCTTGTCTCTCTGCCTCTGTCTCTATCTCTGTCTCTGTCTATGTCTCTGTCTCTCTGTCTCTGTCTCTGTCTCTCTCTCTCTCTCTCTCTCTCTCTCTCTCTCTCTCTCTCTCTCTCTCTCTCTCTCTCTCTCTCTCTCTCTCTCTCTCTGTGTCCTTCTCTGTCTGCCTGCCTGTCAGTCTGTCTGTCTGTCTGTCTGTCTGTTTGTCTGTCTGTCTGTCTGTCTGTCTGTCTGTCTGTCTGTTTGTCTCTCTCTCTCTCTCTCTCTCTCTCTCTCTCTCTCTCTCTCTCTCTCTCTCTCTCTCTCTCTCTCTCTCCCTCTCTCTCTCTTTCAGTTACTTACTCCCTTTTCGCCTTTTCGTTAATATCTTTTCTTCAATTAATATTCTGTGATCGGTATTTTACAATTTCAGATTTTTTTTTCTTTTTTTTTTGAAGTATCAAAGATAGAGCGGGTGTTATTTAATTTTTTTCTATCCTTTTCTACTCTATTTCCTGTACCAATGATACAGGGTATTATGTCCGTAACATGAAGAAAATCAAGTACCTTTCGTAGAAAGTTTGGACGTGTATTTTATTGATTTTCATTTTAATAAAAAACTATTCTTTCGAAGTTTTTGTACCAATTTTGGCATTTTTACCAAAGTACCATTCAGAGGTTCTAAGACCTGATTGCAATCGCAGAACAGCATTTATTCACATAAACACTGATTGTCATCAAAGAACACACATTACTCACATAAGACTCTCATTCCTGTCAAAGGACACTAGTTATTCAAATAAGACCCTGATTGTCATCAAAGAACACACGTTACTCACATAAGACTTTCATTACTGTCAAGGAACACTAGTTATTCACATAAGACCCTCACTGCTATCATAGAACACCGGTTTTTCACACAGGACCCTGTTTGGTTGTAATGTTGTACAGATGAACCCAGATTAGATTTTACCAAAATTCGTTCACATTGCTAGCCAACTATGAGTGAAGTTCACGAGCAGTGGGGGACTGAAAGGCTTGGTAGGAAGGCAAGAGTGTATGAATGAAGGCAAGCTTAGCCTTAGAACTATAAAAGCTAGTGAACACGAGGGTTCGTCCTCTTTTGCATTACATTTTGATGAAAGAAGAATGGCAGGAGATTTGTCGTCGTTATAACTAAGTCGGGAGAGGAAAAATTAGTACCCGAAAAAAAACCCAAAAAGAAACAAAAATTTAATTAAAAAAAAAAACAAATCTCCTCATTTTCATTTTTGTGAAAAAATTACACTGGTTGGCATAGGTTTTTAACGCCACTTTCAATTCCTAAGTGAAAAAAAGGAACATTGTAGCCTAAGTGACATCACCTAGCGATGAAAATACCACTGACGAGTGTGATATGGAAAAAAAAAGAAAATACTTTTAGGCTTTTACTGAAAAGAAATCGGATAAGAATCGGTCACCCGAACTGATATGTTAATTAAAAAAATCAATTAAGCGAACTTGAAGACAATTTTGTAAAACAAAGACAAGTCAGGCAAAAGAATATTTAAACAGAGGAACAGACAAGAAGTGGTGTGTGTGTGTGTGGAAGATAGGATACTCAAGAACAGACAAGAACCGGTGTGTGTGTGTGTGTGTGTGTGAAAGATAGGATACTCAAGAACAGACAAGAACCGGTGTGTGTGTGTGTGTGAAAGATAGGATACTCATGAACAGACAAGAACTGGTGTGTGTGTGTGTATGTGTGGAAGATAGGATACTCAAGAACAGACAAGAACTGGTGTGTGTGTGTGTGTGTGTGTGTAGAAGATAGGATACTCAAGAACAGACAAGAACTGTTGTGTGTGTGTGTGTGTGGAAGATAGGATACTCAAGAACAGACAAGAACATAGGATACTCAAGAACAGACAAGAACTGGTGTGTGTGTGTGTGTGTGTGTGTGTCAAGAACAGACAAGAACTGGTGTGTGTGTGTGTGTGTGTGTGGAAGATAGGATACTCAAGAACAGACAAGAACTGGTGTGTGTGTGTGGAAGATAGGATACTCAAGAACAGACAAGAACTGGTGTGTGTGTGTGGGAGAAGACCTGGAATGTGAAAATGTAATAATATAGAATATATATAGGAATAAAATAGCATAGGATAATTTATGATTTTGCTTCATAGATATATTAAGTTAGTTTCTTAAAATTATTGTTTTGTTTTTGTATTATGTAGAAGGGGGGGAATTCATTAGAATAAAATATTAGAAATCTAAAATGTTGTTGAGTTTTTATTTTGTCATATAAATATATATGTGTTTGTGACGTTATAATTAAAAATTTATTATGGATTATAATTAATTTAAATTAAGTATAAATAATTTGTTTTTATAGAATTTGAGTCCTTTGCAAGGAGTTAAATCAAATTTTATAAATTAGATAAAATTTAGATATCCCTATTAATTATAAGATAGAAGATACATTAGCTTAAGAGAGTGTATTATTACACCGACCATTAAAAAAACCGTCTACCTATAGATTATAATTAAGCAAAGGTTCAAAAGAAGACTTTCATTACGACGCACTTCGCGGCCTATAAAAACACTATTGGTTCTCTCTCCTTACAATAAAACAATAAATATAATACTCCTTTTGGATGATAATACCTAGTTTTTGCCTTATACATAAATTGAATTTTTAAAAACTATGACCTTAACCTTTTGATTCCTCAGGGTAAGACAGAGCCTGAAACCAGCTTAAACTCTCGAATCTCAGAAATGCATTGTAGATAATTGTACAAAGCATACAGGCTGAGTTTGTAACAAAAAAACGGATACATTCTGTGATACTAAGGAGCTTGTACGACATGGATGAGTACACGCAACAAATATAGTAACCTTGGTTTGAATAACATTTTCTTCGTTAGGAGTAAACTCAAAACTGCTGGACTAATTTTTTGGGATATTCTTGAACAAATTTTTTTTTTTTTTTTAGAAAATTCTTGTTCACTTTCTAAATTGACTTGCAGTCTTTCATAATTTTTTTTTGGCTGAAAAATCTATATAGGCTACCATTTTTGTTGTTTTTTGTCTACTATTTCAAGGTTGTTCAGAAATGAAATTCATTTCAATCTGGTAAAATCGAAATTAAAGTTATAAGGTAATCAACTATCTCTAGCATAGACAGCCGTCATGAATCAAGTGACGACGTGGAAGTCTAAACTTTTCACTTTAAAAATCGTAATTTAAAAAGAAAGAATGAATACAAAATTAAGAAAATATGTTTCCAACAAGTTGTGCCACAAAAAAAAATCAACTTTCATTTCATTCTTCTTTTTATTAACGAGAAAGTTGTAAAGTTTGTTTGTTTTTTTTCTCAGACGCCGCCTATTTTCTTCCTGAAAAGCCAGCTGCCTTATAGATTGCCTTAGCAGCGTTTTTAATAACCTGGAACAGATTCTTTCCCAGCTTATAGATTTTCTGAACCAGCGTTGCTGTGTCTTGGCTGACGTCTTGGAATGTTTGGCCAGCTTCGACAGCCAGTTTGCTCACAGTCTCTAGTTTATCCACGGCGTCGCCAACACCGTTGCTGATGTCAACAGCAGTAGCTTTAGCTTGTGCTAAAAGTAGCGTCGCTCTAGTAAGACTGCCGCTCAGATCCACAATCGCAGGCCCAACATCTGCTACGCCCTCAGCCACAACATCAGTGACATTCCCAACAGCTTGTCTTAAAGCAGCTGATATTTTCTTGCTGTTGCTGATGATCTTAGTGCCTGTTGCGATGATACGCTGTGCGGCATCGCGAAGCGTTTGGATAATCGTGCGTTTGCTGGAGGCGGGAGCCTGGGCGGTGCCATCGTCTCGCTTGTCAACGTCCGCGCCCAGAGAAAGCTCCAGCTCATCGGCCTTCTTGAGCAGCTGTTCTCCCTCAGTGACCAACTGCTTACCTTTGGAGATGGATTTCTCGACCTCGATTAAGACAATCTCGGCCTCTTTCTCTACTGTGTCGGTCTCGCTGTATCGTGAAGGGAGTATCCAAGTGAAGACTCCCCTCACCTTCTTTGCTATGCGGTAGAATCTAGACGCCCGACGTTCTCTCTCGTGAGGCGTGGCCAGTACCACCGACAGAACTAGGGCCAAAACACACAGTTTGAGGAGAGGGGAAAACATTTTGGTGCTGGCGAACCTGCAAGATATAATCATTATATTGAAACATTCATTATTTTTCTTGATATCCAACATAAAAGTGGATTTTTACGGTTATCCACCTACTAGTTACCCACTCGTTTTTTTTTTCCCTTTTCAGTGCTTTGAGTGTTGTGTATTTAAAACATCTTAATGGAGGGGATAAGATTCAAGTGAATTTTTTTTTTCGGGAAATACGTTGAATTTCTTGGAATATCTGCAAAAATCGATTTAAACTATGCTCATGGCACTCAGATTAAAATTCATTTTCATATGATCGTCAGAGACTCTCTTGAAGTTAAAACTCACTAGGAAACATCGATCTTATTTCAACTATTCGATATTCTAGTTGTACTACAGGAGCAAAAAGTTGGAGCAGTTTCCAAACTTTTATACGAGGTCGCCAGCCTCTTCTGTATATATAAACAACTAACCGTCTTGGTCCGCAACTGTTCACGATGTTCGGATCAAAGGTCATGGTCGATTTACCCTAGCGCTGGACCTCTAATCACAAAACACTATTTCTGAGGTACAGTTTGGCTGAACCAGAGGCAAAGTTCTATGGCTGCTGTACAGCGCAGTTGCACGCCTGACCAGCATCACTGATTTCTCGATAACTATGAATGGAATTATAATCATTTTTGATCATGAACAATTTTTAGTACCTGGAGCAGCCAAGATATCCTAAAAGCTTGTCTCGGCTTTCAAGAAAACTGTGTGTCTTTTTTGCTTTTTATTTTATTTTTTTTTTTTTTGGTTTAAATCGAGAGCGTGCACAAGACGGAGCCTGGCACTGTCGCGCCTAGCGAAGTTGGCTTCAGTGTGCGTCAGGCTTTAGACGACAACAAATCAGCAGGTTGGGGATTTCTCTTCTTGGTATGTTTTCACTGAATTCCAGCAGAAACATTGTAAGAAGAAGGCGTGGTATCTGCCTAGGTTTTCATTTTTAGATTCTTGACATTTATAGATATATAAACTAAGGCATATTTTAATAGAAAAAAGAATTTAAACTTTTACTGCATCATGGAACTGCAAAGAACAACGTTGTTAGTGTTTAACAGTTTAATCATAATTGGATCAAATGTTAGGCGATATAAGAAAGCAATACTCACGGGTCTGCTGGAGTAGAGAGCTGTCTGTCCGACAATGGAGGGATCGAAAGGTCCAATGTGCTTTGTCTCATTTATCGCCTGCTATTTATTGTAACCTTTGGTTCGTGTGATGACGTGTGCCTATCTTTCCTTCCTCCGCCTTCTCTCCCTGATCACACCAGTGCATGACGCAGTGGGTAAATCCAAGAAGTCGTGTGTTCCACTTTAAAAAAAAAATTTAAAAACTTAAAATGTAATTCTGTCCAAACTACTGAAATGAGTGTCGTTCGATTCTTTCTGATGGATCAAAATCGCAGCGTGTTTTTTTTTTTTTTTTTCATACTTCTTAGAAGAAAGAAGTTAAGACCAAAAGATGACGTTACAAAAAAAAACCAAGAAAAGCATTCATGTGCATTATATTTTTTTTATGAAATCAAATTCTGCAGAAGTTCCTAAAAACCTCTATGAAGGCGCTTCTCGATTAGATAAGAATTTACGAGAACAGCAGGTGTTTTATTTCTGCATGTCCATGTGGAATTTTTTCAGGATAATTTTGTTTCAAAGTAGTAATTCTTTCGTCACAGCGTTCTTCTCCTGCCTTCAAACATTCATGCATAGAGTGAGTTAGGCAGGCGTGATTCCTGCGTGAACAAAGACTTCTATAATGCATGTAACTTCCAAATCTAGGTAAAAATAAACAAAACAAATGCAAGCTAGAAACACGTATCTGCTTCGAATTTGTGGCGGTCAAAGATTCCCAAAGAAATAAATGCTTCAACTGTAACCCTACTCGTCCTTCTTCTTCTCCGCAATCATTCCTTCAATCATTTTTCTTTAAAATCATTTCACAAGCATTTTTTTCAACTTTGTCTGCCCTCTCCTCAACCCCCTATCCAATAAAATGGTAAGACTTACATTAGTCCAGCTCCTAGCTAATTCCTCCTAACTATTACTTTTTTTCCCCTAGCTTTCATTTTCATCTACAGGTCACTCATATTTATTCGGTCACAAACTTTTTCTCCCTGAAAACTTGCATGCCTCTGGGAGAAGAAGGAAGAACGTCCTCCTAACTATTACTTTTTTCCCCCTAGCTTTCATTTTCATCTACAGGTCACTCATATTTATTCGCTCACAAACTTTTTCTCCCTGAAAACTTGCACGCCTCTGGGAGAAAAAGGAAGAACGTCCTCCTAACTATTACTTTTTTCCCCCTAGCTTTCATTTTCATCTACAGGTCACTCATATTTATTCGCTCACAAACTTTTTCTCCCTGAAAACTTGCACGCCTCTGGGAGAAAAAGGAAGAACGTCCTCCTAACTATTACTTTTTTTCCCCTAGCTTTCATTTTCATCTACAGGTCACTCATATTTATTCGGTCACAAACTTTTTCTCCCTGAAAACTTGCATGCCTCTGGGAGAAGAAGGAAGAACGTCCTTTTCAAAACAGAGAAAAACTTACGTTTTCGGCTTATTTAGATTGGAGAACAAACAACTTTCAAACATTTCTGCTCTCTTTCTACTTTATTTTATACCAATGAAGATAAGTCTCTTTCTAAGATTATTTAGAAATTTCTGAGGGTGCAGACTGCAAACTAATCAAAGAGTGTTTGAGGGCTTTAAGCATCGTAACAGAATAGTAATTTTCAAATGCTACAGAAGCTCATCAAGCACTTGGACACATTAAACGTATGTTATATCATCAGCTCCCTGACAGTTGACACCTGGTACAAGCTGACAGTACAGTAACGAGTGAAAAGGATGAAAAGAACAGGAAAAAGTATAAAGGCAGAAACAGCGTATGGGGAATACAGATGGGGGATTATCTAGTGCGAGATTGTTTTTGGTTGAAAATAAACTAGATGTACTTAGTTCACGTTTTACGAAATCAACAGCTTAATTTTTTTTCTTTCAATACAGTCAACGAGCCTATATATATATATATATATATATATATATATATATATATATATATATATATATATATATATATATATATATATAATTGGTTTCTAGAACAAATGTGCCTTGTTCAAGCAAAAAAAAAAAAATTAAATTGAAACAAAAAAATTTACAAAAGCAAGATGTAGAAGACGTAATAGAAATTAAGAGTTTTTTTCTTTTGTGTAACTCTTTAGTTTTCAGTCTAGAAACAGAATGTTAATGGCTCCCATTTTGCATGGATTAAAGAGAAAGATAATTTCAATATTATACGTCCCAACTTTTGGAACTGCTCGCAAGTATTCAAAGATAAGAACAATCTTATCTGCAGAAATTTAAAAATGAAAAGCTCATTTGTTTTTATACTAATAGTTTTGTAACCATGTCATACTCTTGACCTACATACAGCTTCATTTTCGTCAGCATAAACGAATTTTTTGCTTCAAGATTTCCTAGGAAAAAGTATTGGGTTTTCCACAGCAGTTAGGAAAGAGTACAAGAATTACTCCTAGTTAAAACTATCATAACTATTTTATTCTTTTTTTTTTCTTTCTTTTTGAAATACATTTTTTTTTCAACAAGCGTACTTACAATGGCTGTGAATAGATATATCAAGAAAGTGAAAACATTTTGAGCTCAAATTCCAACTTCTGAGACAAATTTGCTGAGGGAGGATAAGTCTTAACTTTTTTTCCTTTAAAGCTAAGATCGTTACGACTACAAATAGAAGCTAAAAAATTATTATTTTTTTCTGAAATTATTGCACTTCCGGCGCTACTCTAATTCAACATCTGTTTTGACTTGAAACTGACGGCGTAATACCATCAGTACACTGGTGACTCAAAATCATCATTTTTAAACGATCATTATATAAACATCAAATCATAATTGTACAAGGATTTTTAATCAACTAAAATATAAAAATTAAAAACTATGAAAACATTATTCGAGGACGGTTATTGATAAACGAAACATTTTGAAGCTACACTATACAACATGTTTCTCTACCATTTTTATATTGAGGAAGAGTGGAATCACCCAGTACTTGGGGGTTAACTAAAAATAAGAAAAGACCAAGGTTGTAATAATTATGCCAATCATTTATTTAAAAAAATATAGGAAGGAAGGGCGAGATAGAAACATTGTGATATATGATAAATATCATAGATATATAATTATGATGATCACGAGTTGTGCATGTGGCTTTATAGAAATTCATAAAAAAAAAAACTTCAAAGAAAGTTAAAGGGTCCCCAACTGTTTTAAAATAAGCAATGCTTGTAAAAATCTCGTAAAAGAATAAAAAGTAAGAAATCCAATCTTAATGAATCGGATATGGGATTTTTAAGTTTATGAATAAAGTATTTTAAAAAATTCATTAACCCCCCCCCCCTTTCGAAGGATCTGAATTTGAACTATATCCTCAGAGAATACGGGAAACTTCATGAAATTTGTTTCAGTAAATATAAAAAAATTAAATGTCATATGGGCAATTTAAATTTCATCAAATTTTGGTGCAAGAAATAATAAACATGTAAGAAAACTTTAATTGGGATACAAGAGAATACATTTTTACATGTTATGACAGAAACAAAACTCTTTAAACTCTTGGAGAAATTAAAAAAACAACAACAACGAAGAACTCTGAAAAAAACAAAAGGAAAAAAGCCCTTTATTTGGTTACTATGCAAAGTGATTTAATAAGTTACTTAAGTTGTCATATTCAGTAGGCCTATTTTATGAGATGTGATAAGATAACATACACCACTATGCTCCCATTCAGAAAATTCAACTTTTGCATGGTTTTACAAGAGAATTAACCTACACAAACATGATTATAAATTCAATTTGATTGTATTAAAAAAAATTATCAAGATTAGCTGCTCAGCACATTTAAATGAACTTTAACCTATAAATGATAGATTACAAACGACAGAGCTTCCAATTTAGGCAGCTTTTTCTCTTAATAATCAGCATTTAATCTAATAAGCCGCTGAAGGCTCAAAATAGAAGATTAGATCGCATGATCCTTACTTTTGGTTGACTATTTCGATCCCTTTAAAGTTCTGATACAATATAATTATGACTGATATTTCTAAATATAGTCAGGATTTTTTTTTATTGTCAGTTTCCTGTAAAGCTTATACATGGTTGACATAATGCATTACTTACTTAAGTATAAAGGTTTTTAGTTGTAATACAAATTACCATACCTGCTTCAAATCAAATCTATTTTCAAACACACGACGGTTTATAAAAAGAAGGGAATTAATCATGAATATTTTAAACTGAGACGGTGCTGTTAAGGTTGCAACCCTTCGAATTTAAAAGAAAAAAAATAAACAATACAGAAATAAAAACAAACAAACAAAACAAAGCATAGAAAAGCCAGGAATAAAAATGGACAGTAAAGCATTTCAACAGATTGAAATTTATATACATTTATATTACTTTTTTCCTACTTCTTCAATTTTATCCTTTTATGAATATTGTTTATTTTTCTATTCGTAAACAGTAAACGCTTGTCAGTGACATAGCAACTATATAAGCCTAATTTTTGAGTATATATTCAAAAGTATTCTGTGCTCAACGCTTATGAGGAAGTAACTCTATCAGGGTGGTATGATTACACTCAGTAAACTGTGCCTTAGTCACCTTTACCATTTCAATCAAGGGAAATAAAACAAACTAACTGTTAGAGAAGGTCTCAGATCTAGGTAAGCGCTCTTTTGTTAAATAGTGCTTTCAAAAGTATTTCATTGTTCTGTATGTGTCCGCGCTCTTTTCCCGGCACCGCCACCTCCACAACCACCACCGCAACCGCCACCACCACAATCAGCACCACAACTATCAGCACCACAACCGTCACCACAATCACCACAACCACAACTACCACCACAGCCCCACTACAACCACATCTACAACCCCACCACAACCCCATTACAACCACATCTACAACCCCACCACAACCCCCACCACAACCCCACTACAACCATATCTACAACCCCACCACAACCATATCTAAAACCTCCACCACAACCCCCACTACAACCACATCTACAACCCCACCACAACCCCCACCATAACCCCACTACAACCACATGTACAACCCCACAATAACCACACCTACAACCACATCTACAATCCCACCACAACCCCCACCACAACCCCACAATAACCACACCTACAACCCCACCACAACCCCCACCACAACCACACTACAACCATATCTACAACTTCCACCACAACCATCGTCACAACCAACAACATCAACAACGGCAATAACGACAACTCTGCTTAACCCACTCTCCAGTGTGACGATGACAACAGTAACAATCACTTAAACTACATTTACAAGGTGTAGAAAATCCCCACATGAAAACAGATTAGATTCCTTAAACATGGCCAACTACACTGATCGAAAGAAAAAGTATTAAAATCGATTTATACACTCGCAATCAATAATAAAGAAAAAATTAAACTGATGAACAAATTATTTTTATGTCGTGCCCAATCATAGACAGCGAAAGCAATCTGGTTTGATTAAAAAAGTGTGGAGTGTTTATTGATAAGAATATTGTGTGTTCAAACACCTCGTAAATTTACCTCCATGAACAGAAGGTAATTCTAACATAATTATCATTACGCTAATTAATTTGAATTACTTTTCAAAATCTTACAACAGCTTCGTTGGAAACTGGCTGATTTGCATTGACAAAGGCAAAACTATCTATTTAAAACGATGGTGTTGCTTTATACTTCTCTTTTTTATGATAAAGTCAACAAATTGAGAAACACATTATTATTATAACAAACCAGAAATGCGCATATCATAGGCATTATTCGTAATTGTTTCTTGAAATATTTTAAAAAAGTGGTCAATGAGTATAAATTGTTCTCTGTCGGAACAAATATTTATAAAAGATATCATCAATATTCTGCAAATAACTTGTTTGCTTTTTTCATATAGCTAATTGAATTTACGGGAAGAATTTGTGACTCAGTTTAAATAGTTTTGGTTACGCAGAGACTTTACCCGATGGAGTTATATAATTTTTTTTCTAAAAAGAAATTTAGTGCGATAGCTTTCAATGAAGATTTTTTCAGCACAACGACTTATTGTTGTAGGAATATATCAAAGATATAAAGGTTTAGTTAAAAAACAAAAGAAAAAGAAAGGGAGAGGCGGTCAGAAAAATAGAAGGGAAAGAGAAAAAAAATGAGTGACATACAACCATAGAGATATATTTAGAGAAAGATAAACAAATACATACATTTTATTTATAATGAAATAATTATAATAATCTGTCTCTGCAAATATTAAGTGTATCAAGAATTAAAAAAAAAAAAATTGGTAAACATAGACAGAGTAACAGAAAAGAAAAATACATAGACAAGCAATGCTGATAAAAGAATGAAATAGACCTGTAGGTTTTACCAAAGCCAATACGATATAGTCAAGAGATTGAAAGAAAAAGAAAAACCTAAAAGAACTAATATATTATTTTAACATGAAATATTGAATTCTTTTATTCGAAAAACACACACACACACACACACGCATACAAACACACAACAAAGGACTGAAAAACGGCAAAAAACTTATTCGATACCAGGTGGCCATTTTTTTCTGTTAGGGAGATGGTGAAGGAATCTACTTCAAGACAAGTTAGTGGAAACGTGTTTAGGCATGGAAAAGATTTTCTTTTTGTTTTTTCCTTTTTTTTTTCTTTTTTTTTTTTTTTTTTTTTGTTGTTGTTGTTGTTGTTTGGGGTGGGGGGTTAATCAATCAATCAACCAATCAGGTGCTGTGCTCTTCAGCGTAGGCGAGCATGACCTTCACGTCGCTGTCAGTGCTTCTGTCACTCTTCCTACTGTGAGCCACTTTGTTAGTCCATCCAACATCTTTTCACTCTGCTGTGTTTTCCTTCGATCATTCCAGCGGTCACATAATATTCTAGTTTCTCTCTTCTCATCAAATGGCCAACCACAAAGGTTGCTTGGCGTTTATGTATTTATGATATTTTTTTTGTGGTATAAACCTCCAGTAAAACTCTGACACAGAGCTGTCACATCGCCGACAGACTCGATGACTCTTTTAATATCTCAAAAAGGAATTTCATGTCGGGCTGAAGGCAACCGAATCGGATTTTCTCAACGAATAGTCGAGATCTGTACATATAAAGTGAGGTATAAGAGTTTTGTTTTTAGTTCGAGCTGTTTCCTGTGGGCATGACATAATACTGTCTTTGTCTATTCGTACTGGAGAAGATCTGCGGCAAAGGGTACGACTTCAAGAAAACGCAGCATTACTTGTCATTACTGGCAAAGATAGCAATATCGATGACTAGGATTGGTTTCAAATCCATGTAGTTTTTGTATGTTCTAAGCTACTTGTATAGGATATATGTATGTATATATATATATATATATATATATATATATATATATATATATATATATATATATATATATAAAATGGAATGCCCAAACCGATCAGTTTGCTTCCCAAAGAATATGATGTATTATAAAATACAACTGTTACGAAATCGGATTTCTTTTTGCGATAATTCCTTCAAAATCCCTCAATAAACGGGATTGATGTTTAATGCGTTTTCAAATGCCTCTACTCCGTCTCAAATGGGATCATTAAAATCTGAAGGAAGAAAGTGATAGTTTTAGTTTTACAGCAATATGCTTATAAATTTATTCCATATTGAGAAATAGATTGCTTTAAAATTCGTTTTTTTTTCTAATTTTTTTTTTACCAAAAAACCTTAAAATCTACAAAACACTTACAATGTCGTGTTTTTTTTTTATATCCAAAGCATATATTTGTTTTTGAAGCAATTTTTTTTTTTACCTTTTAAACATACATAAAGCAAAAAGACATTATTACACACAAGAATGGAGTTATTAAAAAAATGAAAAGAAATTAAACTTAAAATCGAAACTGACAGTAGCTTAAATATGAATACGTCTTCAAAGAATCTGGAGAAATTGGGCTGTTCTATTTCAGCGTTCAAATACTAGAGATACAAACATCAACTGAAGTGAATGCTTTTTTTTTTTTTTTTTTGGGGGGGGGGGGGGGGGGAAGGAATTTAATAGATGGATTTTTAAAATAAAGATCTCGATTTAAATCTACACAACGTGGATCAAAAAAGGCAACATCAAATTATGTTCAGAACTAGGCCATTTTTTTTTAAAAATTCTGGGCTAGATTTCTTTTCGTTCTTCCTTATTGTTTCATAATTAATATCAGTTTATACTCGTGCTGGTTGATTCAGCGAAGCCTGTTAGGTTACTTTTCTAGATATCTAGGACGTGAAATCTAATGAAAAAATCATATTTTTCCTCAACCTCTTAGTATGAAATATATATATATATATATATATATTCTATTTTTTTCCTCAAAGGAATTCAAATAATTAGTAACTTGTGATGTAAATCTAGTTATTATTTATAAGCCCAGATTTAGAATTTTGACCTAAAATCTAAAGTAAGATAATCTTTATGAATAATATTCTTAAATTAGATTAGTTAAATAACTTTGCATGCCTCATACCACTGTTTAGATTGTTGATAAAGACACGCCACCATGTGGGTAGGCCAATCCTGTTAGAGACAATAAGATCTACAAAAGAAGTTCACAGCATCATTGATCTTATCTAGTATAGAGATGAACTGAAAAAAGTGCATAAACAATATACTAAACATTATACAGCAGGATGCCCATAACGTTATTCTAACCCTAAGATCATTGTATCTAATACAGGCGTGTAAGCGCAAGACCTGCGCCAACAGAACTGTTTTCATGCACTACAATGGAGCCGCTATTCCTCCCACCATGTAGCGTCTGACACCAGGTTTGATGACCAGAGGCAGTAATTACGTCTGGCAGGACCAACACCTGGACCAGGTCACAGCCACCCCGTACACCAGCGGCGGATGCACGTCATAGAACCAGGTGAGGAAGTTCGTACTCATAGATATGTTAGCTAGCGACGCTGCAAAATAAGACTGTCTTGCGGCAAAGACATTTTTGAGTGGATACAACTTTCTTAAAGGAAGCTTGAAGTTTCTCCAATTCATACTGCTCTATATTCTAACTCTCATTCTGTTTTAGAAATAAAAGCACTTTGAAACGTCGAGGATTTCAAGCCTTCTTGACGAAAATGGCAATTTTCCCAAGTGGTCGTCTGCCGCAACACGTCTCATTTTGTAGAGTCGCTATTCTGCCCCACGCGTCTTGGCTTCACTGGTCGATTGCTTGTATTGATATCAAACAAACCCAGTCAACCGTGGACGGTGATAAGGGAAATTTTTCGCAATTTTGAATTAAGGACTAAAACAATGATGTCACTATTTCTTGACGACGAAGTTTGCGGGGTCTAAATAATTTACCGCTTATCTCCCTTAACCCTAAAAGTGAAATCTTTCAATGTGTTCAAAGACGTATTAACAGCTGCTTACAACACCCTCGCTCTTTTTAGATGTTATTGACTGGGAATAAAAGCCACTATTTATAGTTACAACTAAGCCCGTTGGGCATAGATGAGGGTAGATCCTTAAAATATTAATCTTATATTCTTTACAATCACAAATGCCATTACACTATTACTTCTTATATGAAAAAATTTTCCCCACTCCCTCCCACTCTTCTTTACTCCCTCCCACTCCCTCTCACTCTCCATCACTCCCTTACACTTCTCCTCACTCCCTTTTACTCCTCATTCCCTCCCACCCCTCCTCACTCCCTGCCACCTTTCCTCACTCCATACCACCCTTCCTCAATCTGTCCAACCCCTCCTCACTCCCTCCCATTCCTCCTCACTACCTCCCACCCCTCCTCACCCCCTGCCACTCCTCCTCACTCCATACCACCCTTCCTCAATCTGTCCAACCCCTCCTCACTCCCTTCCACTTCTTCTCACTCCCTCCCACTTCTTCTCACTCCCTCCCACTTCTTCTCACTCCCTCCCACTTCTTCTCACTCCCTCCCACTTCTTCTCACTCCCTTCCACTTCTTCTCACTCACTCCCACTTCTTCTCACTCCCTCCCACTTCTTCTCACTCCCTCCCAACCCTCATCACTCCCTCCCACTTCTCCTCACTCCCTCCCAACCCTCATCACTCCCTCCCACTTCTCCTCACTCCCTCCCAACCCTCCTCCCAACCCTCATCACTCCCTCCCACTTCTCCTCACTCCCTCCCAACCCTCATCACTCCCTCCCACTTCTTCTCACTCCCTCCCAACCCTCCCACTTCTCCTCACTCCCTCCCACTTCTCATCACTCCCTCCCACTTCTTCTCACTCCCTCCCACTTCTCCTCACTCCCTCCCAACCCTCATCACTCCCTCCCACTTCTCCTCACTCCCTCCCAACCCTCATCACTCCCTCCCACTTCTTCTCACTCCCTCCCAACCCTCATCACTCCCTCCCACTTCTCCTCACTCCCTCCCAACCCTCCTCCCAACCCTCCTCACTCCCTCCCACTTCTCCTCACTCCCTCCCAACCCTCCTCACTCCCTCCCACTTCTCCTCACTCCCTCCCACTTCTCCTCACTCCCTCCCAACCCTCTTCCCAACCCTCATCACTCCCTCCAACTCCTCCTCACTCCCTCCCATTCCTGCTTCAGTCAAATCCCTCAATCTGCCACTCTTGAAATTATGAGGATAAACTGTGACTGGTTCAAAACAACTTACTTAAACATATACAATTCTTAGACTAAGCACTGCTGAACACTATCTAAATTTCTAGCTCTCATACTTTTTACTTATGATGAACCCAGTAGTGTGCCTCCTCTGGATCTTAATTAGATACAAGCATTATTACCAGTTAAAGAAATACACGCCTACTTTAGAGAAAATCAAACTTTGGGACAACAACAATTTTATATCCTCCAGGACTACTTATATTGCAGTTTTAAGGCTTTAAAATCTTTGAGATAATCATATGGTTGACTTAAGTTTTTTGGTTGTTGTTTTTTCTTTGTCAAAAGAACACCCTATCTATGAGAGTGGATCAGAAGTCTTGAGCAAAATAAAAAATAAACCAAATCTGGACGCTTCCCTTCACACAGCTCCTTGTTTCGGTATATATCCTCGTACTGAGACCATAATATCTTTTATGTAATACTGACGTGGTGCACTGCAGGTACAATTAAAAGCGAAACCTGATGAGGTTAAAAAAAAGTATTATCCAGAAAAACGGGAAAAAGACGAACAAGATTAGTCGTTATAAGTGTGTCATAACATACGGCACCATAGCATTACTGTCGTATCAACTTTCCCAAAAAAATAAAAAAATCTAAGGTAATAAATAAAATTGTTTGCTAACAGCAACGGAGTTGAGGATAAAAGACATACTGGTGACAGACTGAAGGATCTTTATATCTATCTGGCTAACTTAAATATTATGCAACTATTATTTTTTTTTAATCAGCTTTCACTGATTCATTCATATCACCTTCACTGCAGGCTTTTAAATAGAATTGTCTGTCCTTTCCTTTTCTGAAACGGCATTAATCAGGAAATAATATTATAGATATACATATATTTTACACATATACATATAATGTATATAATATCTCTATCTGTATCTATCTATCTATCTATATCTATCTATCTATATATATATATATATATATATATATATATATAAAGCACAACAATGTTAACAATAACAAAAACCACAACAACGAAACAAACAAGTATTTTGTATTCGAGATTTTCTTTTTGCTTACAGATTATTTTTTTTTATTTAGCTCTTCGCTCTTTTTCTGCAATACAGAAGAGGGATGAGATCATTTTTTACTTGGAGATTAGACAAAAGTTAAAAGCTACATTAGATAAACTGTTTTATACATTGAACTAAAAATCTACAGAACCTACAAGTATAAAACGGTATTTAAAGAAAGGGTAAAACAGCAAAAGAAATTCCACGGTTTAGTCTACCGAAGATAGAGAGTTCAAAAAGGGTTAAAAAAAAGAGTAAAATGGCAAAAGAAATTCCACGGTTTAAGAGCAGGAGCGAGATTGGTGACAGGTTCGTGGGTGTTTTGAGTAAACACCGAAAACATTAAGCCACTAAAGTCAAAAGATGGTGCAATTCAAGCAAAACTTTGAGGATACATTGGAAAAAAAAAAGCCACGCCCAGTCGAAACACTGAAGTTTGTTAATAAAACACTTCAGCAAAAGAGTGGCTGTAGAATTAGGTGACGAGTACGAAGCCAGGGGCAGGAAACCGACTCAGGTTTTGGCTAACATTTCAGGTAATTCGGTGCTCGGAGTGCTCTGCCCCTGTCCAACTACCGCACGTCTAGGACAAATACAGCCGAACCGCGATAAAAGCAGTTTTAATTCGTCTGGCATCTGGCCTCGGTTCCACCCGTTTGTTCAGTGACGACTCCACATCAGCCGGACCCGGGGCTCCAGTATTTACAAATACATTATTCGTAGCTTTGTCAAATAGTTCGACAAGCCTTATCGGGCAGATCTCCATGCCGCTAAAAGGGTTGCCAAATTGGTATTCTTCTTTCTACATCCGCAACAAATGAACTCTGTTTGACAAAGTTGATTTATGTGAGATTCTGATATGGCGATGGTATTCAAGGAATCACGTATTGCGTGGAAAATATGGGAGCTTGTTCCGTTTGTTGTTGTTTTTTTGTTTTTTTTTTCAGTTGAAATAGTATAAAAATTATAGAAAATCAAACGTATTAATTCTTTTCTTTCTCTAAAATAATTGATTTAAGTTATAACCGTTGTCTTACATTTTGACCTTCTACGCTTGACATAAAGAGAGAGAGAGAGAGAGAGAGAGAGAGAGAGAGAGAGAGAGAGAGAGAGGAAATAAAAGAGCGAGAGAAAGGGAAAAAGAAAGAGGTAAAGATAATATGTATAAATTATGTATATATACAGAGAGAGAGAGAGAGAGAGAGAGGGAGAGAGACAACAGACAGGCAGACCTACATAGAAAGACAGGCAAGACAAACAGAGAGAAGGAGAGAGAGAGAGAGAGAGAGAGAGAGAGAGAGAGAGAGAGAGAGAGAGAGAGAGAGAGAGAGAGAGAGAGAGAGAGAAAGAAAGATGTAGGTATAAAATGTGAATCCTTGTTTTAATAAACCAGAGTGATGGAAACCTCCCCTCTCCTGTCCTCACTTGAACCATAACATAACTTGACTGACTCTCATCCTCGAGCTACTACATGAACCATAAACATAACTTGACTGACTCTCATCCTCGAGCTACTACATGAACCATAACATAACTTGACTGACTCTCATCCTCGAGCTACTACATGAACCATAACATAACTTGACTGACTCTCATCCTCGAGCTACTATATGAACCATAACATAACTTGACTGACTCTCATCCTCGAGCTACTACATGAACCATAACATAACTTGACTGACTCTCATCCTCGAGCTACTACATGAACCATAACATAACTTGACTGACTCTCA
The DNA here is from genome assembly GCA_033675545.1 of Elysia crispata. Classification (NCBI taxonomy): domain Eukaryota; kingdom Metazoa; phylum Mollusca; class Gastropoda; family Plakobranchidae; genus Elysia; species Elysia crispata. Next base: position 98,333 of record JAWDGP010005591.1, read on the forward strand.
TCCTCGAGCTACTATATGAACCATAACATAACTTGACTGACTCTCATCCTCGAGCTACTACATGAACCATAAACATAACTTGACTGACTCTCATCCTCGAGCTACTACATGAACCATAACATAACTTGACTGACTGTCATCGTCGAGCTACTACATGAACCATAACATAACTTGACTGACTCTCATCCTCGAGCTACTACATGAACCATAACATAACTTGACTGACTCTCATCCTCGAGCTACTATATGAGTTTGAAAAAATTGCACCGGGAGGGATTGAAGTACAAAGATTTTTTTCTGTAATTCTAATTGATGAATCAATTGATAAACCCATACTGCTCCTCGATGGGCCTGGTCCAGGAAATGTTAAAGATCTCCAGATATTATATGACAATATTTACATATTTACGCCTTTATAAAGTCAGCATCAGTGCGGTCATGTGTGATAGCTCACTAGAATAATTATAAATATTTTATTAGCGTCAACATGACAGTAGTAGTAGGAGTAGCAGCAGCAACAATAGTAGTAAAAGTAGTATTAACAACAGTAGTAATTGTAGTAGTAGAAGTAGTAGTAGTAGAGGTACTGGTAAGGCCGAAAAATGCTTGAGTTTATGGGATAAGAACTATCGATTTAGAGGTGCTTCGGCACCCATCGCCTTGCCACTCAAAGAGAACATAGCTTATACCACTACACTCCCTAAAAAGAGTTTCATGGCGAAGGTATTTACTAAGCCTCCCTGAGTGACTTGCAATCTTGATTGGGAAGATTCAAATCGCACCAAAGACAACCATTGAATATGGAAGCACCAACATTTGTCAATGGACGCACGAACATCTAGGACGGACGATAATAATATGTAAGCCTCAAATATATAGTAGTTTCAAATTTAGATCTAGAGGAGTCAGATATTTGGTTTAATTATAAGTAAGTATTATAAGAGCTAGAATTTTGGGTGGTAATTATCAGTGGTTAGGATAAGGTTTTAAGTGAAAATGACCGAAAATGCTTGAAAATGTGGGATTATAACCATCAATTTATAGATGTTTTGGTAATCTTATGAGTCTACATTAAGCGCAAAAAGTTGAAGACACCACCTACATGCTAATATTGCAGTACCGCTGGAGTGTTGAAGAGAAGGCTCCACAGACCTCATATCTCTCGTTTACACAGTGGTCTTGAGAGACAATCAGTTTTTAATTCTGTTTACAGTCAGAAGTCTGAAGACGCCATCAATATGATAAATCTGGAGTAGACTCAGAGGCCTGAAAACATCGCTATTCTTGAAAGTCTTCACTCAAAATGCAAATTTGGAGATATATCCGTTTCGGATTGTTTTATTTCACCTATTAGTTTGGAGACATCATAACTTCAGTTTGCCTCTATTCCACATATAAGTTAGTATACATCAACTTTTAAGTTTGACATTATCCCACCTATAAGCTTGGAAACATCAACATTCTAGTTTGCCATTATTCCACCTATAAGCTTGGAAACATCAACATTCTAGTTTACCTTTATTCCACCTATAAGTTTGGAAACATCACCTTTCTCGCAAGTCAATTCGACACATGGATGGCTGGGATTACCACAATTGCCGTATGTCTTAATTGCACTCTTTAGTATAGTAATATGAATATTGTAAGTCTCGCACATTTTATTTTGGAAGCATCAGGAATGGTAAATTTTAGTGAACTGTCAGTCTATCACCTTCTCTGTAACCTGCGTGCCAGTTAAAAGTATAATTCTAAGACCATCGAAAATAGAAATCTTACTGAAAGTTCAACTTGGCTAAAATGTGAACTTTATATTACACCAATACCTATCAGGTTTTAAACTTTTATATGAGTACCTTCATTTATGAAAATTTGGTGTGTCATACAAGTGAAAGATATATTTGGAAACAAACATTTTATTTTCAAACTTTTTTATATTTTTTATTATATTTCTCCGTCGAGTTCAGCATTCAGTGATTGCAGGCGGACAAGTTATAGCAGGCAGAGCTCTAGGAGGCATAGAAAAATAATATTTATGAGAATGATTGGGAGAAATCAAACAAAACTAGGGCTTTCTTAGTTTGGTAAAAATCGTTTTATCAGAGTAATCTTGTATGTCTAATGTTGTTTCTTTATTTTTTTTTTTTAATTTCTCCTTTTTTCGAGGGCAGGGCTTGCACTTTTGTACTGATGTCTCAAAATTCTGCTTACATTTCACACATTGATAAAATGTAATTATCAGTCTAACCTGACCTTAAAGAAAAAAAAATGATTCGTTTCATCATTCAAACACCTCATGGGGTTAGAGGTACTTGATGCTTTAACATTATCGTAAAAACTTGATCTATTTTCTAGCCGCCTAGATCCATAATTATATAGAGAACAAAGCCTCCGAAACTCATCGGGGGCTCGTGGAGAAAACAGGAAGAGCAGAAGTCGAAAGCAGAATCAATTAACGGACTTGACCACGAAGAAGACGCGAACGGTAACTCGAGTTTTACGATCTGTACTAAAAGTGCAAGTGAAACCTGATCCACCCATCTTGACTCAAGACGCAGAGACGAGTGACTCACTAAAATGCTGCCACCACACCCACCCCGCTCAACAGGAATACAAAATCAAGAAAGAACTGGAAAAAAAAACTTAATTCGAACTTTTTTAAGAGTGGTGAGTGTTCTTGGAGACACAAGGTGTCTCTGCCAGCATTACTCAACAAGTTTCAAGTGCGCCCTCAGTGCGAGGCTCGACAGTAAAGTATGGACAGCAGCCTATTTTCAGAGAAAAGGTTCAGCCCCAAAGACTATGATGTAAACCTCATGAAATGAAAACCAGATACTAATTACTCTCAAGTAATGAAAGTAATAAGGAAAACCAAGTAACTCTGTACTTTCCCAACTGATTTTTTTGGATTCTTTGAAACGCTAATTAGAAAGCTATGAATTTTCGCATTAAGTGCATAAAAGTCCGCTGGCTTGCGGGAATTCTTAGACACGAAGTTATTTGAAACTTCACGATAAGGAATGTTTTAAAAAAAAGTCTGTAGATTTGAATTTTCTAAAAATACCTAACTATTGTCATTGCACTTGATTCGAGCATTAATTTTTCTAAGATTTAATGAGCTTTTTCCACTCAAAACTCAACCGAATTGTTTGAAAGCACTTAAACGATTGATTTTGCATTTCTCTCTCTAGAAGATGGTTTGTAACGTCAGTTAGTTATCCATTTTCATATAAATCAGATCAAAAGGATTTTGGTTGTCTACATCGACAAAAATACAACCACAACAATTATAGCAACTATAACAACAACAACAACAACAACAACAACAACAACAACAACAACAACAACATAACGAGGAATTAGTTCTTTCTCCATCGAGAGTCCCAGATATCTTAACGATCCAAGTTAAGGTGTCCAGCTAGAACATTGGTTATCAAGTTACAAGATTTTTATGGTCAGTAAAAGTTGAGATGATAGCAAGACCATTGTTTACCACTTTACAGCATTCTTGTGTAATTGCAAGTTAAGATGTCCAGCTAAATTATTGTCTATCAAGTTACATACAGGATTCTTATGACTAGTAAAAGTTAGGATGTCTAGCAAGGCAATTGTTTACCACGTCAAAGGCTTCTTGTGATCAGAACAAGTTAAGATGTCCATAATAGACGATTGTTTATCAAGTTACTGGATTCTTGTGATCACAACAAGTTAAAATGTCTCTAGAGACAATTGTTTACCACGTCAAAGGCTTCTTGTGATCAGTACAAGTAAAGATGTCCATAATAGACCAATGTTTATCAAGTTACAGGATTTTTATGATCAGTATAAGTTAAGATGTCCAGCAAGACCATTGCTTACCACGTTACAGGATTCTTGTGTTCAGTACAAGCTTAAGATGTCCATCTAGACTGCTGTTTACCAAGTTACAGGACTCTTGTGGCCAGTCGAGAGTGTTGTCTGAAGCACGTGGGTCTGATCAGAGCAGACGTTGGTGTAGCCGGAATCAAGTCTTGGTGACCTATCTCGGTGAGCATTTCATGTCCTCCGAGTCAACTTGTATGTTTCAACCACAACAGTCTGTAGCAGACTTTGGAGGGGTGAGACTAATCTAGTTATGTTCTTCTTTTTTTTTTTTTGAGTGTGTGTGTGGGGGTAGTGTGGGGAGAGAAGTTACAGCAAGACCCTAGATTTAGACGCCGCTAGATATGGAAATAGCAGTGTGGTCTCGGGGCGCCTAATGCGTTTAAGATATTTCCCTGTGATTAAAGAGCGAGCCTCGTTGTGACCTGTCTGGGTGGAATCTGTGTGAGTCCACCAGTCAACGATCAACAAGGTGGCATTTGACCTGGCGAGAAAACAGAAGGAGGCCGAACGTTGGGGGAGTGAGGGGAAGGACACGTGAGGAGGGAAAAACGTGCGAACCAGATAAATAGATAGGAAGGTGCACACGCACACATACATACATGTAGACATACATATATAGATAGACAGACTGAAAGACAAGAAGATAGATTTCGATAGATAAAAAGACGGATGGATAGATAGATATAATAAATATATGTATTTAGGCAGGAAGGCAGACTTCGAAAACATACAAACGTACAAAAAGATATTCGATAAATCCTTCTTTTTTTCAATATAGAAGTAGAAATTTTGTGCTAGTGTAAGCTCAGGCGAAAACATTGATACAAAAATTAAGGAAACGAGGAAAAATAAAAAGAATATTTTGGTTGAAGGCAGTGGCAGCAGTATTACTGAAACATCCGTGCCACACAACAAAACAAAACAAATACTACTCATCGAAGTTGTAGAAATATGAATAAGTAAAATACTACTCATCGAAGTTGTAGATATATGAATAAGTAAAATACTACTCATCAAAGTTGTAGATATATGAATAAGTAAAATACTACTCATCGATGTTGTAGATATATAAATAAGTAAAATACACTCATCGAAGTTGTAGATATATGAATATGTAAAATACTACTCATCGAAGTTGTAGATATATGAATATGTAAAATACTACTCGTCGAAGTTGTAGATATATGAATAAGTAAAATACACTCATCAAAGTTGTAGATATATGAATAAGTAAAATACACTCATCGAAGTTGTAGATATATGAATAAGTAAAATACACTCATCGAAGTTGTAGATATATGAATAAGTAAAATACACTCATCGAAGTTGTAGATATATGAATAAGTAAAATACACTCATCGAAGTTGTAGATATATGAATAAGTAAAATACTACTCATCGAAGTTGTAGATATATGAATAAGTAAAATACTACTCATCGATGTTGTAGATATTTATATGAATTAGTAAAATACACTCATCGATGTTGAAGATATTTATATGAATTAGTAAAATACACTCATCAAGGTTGTAGATATTTATATGAATTAGTAAAATACACTCATCGAGGTTGAAGATATTTATATGAATTAGTAAAATACACTCATCGAGGTTGTAGATATTTATATGAATTAGTAAAATACACTCATCGAGGTTGTAGATATTTATATGAATTAGTAAAATACACTCATCGAGGTTGAAGATATTTATATGAATTAGTAAAATACACTCATCGAGGTTGAAGATATTTATATGAATTAGTAAAATACACTCATCGAGGTTGAAGATATTTATATGAATTAGTAAAATACACTCATCGAGGTTGTAGATATTTATATGAATTAGTAAAATACACTCATCGAGGTTGAAGATATTTATATGAATTAGTAAAATACACTCATCGAGGTTGCAGATATTTATATGAATTAGTAAAATACACTCATCGAGGTTGCAGATATTTATATGAATTAGTAAAATACACTCATCGAGGTTGCAGATATTTATATGAATTAGTAAATTACACTCATCGAGGTTGCAGATATTTATATGAATTAGTAAAATACACTCATCGAGATTGCAGATATTTATATGAATTAGTAAAATACACTCATCGAAGTTGTAGATATATACATAAGTAAAATAAAATTAGGACTTACAGACTTACAGACACGGATAGAAACTGACAAACCAATAAAGACAGAGATGTACACACAAAGAGGGGAGGAACCGGCGGACAATCAAAGGCAAAAGGAGCGGTTGGCAATTAGAGAGACAGATTCAGAAGATTCGGAAATGTATTCAGTAAGAGAGGGAAACAGAAAATAAAAGAGGAACAGAAAAACATGGATAGACAAAACAAAGTGTTGTATGCAAGCTGTTAGAGTATAAATCAGACTGACTGATACAAACAAATGAAGAGAGAGAGAGAGAGAGAGAGAGAGAGAGAGAGAGAGAGAGAGAGAGAGAGAGAGAGAGAGAGAGAGAGAGAGAGAGAGAGAGAGAGAGAGAGAGAGAGAGAGAGATAGACAGACAGACAGACAGACAGACAGATTGAACGCCCAAGGTAGAAAGAGAGAGATAGAAAGGCATACAGACAAGCAGGAAGTCAGAGAGCGGCAGATATGCGCAGATTGCGACAGAAAAACCTGCTCAGATGGCGGCAGACTCATACAAAAAGTCGCATGGAGATAAAAACAGAGAGAGGCTGCCAAGGACCCAGTGAGACAGACAAACAAAACAGACAGGGCTAAGGAAATTATGATGAATTGCTTCATTTTGTCTTGCTACAAAAACAAATTATTAGGGTTTTGGAATCATCGTCTACAGATTAAAAAAAAACTTGGCTTTATTGGGCTGTTTCATGGGACATGGTACATTTCTGCTACCGTTATTGGCATAAAACTTGGCTTTATTTCAAGGAATATCTTGAAAAATTAAAAGATAGATTATAACAAATTAAGTTTGGTGGATCAAAATAAAAGAAAGAAGTATGCCATATAAAATGAAAAGGGAGAAAATTACAGGAAAAACAGAACGTAAAGAAAGGACAAGATGACCAAAAAAAAAGAGTTGATGACATATGTCCTCAACATTAGTTTATTTAAATGCTGTGATTATAACTATTGAGAAACACACTATGATACTAGTGCCAATTACAGATGAATTAAAAGATTTTTTTAAAAGGAAAGACAGCCGGGAAAAAGTGAACAAATACGCATGTAGAGTAACAGAGAAGTAATCATGAGGTTCAAAATGTATGTGAAAAGTAGAAACAAATGGGAGAGGTGAAAAGGAAAAAAGAAGTTATAGAGGGAGATGGACAAAAGTTTTAAAAAAAATGAAACGAAAAAGTAGGACCTAAAAATTACATAAACAAATAAATTCTGCAGGAACTAAGCTTAGTACAACTATCTTTTTCGAACTTCAGAACAAACTATGCGTTAAAAGCAGTCTGGCACAGAGGCAATATTGTTCATTTATGATATAATAAATATACAATTCTTTTTGCACTCCTATGAAGAGTGTAACAATATGCGCATTAGTAAACTTTTTTCCAAAAGGCTCAGACTTCTAATATTTGGTGCTTGCGATGTTCGCTACCGACTGCTAGTGGTTGGAAATCCGTAGCTCTATCGCTGGACCACAATGCCATACGGCAAAGGTATCTCTCTCTCTCTCTCTCTCTCTCTCTCTCTCTCTCTCTCTTTCTCTCTTTCTCTCTCTTTCTCTCTTTCTCTCTCTCTATCTTTCTCGCTCACTCTCTGTCTCTCTTTTCTCTTTCCCTCTCTCTCTCCTTCTCTCTCTCTTTCTTTCTCTTTCTTTCTCTCTATCTCTCTTTGTGTCTCTCTTATCTGCTAATCCTTCTCCGTGTCAGTAGAACAATCCAGAGTTTCCCGGAGATAACACCAACGACTCGCGGTGATAACACCAGAGATGGTCCGGTGAAAACACCAATTTCGGCGCATCCTTCCACTGTTAGATTAGCTCTCGATAAACAATTACTAGTAACAATTTATTGTCACAGGACCCAGATGAACGACTCAATCGTGACTGAAGCATTAATCTTCCGGAAACTTACTCCTGCCTGTAACCATTTCTGGTTCTGTAATCAAAACATAGTCCCAACATACAAAACGAATGGATTCTGCTTACAAGGACAGAAGTAAATTTGAAATCCCAACATTCCTGTTTGCATTCCCAAATGATAGGTTTTGTTGGGCATTTATTTTGTTTTTTATGTATGCAAAGATTTAACCGATAAACGCTATTCTGAGTAAACAGATTATCAGAATATAAACCAACACCTCCCATAGTGTGTTGCTTGCAGTCTCTTCTTAGCAGCTCAGACATAGGAGCACACACTGAATATCATGTTAAGTCTTAAACACGCTAAGAAAAAAACGTTATTTACAGTAAGGAAACTTTGCAGCATTAAACCTTATAATTATTAAAAAAATCATTGAAAATGAAATCTTTTAAAAAAATGGCCTCGATTTCTTTTATGAAATAGAAAGAAAGCGTTGGAGTATTTTCTGGGCGAAAAAAAACAAGGCCAGGAAGAATTGTATCTTTGGAAAAACTTTGTAATTATACATATAGCGTTTCCAAATCGGCCAAAGAAAAAAAAAAAGCAACTGTTGTATCTCCGCCTTGCACAGGTCCATGTGCTTCATCTGCGCATGTAAACTGGTGTGAATAGGTTTTGACAGTTTCATCACACACTCTCAGTATAAATCGCGAAGCATTCGGTGTAGAGCGAGAGAAAGCGAAACGAAAAATAGGCTTTTAACAGCTAGCACTTCCTCGAAACACGAAAAACCGTTCTTTATGTCCTGGAATTGTCCTGGAAATGTCCTGTATAGCGGAAGTCACGTTTGCTAAATAATTCTATCAAGTGCGAGTGACCGCTCTTGATGATCGTGCCAGCTGGCTCTTTTTTTTTTATTGTATTTTTAGGACGATCTGGTCTGCAGAAGTGCATTCTCCACACGGCTGGAGAAAGAGCCAGAGAAAACGGGGTTGGGGGCGATAAGCTTTGTGTGCTGGCCGTAACATTTATTACACAAAATAAACGGAAATTGTGGGAGCGTACAATTATTATAATTGATGTTGTTAAATGGATGAAGAGATCAATTGACTCGAGTGACAGATTTTTGGCACATACCCACACAAATAACTTAAACAGAAAAAAATAATAAAAGATGGACGGATAAGTATACCTAGAAGTTAAGATAAATAAAGACATGGGAGCGAAGACTTGGTATGCAGAAAGATATAGCTAGATAAAAAGATAAAACTGTTTTAGGCTTTTGTTGGATAACTTTAAGTCAGTGACAGTTTCAGTAATCTTTTCATTTCTCTTTTTTATCTTAATGAATTTTAAGTATGAGCATCCTATCTCTTCCTTTTTTCCTATTTCTCTCTCTGTCTCTGTCTCTGTCTCTCTGTCTCTGTCTCTGTCTCTCTGTCTCTGTCTCTCTCTCTCTGTCTCTATCCCTCTGTCTCTCTATCTCTCGGTCTCTCTCTCTCTCTCTCTCTCTCTCTCTCTCTCTCTCTCTCTCTCTCTCTCTCTCTCTCTCTCTCTCTCTCTCTCTCTCTCTCTCTCTCTCTCTCTCTCTGCTTGTTTCCTGCCCGTTCTTTTTATACCTGCTCCTCTTTTCTTTCCATTCTTTTCCTAGTCTTTTCGTTATTCTCGCTCTTTCAATTTTTTTTCCTCTTTCACTTTCAACTTTCTTTGTTTAGTGTCTGTCTTTATGTCTCTCCTCCTATATCTTTCTCCTTCTCTTAACCAGCATGTCATTTGTTCATCCTATCCACTTGTCTCTTCCTTCTAAACTTCAAGATCGGCATGTAAGAAAACCTTAAAACGCTGATTGACTGTAAATGGAAAAGTTTTTTTTTTTTTTATTATTTTACCGTGAAATCAAACAGCAACATGTCTGATTTCACGCTACAGAAATCTCATGACATCGAGATTGACATTGCCCTTTCATTCTCGAATATTCGAGATTAATAATCGAAAATTGACAACACAAAAACAAACGAATCTGACCGTTGCAATTAAATTTATAAGGGCTCATCGATGTGTGATGTGTGGGAAATCTTTTCCGCATCGTAAAATGAAATAATTATATCATCTTGAAATAGTTGAAATCTGTTTTACGTCCCTTGACTCAATCTCAATTTTTTTTTTGTGAGCACTTCATTCTTCCGTAAAAAACGTAGTAAAAAAAGACAACAACAAAAATCCCTACAAAACGAATCAAAAAACAAAACAAGTGTTCGGAAATGAAGAGGAGGAAGTTCGAAGAAATTGTGAATCAGCGTCTCTGGATGAAGCATGACGGGAATTCAATGAAGCAATCTTAACAATCAGTAATCGAAAAATGGTTTGTAACGTCATCGACCTCATAACTAAGGCATGTTACCTATTTAGAACTTAATTGGTGATTGCTTGCCTCATTTGATTTGCTCTTTAAAAGGAAAAAAAAGTATAAAAAGCAGTGGATCATGATGAAATCAGATTAACCGTATTCGGATGTGATGGTTTATCTAATTAGAGGGAACCCACTGAGGACATCAAGGTTTTTTTTTTTCCACTGTAGAAATAGTTATGTACACAAAAAAAAACTTATTAACCCACTACATCCAATAGGGCCGCGTCTAATGGCAAAAACCGAAGGTAGGAAATGTGAAACAAACAAAGAAAATTATTTTAAACCGCAGAAAACAAGCACTTTATTACTGAAGAATTTGTGGTGTTCTGTTGACTCCACACACAATGAATATTACATTGTCGTTAGAGAGATAGATAGATAGATAGATAGATAGATAAATAGACAGATAGGAAGAAAACAAATAAGGAGATTGGGATGAAGATAGATACAGAGATGCAAAGACAGATAATATCATGTTATTTAACAAGTCGATGTAACTGTGATTGTCAGACAGCAAGACAGACAGAAGCTACTAAATACAATGACATAAGATTGACAGATTATAACATAATGTGGAGAGAAATGTAGATAGATGGGTAAAAAGTAGATAGAAAAATAGACATACAGATAAAGAGATGAACAGCGATTGATAGATAGACAGAGAGACAGATGCATGTATAGACAGAAAGATAAATAGATAGATAGATAGAGATAGAGATAGAGAGAGAGAGAGAGAGAGAGAGAGAGAGAGAGAGAGAGAGAGAGAGAGAGAGAGAGAGAGAGAGAAATAACAAAAAAATTAAGGAGATAGGGATGTGCATAGATAAAAGATGCTCAGACCGCTCCGTTACCATCTCATTCAACAGGTCGATATAACCTAGCAAACACTGTGATTGTCAGACAGCAAGACAGACAGAACCTACTGATACGGTGACATAAGATTGATAGTTTGTAACATATGTGGAGACAAATGTAGGTATAGATAGATGGACAAACAAATACGCATATAGATAGATGGACAGACAAATACGCATATAGATAGATAGACAGACAAATACGCATATAGATAGATAGACAGACAAATACGCATATAGATAGATGGACAGACAAATACGCATATAGATAGATGGACAGACAAATACGCATATAGATAGATGGACAGACAAATACGCATATAGATAGATAGATACATTGACATATAGATAGCCTGATGGAGGAGCGATGTATAGACAGATATCTAGATAGATAAGAAAGATGCATAGATAGAAAGATAGATAGATAGATAGGTAGAAATACATAGGCAGGTAGATAGATAGATAAAAAAGATGCATAGATAGAAAGATAGATAGGTAGATAGGTAGAAATACATAGACAGATATCTAGATAGATAAAAAAGATGCATAGATAGAAAGATAGATAGATAGATAGGTAGAAATACATAGGCAGGTAGATAGATAGATAAGAAAGATGCATAGATAGAAAGATAGATAGATAGATAGGTAGAAATACATAGACAGATATCTAGATAGATAAGAAAGATGCATAGATAGAAAGATAGATAGATAGATAGGTAGAAATACATAGACAGATATCTAGATAGATAAGAAAGATGCATAGATAGAAAGATAGATAGATAGATAGGTAGAAATACATAGGCAGGTAGATAGATAGAAAGAAAAATAGATAACGACATAGATATTCATATAGAAAGATAGATAGAAAGAAAGAAGGATAAGGAGAAAGGGCGATAGGAAAATACGGAGATGACCAAACAGATGTATACCATGATTGTTATTTAACACGCATGATGGACAAACAAACAATCAGTTAATCTAACACGTTTATAGACTAACAAACAATATGTTAATCTGAAGGCTAGACAGAAAGAAGCCACTAATGAGGCGACATAAATTTGATCGATGGCAGCATTTATTATGTGGAGAGAAAATGTAGATAGATAGATAAATAGAAAGATAAATAGAGAGATTAGATAGATAGATAGATAGATAGATAGATAGATAGATAGATAGATAGATAGACGGACGGAAAATAGATATATAAATAGACAGACCAAAAAGCGATACATAGATAGATAGATAAAAAGATAAATAGATAATAAGATAGACAATCACATAGAAATGTTAGATAGAAAGAAAGAAGGGTAAGGAGGTAAGGAGATAGACAGATACGGAGGTGACCAGACAGATGCATGAGTATCATGTTGTTTAACACGTTGATGGAATAGCAAAATGCTGAGTTAATCTGAGGGCTAGACAGATAGAAGCTGCTGAGTACCACGACATAAGGCTGCATAATGGCTCAAAGCTCAAAGTTTTTATTTGATGTGATTGATCAGTGCTGAGGCTGCGTGAGAAAAGAAGTTTAAAGAGCCTTTCATGAGAAACCGGGTATTTATCTTTGTAATAAGCTTCGAGCATACTTTGGGAACATTTCCCTGGTTTCCGATTAGGTCATGAAACAACGGATTCTCGACTTTTACCACGATGTCGGCCTACGTGTCCAGTTTTTTAAGCTACTTATTTAAGCTAGACTCTAGATTTTTCCCAGTAGTTTGCTTTTTATGCTGTTCCTTTTAGAAAAAAAAAAGGAAAATCATTAGGGGAAAATTAGGGAAATAAGTTTTAAAGCAAAATAAACACGTCGAACGAACTGCATAATACTAAAAGTGCTTGCAAATTTCGCAAGATTGGGAATTCTACTCAATTTAACATGGTTTACCAACCACTGAGCTAGAAAACCCAGTAATGCAATGCTGAATTGCGAACTCTGTGAGGCTTATACGATAAACACTTCGTTCTGTACGTTTCCAATCTATTAATAGGTTGTTGTTTTTTTAATTCTTATTTTAAAGCTATGTACATCCGAACAAATTTAGCTCCCAATAGTTATTTGTTCCCACGAATAACAAGTGTTTAAGCAGATCTATAATCAGATTGGCGTTTTACAAAATAGCTAATCATTCCTATTTAAAGTTCTGTCTGCCTGATTTATGACTGTATAGAAGCTTTCAAGAAATCGCTTGTAAGTAGACAACAATTTAAACCTCAACCTGCCTGAGTTCAATAAAACAAACTGGGGATCTCGGGTTTGCTTCAGGTTTTAAGAGTCTGTTCTAATCTACTCAACATTTATTGTCAAATTGAAAATTTTGCGAACCAATCTAGGTTTCCAGAAATTGAAAAAAAAAATGAAGCTATCATAATCAGATTTCACGTTTCCCTGACTATAGACTTTGAGATTAGTAGACTTTGCCGAGACCATGGATATAGAGATGAAAGAAAGAAACAGCTTCTTTATTCTTCAGTCTTTCTTTATTAATCAATATAGACTGTGTTTGATAAAATATAAGCCATATTTATTTCTATAGATTTCTATTCTCTAATTTTCTGTCTGTAAGAAAATCTTTCTCTAATTTTTGTAACCCAATCCTCCGTAGACCTTAATATCCGAAGTCAAGCGGTGATTTTTGCTGATTTTGTCAATTTCAAATCGTAAATTATATATCTAGTGCCGACGTCAAAGTGTCGAATTCAAAGTAGTTAACCGCATCTCTTTGATTCGAGGCGCTCTCTGTAGTGTACTGCATCTATTACAGACTGGTATGTGAAGACTTCAGACAACAAAAACTTGACAAAATTTGAACCTAAAATTTCTTTCAGAAAACTGCTAGCAGTAAATTTTATTTTGTCTTTGCGAAATATCTTTCTTTATATATATATATGCAAAATATCTAGGCTTAAGATCTAACATATATGTCCAATTTTTTAAACAGATTCTTTACTTTAATCTTACACAATATACCATGAAGATCTATTCCAGGCGGTTTTAGATCTGCCGCCTACATTGTGTGCGTACTTTCAGTTTCATTCCTGCCATCTCTGCCCAGCTGTGCTTACAGGAAATAGTTTGTACATTCAGTTTTTCTTTTAAGAAAATAGTTATCACATTTTTGCCTTTAATTTTTCAAAAAACAAATAGGGCAATTTACAACCTCATACTACATTTGACGAGTTTAAATGGTCTAGAATGCTCGGTTAGGTGGACCTCATTTGTTGCTCGCCTCCTATATTAAGAGGTTAAAGTAGCTGCTTGCAGAGACCTGTGGAGTCAAATTACGGCGGACAACCTTATATGCGTCATAAGTACGTTATAATGGACCATGTTGGCTTCATAAACTCCCATTTCAAAGTAAAAACTCCTGATCTCAAAGTTTGCCGAATTACGTTTGCATTGTCGTCTTTATTTCGATTAATTTGATCTATAAATTTTCTGTGATATCTTCACTGTTTCTCACTCTTAATATCGATATATTGTGGATAGTGTGACGTCAAAAATTATTTCTTTGAACTATTTTTTATGCTTATATTGTTGAAAGCTTGTAAAAAAAAAACAAAAAAAACATACAATTTAGTCGTTATTTACTGTTTCCTTGAAAATTGTCTGTCCTTGACTTGTTTTTCATTAAAGAACGAACAAAATAATGGGAATAGTTCTGGAAAAGCAACAATATAGAACTCATTACAACTCAACGACTGCATCGCATCATAATAAAAAAAATCCGGAGCAGTTAGTTGAAAAGTAGCACCATGATCAGACAAGTCTAAGTCGTCAAAAAAAAAAAAAAAAAAAAAAAAACAAGAACAAAATTGCGCTAATGTATGCCGCCCGTGGCATTTTCATTTACCGAAGTAATATTCTATTTTGTGTTTTATTTCATAGCTTTCCATTGAAATTATCTGAATATTTCCGGGTAATGGGCGCCGTAGCTATAGAGTAATGTAGCCCAGGGTGCTCTGACGTCAGCGGCCTAGGTGCACTGAGAGGGTTAATAATCGTAAATTTTGCTAAAAGTACTTTCATTATTTCTTTTTTTTTTATGATATTGCTTTTTAAATTAATAATAATAATAATAATAATAATAATAATAATAATAATAATAATAATAATAATAATAATAATAATAATAATAATAATAATAATAATAATAATAATAACAATAATAACAATATGCATAATAATCATAACAGGAGAATAATAATAACCATAACAAGAGAAGAAGAAGAAGAAGAAGAAGAAGAAGAAGAAGAAGAAGAAGAAGAAGAAGAAGAAGAAGAAGAAGAAGAAGAAGAAGAAGAAGAAGAAGAAGAAGAAGAAGAAGAAGAAGAAGAAGAAGAAGAAGAAGAAGAAGAAGAAGAAGAAGAAGAAGAAGAAGAAGAAGAAGAAGAAGAAGAAGAAGAAGAAGAAGAAGAAGGAGAGAAAGGATATGATTAATTTAATCAATATTATTTTCAGTGTTAATATTATTTCGTCATTCTTGTCTTACTGTTTTTAGTTCTTTAATAAACATATAATAATATTAAAATACTTTGATTATTTTTAAAGTTCCTACTACTATTATTATTATTACTATTATTATTGTTACTAATACTACTGCTTCTACTACTACTACTACTACCACTACTACTACTACTACTACTACTACTACTACTACTACTACTACTAATACTACTACTACCACAATTACTACTACTACAAGTACTACTACTACAACTACTGCTACTGGAACACCTACTACTACTACTACTACTACTACTACTACTACTACTGGAACACCTACTACTACTACTACTACTACTACTACTGGAACACCTACTACTATTATTATTATTATTATTATTATTATTATTATTATTATTATTATTATTATTATTATTATTATTATTATCATTATTATTATTATTATTATTATTAATTTAAAAAGCAATATCATAAAAAAAAATAGAAATAATGAAAGTACTTTTAACAACATTTACGATTATTAACCCTCTCAGTGCACTGGGCCGCTGACGTCAGAGAAAATTGAAAGAATTGCTGGACATCTACGCCCCATTAAAGACCCGTATAGTTACCGATCGGCCATCCGCACCTTGGATGACATCACACATCAAGAACTTGAAAACTGAACGAAGGAGAGCAGAAAGAAAGTGGCACTCAACAAGCTTGTGTGTCCATAGAGACATTTATAGAGACTTAAATAGAAAATTGAAAAATGCCATCGAAACAGCAAAGAAATATTACTATTGCCATAAGATAGAGGAGTGTCTCACATCTAAAGCTCTTTATAATGTTGCAAACACATTGTCTGGAAAAGGAGGTAACAGCCAGGGTTCTATTCCTAAAACAATTCCAGCAGACAAACTTGCTGAGAGATTTGGTAATTTCTTCATTGAAAAGATTGCAAAAATTAGGAAACCCATGGATGCTGCATCCTCTTCCCTTCCCTCTTTTGATTGTTTTGATGGAGATTGTATGATGATGTTTGAACCTGTGACAAAAGAAGATGTTATGAAAATCATTAAGGCGTCACCACCCAAATCTTGCTGTTTAGATCCCATCCCCACACCATTGTTAGTTATCCACCTTGAACACCTTATTGAGCCAATAACAGCCATGATAAATCAGTCTCTTCTTTCTGGGATAGTGCCGGTCTCATTCAAACATGCTGTCGTTTTACCTCTGTTAAAAAAGCCAAATTTATCCCCTGAAGAGCTAAGCAATTTTAGACCTGTGTCAAATCTCCCTTTCCTTTCCAAGATTTTAGAAAAAGTGGTCCTTTTGCAATTGAAAAAACACTTGACAAAGAACAACCTTTTAGATAACTTTCAGTCTGCATATAGAGAATTTCACAACACAGAAACTGCTCTTCTAAAAGTTCAAAATGACCTCATATGTGCTGCAGACAAAGGCCATACATCTATTCTTGCTTTGTTAGACCTAAGCGCAGCATTTGACACAATTGATCACAGTATTTTGTTAGAAAGATTGTCTAAAACGTTTGGATTATCAGGGGTTGTCTTAAAGTGGTTTTCGTCTTATGTCAGTGGGCGTACTCAGTGTATAATGATAAACAACCAAACTTCTCCTGTATTTGACCTTAACTATGGAGTTCCTCAAGGATCTGTATTAGGACCTGTCCTCTACACCATATATACAAAACCATTAGGCACACTAATTCAAAGTTTTGATTTATGTTATCACATGTACGCTGACGACACCCAAGTGTACTCCTCTTCTCGTCCAGAAAACTTTACTACCTTAGTAAAGAAATTTGAGAGTTGTATATCACATGTTAAAAATTGGATGATTGTCAACAAACTTAAGATGAATGAAGACAAAACAGAGCTTCTAGCATGTAGCATTGATAGAAAAGCTTCTCCATATGCTGTTGACCACATGTACATTGATAGTGATCAGATATTGTTCTCTTCAAAAGCTAAAAATCTTGGTGTTTATTTTGATTCAAAGTTGTCAATGACCCCTCATATCAGCCATTTGGCCCAAATTATGCTTTTAGAGCTACGCAGAATTAAACAGATTAGATCTTTTTTAAATGAAGGGGCTGTGAAAACTCTTGTGTCCTCTTTCATTCTATCAAGACTAGACTACTGTAATTCCTTACTATATGGCTTACCCATGGACACACTAAAGAGGCTTCAATTGATTCAGAACAACGCTGCTCGTCTCATTTGAAAAAACGTAAAAGAGATCACTTAACACCCATGTTTAGGCATTTTTACACTGGCTTCCTGTACAAACTAGGATAAAATATAAGATTGCTGTCTTATGCTTCAAATGTGTTCACGGCTATGCCCCTAATTATCTTGTAGATCTTGTCGGTATGTACGTCCCCACTCGTAGCTTACGATCAGGTAACAAAGCTTTGCTGTCAGTTCCATGCAAACCATCAAGAAAAGACGGCCATAGAGCATTTGCACAATGTGCACCAGTTGTCTGGAATGCCCTTCCCCTTTCCATCAGGGAGGCGAGTTCTATAAGTCAGTTTAAGACCCTATTGAAAACACATTTGTTTACTGCACATGAAGACCTTAATTAGTCTGAGAAATTTGTCTTATTGTCAATGTCTTTTCTTATTTTCTTTGTACATGTAACTTATTTATTTTTTCCTCTTCTGCTTGTTTGAATTGTTAATGGACTATGTTTTAGACTATAGACTAGTGTCACTATGTTAAACGTTTGTAAATAGACTATTGTAAAGAGCTTCGAGCCTACAAGTAGGAAGAGGCGCTAGGAAATAACTTCATTATTATTATTATTATTACTACTACTACTACTACTACTACTACTACTACTACTACTACTACTACTACTACTACTACTACTACTACTACTACTACTACTACTACTACTACTACTACTACTACTACTACTGCTACTACTATACTACTTCTACTCTTCCTCCTCTTCCTCCTCCTCCTCCTCCTCCTCCTCCTACTACTACTACTACTACTACTACTACTACTACTACTACTACTACTACTACTACTACTACTACTACTACTACTACTACTACTACTACTACTACTACTACTACTACTACTACTACTACTACTACTACTACTACTACTACTACTACTACTACTGCTACTACTGCTGCTGCTGCTGCTACGTTACTACTACTACTACTACTACTACTACTACTACTACTACTACTACTACTACTACTACTACTACTACTACTACTACTACTACTACTACTACTACTACTACTACTACTACTACTACTACTACTACTACTACTACTACTACTACTACTACTACTACTACTACTACTACTACTACTACTACGATGATGACGACGACAACGACGACGACGACGACGACGAAGACTACTACAGCAGATGAACTATACATTTATAATACTCTCAGATAAAACTGTAAGATTGAAACAGACGATGTATTATAGAATCGGTCAAATTAGAGAATATAACTGTGTTTGCTTCATTTTCATATTTAACCCTCACTACATCATTATGTCCCTTTTGGTTAATTA
>JAWDGP010005591.1:122500-140000 GCA_033675545.1 Elysia crispata
TGAAGCATATTGAATAATGAGACGTGTTGACGTTATTGTTTATAACAGAAGGACACGTAGACTTGTCAAGGGAGATACTGTGGTCTTCTAGGTAAACAGACCTTGAGACAAACATAATTAGCACCTAATGGTCCTAAAGATCTCACTGGGGTCCTACAGGACTTAACACCATCTTCACAACCATCAACAACATGGCCTTACACCTCCAGGGCATGACACAGCCTTGCAGGACGGAGCGGCGGAGGTGCTAGTGATGGTGGAGAGCGGCGCTGGAAATAACGCCTTCACGTCCGCCGGCAAACTGTCATGGCCGACCTCCAGCTCTGCTTTAACCGCGATATTTGGAGTTACTTCCCCTTGTTGGCCCGCGCAGCCAGAAGGTCAAGCGACACCCGAGCCCTAGGGTTGGCAGCAACGTCCACGGCCAGAAGTAGGGTAATGATCACGTGGGACTCAATACGATACGGAGCGCGGGTTTGACACCGCTCTAATTATCTGCTAATGAGCACCAAAACATTCTAATCAGCGAAACTTGGGTGTCCAGCTCTGTCACACATCGTTAATGGCTGCGTAGAGCGTTAAAGTGGAGATAACATAAGTTTCGCATAAATGTCAAGATAGTAAGTTACTAAAAATAAAAAGAGGTTACGCAAGACATAGCAGATTTTTAATAACAATTGGCTACAAAACTAATGGAGAGAGCTGGAGAGAATACACGTTCGAAAGAAGAGGGGAAAACAAGAGGAGGGTGGGGGCGAAGGGTGTTAGTTTCATTAATAAGTGCAATTTACTCCCATAAAAGAAGCTTTACTTAGGTTTTAGTCTGGATGGATTAAAATTTCCTGAAACCATAGTAGGGTTGTTTTCTTTTTCTTTTTTTTTTTTTTTATGCGCGTGTTTTCAAACTGCTCCTCTTTCCATATACTAAGTACAACGCAAGGAAAAAAAAGGTGATGCTATTTTAGTGGAAATTGTTATTTACACTTTACTTAGGTTTTAGTCTGGATGGATTTAAATTTCCTTAGGACAAAGTCGGGGTTGTTTTCTGTTTTTAAACTCCTCGTCTTTCCATATATTCAGTACAACGCAGGGCAAAAAGGTGATACTATTTTAGTGGGAATAGTTACTTACGGTAAGGAATTCAAACAAAACATAATGAAAATCATGAATAGATGATAGTTTCATGCAAAGGTAATGTATAATAATCATACTGAAATATATTCCCCGGGGTCCGTGTTATATTATTTTTATATTTTAACATTAATAGTAGTTTACATAACTCCCAAGTTTGGCGGAAAAAAAAAAAACATTCTCTGTTTTTTTTTTTCAACCGTGAAAAGTCTGTCAGCTGGAGATCCGTCTTTTGCGCATTACAATTTTATTATGTTGCGTGCTTTTCAACAGAAGTCATTGTTTTGTGGCCTCCGCATTAAATGCTTCTTTTATTCAAGCTGATTCCAGAATAGAGCGTTGCACTTTATTCCTACAACATCGGATAGCTGGGTTCGCTCTAAACTTATATTTGATTGACTCAAATGAAACATAGAGAATGTTATTTTTCGTCCTCTCCATCCAATCAATAATATAAATTAGAAAAATCTAATGTTCCTATATCTTGTTTCGTTAGAAGTGAACTAATGAATGGAAACAAACGAGTTTTGTCAGCAATATGTCCGTTGAAAATAGGAGATTCTGACTTATGAGAATCGATCCGTATCTAGGTGTTGAAAGTGGAAGTCACTACCTTATCAGGATCGATCCCTATCTAGGTGTTGATAGTGGAAGTCACTACCTTATCAGAATCGATCCCTATCTAGGTGTTGATAGTGGAAGTCACTACCTTATCAGAATCGATCCCTATCTAGGTGTTGATAGTGGAAGTCACTACCTTATCAGAATCGATCCCTATCTAGGTGTTAATAGTGGAAGTCACTACCTTATCAGAATCGATCCCTATCTAGGTGTTGATAGTGGAAGTCACTACCTTATCAGAATCGATCCCTATCTAGGTGTTGATAGTGGAAGTCACTACCTTATCAGAATCGATCCCTATCTAGGTGTTGATAGTGGAAGTCACTACCTTATCAGAATCGATCCCTATCTAGGTGTTGATAGTGGAAGTCACTATCTTATCAGAATCGATCATTATGCAGGTGGGTCTTATTGGAGACCGAATAGCCCATATTATACCCAGATATGTTTATATTGTGTTTAACTCCATCGCATCATAAGTGACCTATGCTTTTTAACTTTAAGCACACTTTGAACAGAGTAAAGTTAACAAATATGTTTAGGAAAATGGCCGCCCTTCCACACACTCAACATAAGGGTAAGAGATTTGTTAAAGCTCGAGTGTGGGACGTGTGAGTGGTATATATTAACAAGTTGATTCGTTACTCAAAAGCGTGTCATTTCGACTTAGGAAGTTTTGTGTGTCACGCCTTACCTGAAGTATATTGTCCATCAGATTACCACGAAGAGCGCAGTTTTTAAGTTATATTGCTTCAATGGATTTTTTTTTCAAAATTTTATGTAGTTATGATACTAGAACAGCATGCAATATAAACAAGAACTAACCAGTGAAGGCAAATTGGACGATGTTAACAAATGTTAATGCTAAATCTCTCGTGTGGCAGACAAGAGGATGATCGTTGTGAAACTCACGTTCAAGATCTGAAGAGATTAAATGTCACCGCACGTGGCAGAGCATGAGGAGCATCCGCTTAAAAAAATTCAACGGCTCTAGAAAACAAAAAGATCAACAAAAAAAAAAAAAACAGAACAGAACAAAGTCACAGTTAAACTAAGGAAAGCATTGCAAAGAGGGAAACAACTGTAAACAAAGAAAGGATGCATCCCACCCCGTGATATCCGGAGTTTACACAACGCTGACATTTTCTGGAAACAACTATTTTTTTCTTGGTAAAACAGAGGAACTCGTTCCAAAGTCTCAATAATTAAAGTTACCTTTAATAATAATAAAAAAAAGGAAAGGAAGAAAACCCTCGAGCCATAAGTAACGTGTTGTGTAAATGTTTGCGTGGGTACTGGCCACCAATCTGAGGAACATGCTACACTCGGACAGTTTGAGGTTTATTTTTCGCCCCGCGCCAGGACTTAGCGTCCGATTCGAGAAAATTCTTTTTAATTCCTGAATCGCGCGATTCGTGACGCGAGGCTGTGCGTCAGTGAAATCTTCGCTTGAAGAATTACTTACACGATGAATTGTTTGAGAATATAATATACGAGGGGTGTATCGCAATCCCCCCCTCCCCCCACCCCAACCCGCCCTCCACCTTTTTAATTCCTGAGTCGCGCGATTCGTGACGCGAGGCTGTGCGTCTGTGAAATCTTCGCTTGAAAAATTACTTACACGATGAATTGTTTGAAATATAATATACGAGGGGTGTATCGCAATCCCCCCCCCCCCCTCTCCCCACCCCAACCCGCCCTCCACCTTTCCCCCGCAACCAACCCTTACACTTGTTTGATTATGTTTTTTTAGGTTTTCCTTTTTCTATTCACAAAGTTCTTGAGGTTTAGACCGGTTTGGTTTGATCTTTTTCCTTCTATCAACCAATCATTATGTGTCTATCTTTCTTCGACTAAATTATATATATATATACATACATAAAATGAAAGGAGGATAGTTAGAGGGAGACAGACAGACAGAGAGAAAGAAAGAAAGAAAAAGAGAGAGAGATAGAGAGAGAGAGAGACAGACAGACAGACAGACAGACAGACAGACAGAGACAGAGACAGAAACAGAGACAGAAACAGAGAGAGAGAGAGAGAGAGAGAGAGAGAGAGACAGACAGACAGACAGACAGACAGACAGACAGACAGACAGACAGACAGACAGACAGACATAGAAATAAAGAGAATTGAATGGTGAGGTTGGTCTATAAAGGTCTTTTCTTTGAGAACCTTTTTTCGAGGAGAGAAACAGTTTTATGCTTCCATTGTAACACTATTTAAAAAAAAATTGCTCATTCCGTAGTTTGCACTTATAGACATAAGACATAAAAGAGACCAGGTAAGCGATATGAACCCACCAGTGACTTGAATCTAGAAACAGATATCATAGGTTTCGACGTGATAGCTGGTAATGTCTAACAATAGATTAAACAAGATTTGTACTTGGCCGATAACGGTGTAGGCCTGACATTGTTGATAAAACAGAGTCTGCAAATTATCACGCTAGCCTTGGAGCTAAATTTTCCGGGGAAATTTTGATAAAAAATACTAGACAGATGCTTTTAGGTGCAAAACCGAGTTTGTTTTTCATATTCTTCCTTTTTTTTAAATTTCTGTTCCATTTGATAACACTAAGGTTTGGGATCTATGTTTGCTTTGAATTTAGCAAAACAGAAAGAAAGAAAAATCAGGCAAAACAAAATTAAAATATTCAAAATACTAAAACACTTTTTATCGTCTTGTCAAATGATTTGATTTGATTAGTTATCTTCATCAATTTTCGATTTATTTGCCTCCATAATGTTCGAAAAGCTTTTCAATATTGAATATTTAAGCTAGGCTGTTTAGGTCTTTACAATCTGATCAATCTGATCTGGTGTGTAATCAAGAGCTAGGCTGTTTAGGTGTTTACACGTCAATCTGATCTGGTGTGTAATCAAGAGCGGGCAATATTACACCTCACCATTCGACCAATCAGCTTTGGGTGCTGTTTGTAACAGCATAACAATTAATTAATTGCGCGAGATATCGTAGTGCACCGATTAAAGTGAAAACAAACATTTGACCATGTACAAGAAGCGAGGCAAAGCAAAAAGAGTGTTATGTAAACACTCTGACACGTGCACGGGGCCTAAAAAAAATAAACGAACAAAATAAAAAAAAAATAAAAAAAAGAACTCGCGCAAAAGAAAAGAAAATAATGGTAATTAATTCAAAATTCCGTATTATTAACATTTTTTTCATAGCAAAGTTTGCAAATTATCTTTACATTAATATAAATTATGGTTTTGTCAAGTCTTTATTAATTTCGGTTCTTTTTCGCAGGTGGACATAGTTAAACATTTACATCTGCTCCGTGCTTACTTCTCTGTGTGCTATTTTATCTATCTATCTTTCTATTTGTCTATCTATCTATCTATCTATCTCTCTATCTATCTCTCTATCTATCTATCTATCTCTCTATCTATCTATTTATCTATCTATCTATCTCTCTATCTATCTATCTCTCTATCTATCTATCTATCTATTTATCTATCTACCTATCTATCAATCTATCTATCTATCTATCTATCTATTTATCTATCTACCTATCTATCAATCTATCGATCTATCTATCTACCTATCTATCTATTAATCTTTATATCATATACCATTTATCTTTCTATCTATTTGTCTATTTAACCATCATACTATCAATCTATCGATCCATCTCAATCTATCTATACATTTTCCTATTTATTTATCTGTCTACACAACTGTTTATTGATTAATTTATAAATTTCATCTATCTTTCAATCTGTAGATTTCCTCGATCCTTTGATCTACATTTATTTTTTAGCTATCCATCTATTTATCTACCTCTTGTTTTGTTTTATTTTTCTCCATCGCCATCTTAGTCTCATAAATTTCCTTGGAATTTCCTTTCCTTTTCTCTCTCTTTGCTCTCACTCTGTTCAGGGTAATAAACCTCTATGCAAACCTGAACCAGCGGGTTTCTTTCCAGAGCCCCGTGGTTTTACAAGTCTTTTAAGCCCTTATTTAAAAAAAATCATTTTTTAGTCATTCTAGTTTTCTAAATGTTTTTTTTACGTTTTTTTTTTAAATTGCAGCAAGAAGATTTCATGGCTCTTGATTGTTTACTGTTTAGTCAAACCCGTAAAAATAACATTTCCAAGTTTTACACAGACTTTCTGGTTTCGTCCATATTAGGAGATTGTCTGACAGTGACTGTAACAATAGCAGACGATATGAGATCGGGGGGTATCGATCTAATCGGATACCAAGACAGAGTGTCGTGCCCATGGGAGACCAATTCAGACAGAAACTTTGTTTGCTGTCTCACCCGAACCTAAGGTGGTAGGTTTTTCAGCGCTGGTTTTCGAAGGATAAAGCGGAAACCTACGTTTTTCGGAAATCTTGACATCGTAGCATAGTGATTCGTCACTAGAGAATAAATTATGTTTGTGACATGTTAGCTCTACAGTTGATGATAGATTTAATTATGTAATAAAAAGTTTCAGATTTTAGCATAGTGGATGAACTATATCAGTTAGTGTAAAGCACGATTTCATTAAAAAAAATATGCGTATATGATTCGGATATTCAAATGTCATTCGTGAAAAAATGATTCTTTTAAGCTAAGGTAAACATTTGAAAATATTTTAAGGAAGCGGGTTTGAAGGAAATTTATGTTGAGTTATTTTTGACTAACAAAAACTTCTTATGACAAAAGATTAGCAAAATGAAAAAAAAATATTAACTAATATTATTCAAAGCGTAGATTACAGATATGAAAGCAAGCTGGAATTACCTTTTTCAAAAGTATACAGATATTTAAGTACAAAGACAATTTTAAAAATCCTTAGCTTTAAGAACTGGGGTTAGTTTATCTTTTCGAGACGCACAAAGAGCGTTCCCTTTTAAATATTTTCCATTATAAAAAAAAAAACGCTTTTAAGACAATGTTTTTTAGTTGTTTTTTTTTTCTTAAATGCACGCTCGTTAACCTATTTATATATTTTTTACCCAATTAACATTAAAGCGAAAAAATTCGAATAACTTTTTGTCTTGTCTCATCTTCCCAAAAGTTTTTAGCTCTCCCTTAAACACACAAACACACTCACAACAAATACATTTACATAACCCTTAATTTTCTCACTATTTTCTTCCCTCCACTGGCATGCCCCAGGGAGATAAAGCTCACCTCACCTACACATCTCACGGCAGCTTGAGTGACACTTTCCGGGAGTAAAAACAGAGTCCCTCCAGTTTGGTCAAGGGGGGGAAGTGAAAAGAAAAACCTTGGAGAGGACGGCAAGTCACACACTTGACTTGTAAACCGTGGAACCCCTTCCGGCATCAGGTCCTCCCACACACAGCTTCGGCTGCAGCTGTGCCTTGAGGCAGATGCAAATCGCCGGCTTATCCTGACCACGGCTTCACAGTTATCGATCTCGATCTATGCCCAGGTAACTGTGTGGTTGGAAATAATGGAGGTTCGGGGAGATGGAGGAGTGGGTGAAGGACTATTCAGGCGTCATTGAGCTTGTTATTGTTTAACACAGGTGTGCGTTATTATTATTATTATTATTATTATTATTATTATTATTATTATTATTATTATTATTATTATTATTATTATATAGTTATTATTATCATTGTTATTAGTGTTCTTGTGGTGGTTGTTGCTCTTGTTCTTGTTTGGATTATAAAACTAATTTTCTTTCTGTAAAAACCTATTAAAACATTTTTCCAAATATTTTAATTTTTGTCACCTTTACTTTAGGCTTAAGCCTTTGATTTAGTGTTAAAAAAAAACAAACCAGAAACGGACTCATTGGAAAGTAACGACACAAGTACGTCTAAAATCTATCAACTTCAATCATAAGTAAATCCAACATTTTGATGATTATTTAGTTGTGTTCTCTTTTGATTTTTCTTTTTTCTATAAACGCAAAATTGAACGAATTCAAGACTCAGACAATTACTTTTGTGTCTCTATTCACCATTTCGCTGAGTTCTCAACCATTTTCCGAATTTCATCCAAAAAGTAGGAATCCCAGAAAATCGTTTGATTTATATTCACAAAAAAAAACAAGATTTCTTCGACGTAACGGCTACCTTTGTGGCATTAACAAGTGAATCATTTTTTTAAACTATCAGTTATAAGCTAGAAAGCCAATAAAGTCACATCAGTAATAGGAGATTCGGTCACACAGATCATTAATAATTCAATTACAAATGTTTTCTAAGATGCAGGTCTACTAGCATTGTAAAGCAAATGCAAATAGTAAAATGTCAAATAGATTAGAGTAGATCAGGCTGGATCGAAAGGCTTGAAGTGTCTTGGTTAGTGATAACACCGTCACTCATGATAATTGGACGTTCGATTAATGTGGAAATGTAATGCGCCAAATCGTGGATTTTTTAGCTTTCAGGGAAAAAAGAAAAAAAATGCAAAGCAGTGCAGTGTAGTGATAAAGGAAAAGAAAGAGAGGGTATGAAACTTATCATATTTTATTAATGTTAAGCAACATAAGGCAGTAGTTTAATTTTTTTTGTGGGTTGTTGCAATCGAGTGATTATTTTAGTTGATTTTTACTTTTACGTCATCAACAACAAAAATCGCATTTCTTGATTTGTAAAAATCGTCTACTACAAAATTGCTTAATTTTAAAAACTGTAAAATAAATTTTTCAAAATTAAAAAAAAAAAAAAACCTGTCCAATCAATTTCGGAAAAGATACGTTACTTCAAATATTGTAACCCATGCTTCAACATCAGTGTCTTACTTAGAAAAAAAATTAAAATATGGGATATCAACTAAGTAATTTTGCACTTTTCCAATATTTTTAGGATCTTTTTAAGCGCTTTTTATAACGCTGTGAAATCCAACAGCAGTGTGTAAACATGCTATGCCTTGTTGGCACTTGTAGCTGCTTCCTTATTTAAATCTACACGACAATGGATATTTAAAAGGAACTGAAATGGATTTGGATTTTACAAAATCAGCTTACCGTTTTTATTGAAATGGATGCGGACTCAGTTTGTTTTTTGTTTTTTGTTTTTTTTTTTTGGGGGGGGGTAATTTTCAGTTAAAAACAAAATTATAAACAATGGTGCAAGAAAACGTTATTCAGCTCTACCTTTCTTTATTTCTTCCCACGCTCAATAATGTTTTTTCTACGTGTTCATAAAGCCGAGTGTAATCTTATTATGAGCTGTCAATATCATAATTTAATTAATTAAATTATTTTTATTAGAATGTGTTTATGTTATCCTATAACAACGTAAGGAAATACAAGTGGACGGTTAAAAACGTGAGGTTTACATTCTTATTACATTCTAGGCTTCTGTTCAAATGTCAACTCCTATTCCCACTTGTATAACGCGTAGTTTTATTCAGACGTTGTATTTAAGGAAACGCCCACACAAGGGTCTGTGGGTAACTTTTTTGTTTTGTTCCATTTGTCTTAAAAGTCAAAATTTTAAAGTTGCCAGTAAGAGTTTTGTTTCGCTTCGGTCTGCTAGATGTTTTAAGCAGCCGTCGACTTCCAGGAAAGTTTGTTTTTACACACCACACTCTTCGCTGGCGTTCTGGAGGTAAGCACCAAGCTGGTAAAGTTCACCTACATAGGTTTTTTCGAGTTGACTTTTGTTTTCAGATTTTGATGGTAACAGAGTCCCGTACAATAGGGAGAGATAGGTGTGGTGTTACTTTCCCTAGCTTTTAGTTCTAAACAGAGTATAGCAGAACCTTAGTCACCAGCAAGGGATAGTTCCAAGAATATCGGTTAGTTTTAATGCCTTAAGAATGTCTTGTTTAAAGTGGCTGTCTTTGGGTACGAGCTTTAATCACTACTTGACATAACATTTGACGAGAGTCAAAGATAGTAAAGCATGACTCAGATTTAGTATTGAATGAGATGGAATAAACAGTGACGAAACACATTTTTCTGCGAGTTTCGAAATGAAGTATCACTAACAAGTCATGTGATACAACATATATTAACACGTTTTCACTAAACTTTTACATTCTTTATGTCCTTTCGTTTGCATTGATTTTGTGAAATTGTGCAGATGGAAGGTTTTTAAGGATGGAAAGTATTAACAATAACAAGGATAAGAAGAGGGAGGGAAGAGCTAAATCAAGAATAAAGGACAAACACACGAAGAAAATAAAAGTTAAAGAAGAAGAAGGGGGAGGAGGAGAAGAAGAACAAGAAGAAGAAGAAGAAGAAGAAGAACAAGAAGAACAAGAAGAACAAGAAGAACAAGAAGAACAAGAACAACAACAACAACAACAACAACAACAACAACAACAACAACAAGAACAAGAAGAAGAAGAAGAAGAAGAAGAAGAAGAAGAAGAAGAAGAAGAAGAAGAAGAAGAAGAAGAAGAAGAAGAAGAAGAAGAAGAAGAAGAAGAAGAAGAAGAAGAAGAAGAAGAAGAAGAAGAAGAAGAAGAAGAAGAAGAAGAAGAAGAAGAAGAAGAAGAAGAAGAAGAAGAAGAAGAAGAAGAAGAAGAAGAAGAAGAAGAAGAAGAAGAAGAAGAAGTATAAAAAGAACCCAGACTATACATATTTCTAGAACTATTTCAATTTGTCTGAGACGATTATGGTTGTCAAGAATCGGTGTGCATTTCTTGTGTCGTTAACATGGAGACTACCACTCGCTTTAAATCTCTAGATTGAAAATCTAACATTTTCATCTGACTGTATATTTTACTGATTTATTCATTTATTTATTTATTAACCGGTATATTTATTAATTTTTGTTACATTATTGAAAAACTAAGTACATGCGTTCAAAATTGATACATTGAAAACTAAAAAAAAAAAAAGAGAGAGAAAATTCATAATAAGTCTGTTCTCTATTTTTTTTTAAAATTTAAGTCGGTCTATGGACAAAACTTTTGTGACACCAATTTTGACAATTATTATCCCTAAATTAGATGTTACTTTACTTTTTTCAGCCAATTTTCTTTTTAATTTCTAGATCAGGATTGCCCTTGCTTCTCAAAAATTCTCTACATATAAAGTTTGAAAATTAAATTTCATTAAGTTCACTGGTTGAAGAGGATAGTCCATGAATAAAAGACTATGAATTGCTCACGCAAAAAAATATTGATAATAAAGAGAGAAAACTAATAATTATAATAATAATAATAATAATAATAATAATAATAATAATAATAATAATAACAACAACAACAACGACGTCAACAACAACAACAACAACAACAACAACAACAACAACAACAACAACAACAACAACAACAACAACAACAACAACAACAACAACAACAACAACAACAACAGCAACAACACTTTGTCCAATCAGCTATCAGCTCCCATCAACAATAAACGGTGATGGCCTCATTTAATGAGTTCAACTCTTTCTGGCAACCATTAATGGTGTGAAGACTAATTTCCAGCACCTACTCTTTATCTACTTCGTTAATAAAATTAATACTACAACCAGCGGAAGAAATCGCAAAAATTACGTCGCGGAAAGAAAAAGAAATACATCAAAACATCGAACAAAAACGTACTAGTCAAGGTTGTTTGCTTATTATAGCAATTATTAGTTATCAGTGGTTCTTCAACAGATGGATTTACATAGTGTCATACCGTTAAGAGTCACTGCATTGTTTTACCACATCAAGTTCTCCTCTGTTTGTCAAATGATCCCTAACATCCTTAACAGCCAGTACACCCGGGGCTGTGAGTATAAGTGCAATAATTGTTATCTTGGATTTCAAGCAATGGACCTAATATCTACTTATCTGTAACGGGAGGGGTTTGGGGTGATGGGGGGAGGGGGAGATTTATTTTTGATGAAACATAAACGGCAAGGTGTTTAATATTTTACACTTACTTTTCCTACCTTTATTGTTCATTTATCGCATATTGTGTTTTCCTGGATGTTGAAATGAGAGATGAAATCGAATAAGTGGGTTTTAACACATGGGTGTTTGTTTGTTTTTTTTTGTTTTTTTTCTTTTTTTTCTATCTTTTAGCTTCAAGTGGTTTGATGTTAATGTTGTTGTTGTTGTTGTTGTTGTTGTTGTTGTTGTTGTTGTTGTTGTTGTTGTTGTTGTTGTTATTGCCATTGTTGTTGTTGTTTTGCCACTGACTTAAAAAATATGTTTATATTCTTCAAATTAAAATATAGTTAGAATTTATCGAAGGCTTTGTTTTCGCGGTTCCGTGTAGTTGATTGATCAGTTTTGATCCTAGACCCTTCTTTATGCGATTGACCTTCTAGGGCCACACCTTACGCTCATAACAAGGGCGAGGAGTTGATTTATTTATAGCCTCAGAGGCAACAACTACGCGCAATGTCTTTCAGATCGTCGAAGTCACTGAGTCAAAGACTATTAGGCTACCTCAAGCCATAAGATCGGGCTAGTTAGATGGGATTCGATTCCACTGCAGGATAGCCTAAGCTAGGATTCGAACTCGAACCCTCTTACTGTCAAGCCTTAAGATCGGGCTAGTTAGATGGGATTCGATTCCACTACAGGATAGCCCAAGTTAGGTTTCGAACCACGGACCCTTTTACTGTCAAGCCTTCAGATCGGGCTAATTAGATGGGATTCGATTCCACTACAAGATAGCCCAAGTTAGGTTTCGAACCACGGACTCTCTTACTGTCAATAGCCGCCTTTCACCGACAGGTGGACTCCTGTATTGCGAGGTATTTAGGTAGCTGAATCATGCAGTAACGCATGCTTACTTTCATTGCTGTAGTTTGTTTTTGAGCATGCACTTCATGTCGGCCAATCACGTTAATTTTCCGCTCTTCGTTTGAAGCATTAAAGGAGAAAAATTCAACTGCCCTTAAAATAACAGATGAGTTTAATCTTGTTTTAGTTTTATACAGTCAATGACTATAAGTCTCACATAAGGTTCGAGGACAAGGCCTATGTTTATGTAACTGTTGAAGCCATTAAAGGCGAAACGCCCATATGTAATTTTGAAATAATTATGTCATCTTTGTCCATCTAAGTTCAAGTTGAGTGATTGTTTACACCTTTCTTTATTTTATTCCTTCTTTCACCCATGTTTACATCGGATCCTTGGACTTAATTCTACTTATGCCAAAGAGTTAAGCATTCTTTTTTTTTATTTTATTATATAATGAGGCCTAAAGATTAGAACTGCTAGACACGACCCCACAGGAAAGCCTAAGCCAATAATCCAAAATCATCTTTATAACTGCAGGAAATCTGTGGTGAGAGACTCATCAGTCACCTGTTTATGCTTTGAGGTTTCGATGAACTCATCCCGAGTCTGCCTGACGAGCACTTTTCGTTGAAACAATTTAAACTAATCATGTATTAACGACAACTAATAATATTTATATTTTTATGAGAAGAAAATAATAATGTCAATATTACACACGTAGGTGGAAGTGTGGTAATGGAAAAATAGACCGTTATCTTGAAACAGCGAATTCCAAGCCACCCATGTACTCCTTGATTCTCATTAGATGGAAAAAAACAAAAACTTGTCAATGCAGGCAAGTTTTCACGATTGATTAGCACGCTATAAAACTGCAAAATTATATTTTCTTTGTCTCATAAGTAATATTCTCATAGCATGATCATTAGTTTTGTTTATTAGGTACATGTTTTTTTTATACTTTAAAGTCGACTAATTTGCAAAAAAGAAAAATGAATAATATTTTGTTTACAGTTAATCTAATTATAATCATGGGCGATTTTTGATGCAAGATTGTCTGTCGAGCCTTAATGGGGAAGATTCCAACAACTGCTTTTGTGGATAAGCTATATCAACCGTGTAGTCAAAATAATTTGATGAAAGTTCTGGACAATAACCAAATTGAAGTTTACAGCTACTGTGGCTCCATCGCTACAAGAACATTTCTTGAATCTTTCCTTCACGTCTTCTTTTCCACATGATTTAACAATAGCATGGGAAGCTTTTTAGCCAGTCAGTTTTCCACCAAGCTTGAGGGCTCTGAGTACAGACTGACGTCAAGTAATTTCCTGGAAATGTCAAGGGAATAAATTGTGGGATAACAAAGGTTACATGCGCAGAAATAAACACAAGAAAACAACAAATGACGTTTGCTCTTTGTTACAGAGCGACGCTACAGCTCGACAACCGTTGGAGAAAAATTTAATTGCAATGTTTCTTTTTTGTTGCTGTATTTGTTGTTTTTCCATTTTTTAAAGAGTAAATCTGACTCTCTATCACAACAAGTTTATATAACCTAGTATTTACTGCCTTAAGCTAAAAACTGAAATAAATAAATAGAAAAAAAATTCTCTGTGTAATATACAGGATTATGTAGTTCAGAGTTTCGGAAATCTGAAGCCACTTCCGGATATATCTTAATATATGTTGTTGTTGTTGTTGTTGTTGTTGTTGTTGTTGTTGTTGTTGTTGTTGTTGTTGTTGTTGTTGTTGTTGTTGTTGTTGTTGTTGTTTATATTATCAACATTCTTCTTCTTCTTCTTCTTCTTCTTCTTCTTGTTCTTCTTCTTCTTATTATTATTATTATTATTATTATTATTATTATTATTATTATTATTATTATTATTATTATTATTATTATTATTATTATTGTTATTATTATTATTATATCATCATCATCATTATCATTGTTTTTTATTTTCTTTTTTTATGGTGGGGGCGGGGAACTTTCTTATATTTATTTACAACAACAAAAATTCATATTAAAAAAAATTGTGGGAAAAAAAATTGATTGAGCCAGCATTTCGCTTTTAGCCCCTGGGCAAAGCTTTTATCGCCCAAACTTTGTAAAATAAATTCTGTTCCATGCACTCTAAACCATTGGGCAGCGAGATGCCGATAAAGCCCACACCTTAGGTGTTACATGACAGGCGGATTATGCTTGTTACCAGCTGTGCGCGTCTCTTGTGTGAGCGCAGAAAGGATTTTAAGCTAAAAGCAGCTGCCCTTTCACATTTTCTCTGCATCAAGATTTAGGCTCCGCGAAGCATTTCATTGAGAAAATTTAAGCCGCCGAAAAAAAGGGGGGAGTAAACAAATGTTATGGGTAAAATCTAGTGGCAAAGTGTTTTAAAATATTGTAAAAATTAGAGATAAAGTGGATGCAACAGGCTAAAGACAAACTTTTATTTTAAAAATTTTAGATCCAAAACACTTGGCTATGTGGACAAAGATGTAAAATCAACCATTTTGTAATGTCGATGTAACAAGAGAAATGATAATAAACCTCAAGGGAAAAAAACTTTTTCAGAAATAATTACACATCACCTGTTCTTAGAAAAGAAAAAAAAAGAAAGGTTTATTCATGTATTTATATTGGCATAACAAGTTTGAGATATATAATAGTAGTAGTAGTAGTAGTAGTAGTAGTAGTAGTAGTAGTAGTAGTAGTAGTAGTAGTAGTAGTAGTAGTAGTAGTAGTAGTAGTAGTAGTAGTAGTAGTAGTAGTAGTAGTAGTAGTAGTAGTAGTAGTAGTAGTAGTAGTAGTAGTAGTAGTAGTAGTAGTAGTAGTAGTAGTAGTAGTAGTAGTAGTAATATCCTCATTTTGCTGAAGAAAGATATTATGTAGATTTTAGGATGTGATATACGGAATATATGAACGCATATTGCCTGCATA
This sequence comes from Elysia crispata, assembly GCA_033675545.1. Classification (NCBI taxonomy): domain Eukaryota; kingdom Metazoa; phylum Mollusca; class Gastropoda; family Plakobranchidae; genus Elysia; species Elysia crispata. The sequence goes on from JAWDGP010005591.1 coordinate 137,822, forward strand.
AATTTTCTTCATTTATTATCTATGAAAGGTACTTCCTGTACATCTTTTTCAAAAGACCCATGCCGATAGGCATTTACTTTTCAGTCTGGGAGTATTTTTTTTTTTCAAATACAAAAAATTTCTTTAGAAGAAAAGAAAACAAAACTCTAAATATCGGCTTTTGTGTGGGGTGAGGGGGAAGTGTTGACGATCTAGACCTAAAGCTGTAAAAAGAATAATAAGTGTAGCATAAAAATACAACGGCTAGGCCGAACTATTTTACCACACTGCTTTCAATCCTGCTTCAGAAGAGTTAGGAGATAAGTGTCTAGGAGTACCTTTATGTAACTGCCTATCATAGATAGAAAATATGTTATATTGATATGCTCTTATACTAGAGAACAAAATAGAGGCGAGAAAATGTTAACATTACTGCTATAACAAATTGAGAGAGAAGGGTAAAGAGGGAGGGAGTTGGAGAGAGAACGACATATAATATATGTAATTCATATATATATAATTATATATATGTATAAAGGGAGAGAGAAAGAGAGAGAGAGAGGGGGGGGGGGGGGTTAATAATAGCATAACAAGTACAGAGGAAGATAGATGAGTTAAAACATTCCAAAGGGTGTTTTTCTAGGGAGAATAATTGTAGGGCTTGACCAAGAAGTAGAATTTGGGGCATAGTGGCTGGTCTATAGATCAAGACCTCCATTCTAGGACGAGTTACAGTCTTTATGGGGTATATTAATTCTTTATTCGGAAAAGGAAATTTATTAGGACCCCCTCCCCCCTCCTCCCCATTCCCTCCCCGTTGAAAAAGAAAAAAATACACATGTAAGCCTACTTATTGTATTTATCTGCGTATTTTCTTACCTCATAGATTTGATTGGTGAGCGGATAAATCACCCAGCATAATTTATCTGTGTGTGTGTGTGTGTGAGAGAGAGAGATAGGCAGACAGAGAGAAAGACAGAGAGAGAGAGAGAGAGAGAGAGAGAGAGAGAGAGAGAGAGAGAGAGAGAGAGAGAGAGAGAGAGAGAGAGAGACGAAAACCTTAGATTCAGGTGACCCTGGAAACATTTCAGGGTTCCCTAATTAAAAGGCGACAAATGCAGAGTCCGTTTGTATCCTAAGCTTAGAGGGAGGGGATAAAAAAAGGGGTGGGGGGGGGGGGGCGGAGTAAATACTGCTTTTAATAATTATTTGTCCATCTCTCCTAAAGACGTCTGATCCTAGATTAGATTCGTTACGACAAGTGCGGATTTTCCCTCTTTTTTTTCTCATGAACAAAAATTAAGACTTGATAATATTTTTCTGTTTGAAAGATACACATTATTTGTAAATTATTTGTCAAGTTTTGTAGGATGAAAAAAAAAAGTTTTGGCAAACTTTACACAAGTTTAGCACGACCTTTTTGGACTGATCCTCGGAAAGTCTTTCACAGAGTATTTTACAAATTAGATGGGGCTGCTCTGCTCTGCTCTGCGAATAATTCACTAGGTTTTTTGTTTTTGTTTTCTTTTTTTTTATGCTCGCCAATCCATGCGGATGATCGTGGTTTTTTTAGGGTATTTTTTTATGTTGTATCGTGACTACCTGTTGAGCAATGTCTTCACTGCGTGGGAAGAACCATTCTCATTGAAACAATAAAAATAACACTATAAGCCTTAAAAATGATATATAAAGAGAATAAGCATAGCCACTGAAATAGAATTTGGGACAAAGAGAAAATAATGCAGGAAAATTAAAGGTCACGAGACATTGCAACCCGGATGGTGCAATTTTCAGATATTTATGTTCTGGCGCCTGTTCGAGCATATTCTGAGGGAGATATAGATATCCCAGCAAACAAAGCTATGGAGGCTTTCTTTGTTACTAAAAGCGCTAAATTTCGAGGAAGGCTTGATAACACCACTGCCTACAGCCACGACAAAGACCTCTGTCTAATACCATCAAGCGGCCTGGGACTCAAAACCAAGAACGACCGCGACCATCTGAGGTCTATAGCAGAAGACAGAACATAGTGGAGGAGGCTATCAGCGAGCATCCGAGAGGCAGCCGAGGCGTCCAAGATGGAGCACTAGGATATCATATATATATATATATATATATATATATATATATATAGAGAGAGAGAGAGAGAGAGAGAGAGAGAGAGAGATAGATAGATAGATAGACAGATAGACAGATAGAT
>JAWDGP010005591.1:145000-197500 GCA_033675545.1 Elysia crispata
CAAACAGCAACGAACGAATTATTTATCACGCAATGAAAGTCTTTTTCATCAGTTTTTGAACGTTTTAGGTCGAGGTGACAGCGTAAGTCACAACAATTTCTTTCTCTTGCAGCTGCATCTTCTTGACGCACAAGGTGTGTTACGGTGATTTTTTACAAACTCTTGACCACCTGCAGATTTTGTTGCCGCCGTACCATCTGCCGTCTTAGACAGCGCTTTTACCAGCGTTATCACAGACCGCTTGAAAACATGCTACCTCTGTCCCTGTTTCTTCCTCTCCTACTGCTTTCGCTGATACAGCCGCCATAACTTCTGTATCTTCTCTGGTCTTGTTTTCTGTTGCTATCACTGCTGCTTCTTCTAGCTCTACTGTCACAGATACACACCCCCCCCCCCCCCAACCCTTTCCTCTAAATCTATTCTTGTTTCATCTTCTGAGTGTCGCTGCTTCTTCTAGCTCTACTGTCACAAATACACACACCCCCCCCCCCCAACCCTTTCCTCTAAATCTATTCTTGTTTCATCTTCTGAGTGTCGCTGCTTCTTCTAGCTCTACTGTCACAAATACACACACACACCCCCCCAACCCTTTCCTCTAAATCTATTCTTGTTTCATCTTCTGAGTGTCGCTGCTTCTTCTAGCTCTACTGTCACAGATACACACACCCCCCACCCCAACCCTTTCCTCTAAATCTATTCTTGTTTCATCTTCTGAGTGTCGCTGCTTCTTCTAGCTCTACTGTCACAAATACACTCCCCCCCCCAACCCTTTCCTCTAAATCTATTCTTGTTTCATCTTCTGAGTGTCACTGCTGCTTCTTCTAGCTCTACTGTCACAAATACACCCCCCCCCCAAACCCTTTCCTCTAAATCTGTTCTTGTTTCATCTTCTGAGTGTCGCTGCTTCTTCTAGCTCTACTGTCACAAATACACCCCCCCCCAACCCTTTCCTCTAAATCTATTCTTGTTTCATCTTCTGAGTGTCGCTGCTTCTTCTAGCTCTACTGTCACAAATACACTCCCCCCCCAACCCTTTCCTCTAAATCTGTTCTTGTTTCATCTTCTGAGTGTCACTGCTGCTTCTTCTAGATCTACTGTCACAAATACACTCCCCCCCCAACCCTTTCCTCTAAATCTGTTCTTGTTTCATCTTCTGAGTGTCGCTGCTTCTTCTAGCTCTACTGTCACAAATACACACCCCCCCCCAACCCTTTCCTCTAAATCTATTCTTGTTTCATCTTCTGAGTGTCACTGCTGCTTCTTCTAGCTCTACTGTCACAAATACACTCCCCCCCCAACCCTTTCCTCTAAATCTGTTCTTGTTTCATCTTCTGAGTGTCGCTGCTTCTTCTAGCTCTACTGTCAAAAATACTCTCCCCCCCCCTACCCTTTCCTCTAAATCTGTTCTTGTTTCATCTTCTGAGTGTCGCTGCTTCTTCTAGCTCTACTGTCACAAATACACTCCCCCCCCCCAACCCTTTCCTCTAAATCTGTTCTTGTTTCATCTTCTGAGTGTCGCTGCTTCTTCCTCTAGCTCTATTGTCACAGATACACCCCCCCCAACCCTTTCCTCTAAATCTATTCTTGTTTCATCTTCTGAGTGTCGCTGCTTCTTCTAGCTCTACTGTCACAAATACACTCCCCCCCCCCCCTCAACCCTTTCCTCTAAATCTGTTCTTGTTTCATCTTCTGAGTGTCACTGCTGCTTCTTCTAGCTCTACTGTCACAAATACACTCCCCCCCCCCCAACCCTTTCCTCTAAATCTATTCTTGTTTCATCTTCTGAGTGTCGCTGCTTCTTCTAGCTCTACTGTCACAAATACACACACCCCCCCCAACCCTTTCCTCTAAATCTGTTCTTGTTTCATCTTCTGAGTGTCGCTGCTTCTTCTAGCTCTACTGTCACAAATACACACACCCCCCCCCCCCAACCCTTTCCTCTAAATCTGTTCTTGTTTCATCTTCTGAGTGTCGCTGCTTCTTCTAGCTCTACTGTCACAAATACACACACCCCCCCCCAACCCTTTCCTCTAAATCTGTTCTTGTTTTATCTTCTGAGTGTCGCTGCTTCTTCTAGCTCTACTGTCACAAATACCCCCCCCCCCAACCCTTTCCTCTAAATCTATTCTTGTTTCATCTTCTGAGTGTCGCTGCTTCTTCTAGCTCTACTGTCACAAATACACTCCCCCCCCAACCCTTTCCTCTAAATCTATTCTTGTTTCATCTTCTGAGTGTCGCTGCTTCTTCTAGCTCTATTGTCACAAATACACCCCCCCCCCCATCCCTTACCTCTAAATCTGTTCTTGTTTCATCTTCTGAGTGTCGCTGCTTCTTCCTCTAGCTCTACTGTCACAGATACATCCCCCCCCCCCCCAACCCTTTCCTCTAAATCTCTTCTTGTTTCATCTTCTGAGTGTCGCTGCTTCTTCTTCTAGCTCTATTGTCACAGATACACCCCCCCCCCCCCAATCCCTTACCTCTAAATCTGTTCTTGTTTCATCTTCTGAGTGTCGCTGCTTCTTCCTCTAGCTCTACTGTCACAGATACACCCCCCCCCCCCCAACCCTTACCTCTAAATCTCTTCTTGTTTCATCTTCTGAGTGTCGCTGCTTCTTCTTCTAGCTCTATTGTCACAGATACACCCCCCCCCCCATCCCTTACCTCTAAATCTGTTCTTGTTTCATCTTCTGAGTGTCGCTGCTTCTTCTAGCTCAACTGCCGCCACTACTACGTTCGGCCACCCCTTACCTCTAAATCTCTTCTTGTTTCATCTTCTGAGTGTCGCTGCTTCTTCTTCTAGCTCTACTGTCACAGATACATTCCCCATCCCTTACCTCTAAATCTCTTCTTGTTTCATCTTCTGAGTGTCGCTGCTTCTTCCTCTAGCTCTACTGTCACAGATACATTCCCCCAACCCTTACCTCTAAATCTCTTCTTGTTTCATCTTCTGACTGTCGCTGCTTCTTCCTCTAGCTCTACTGTCACAGATACACCCCTACCTTACATCTATATCTATTCTTGTCTCATCTTCTGTTACTGTCGCTGCTCCTTCCTCTAGTTCTGTCCCTTACATCTGTATCTCTTCCTATCTCATCTTCTGTTACTATCGCTGCTCCTTCCTCTAGTTCTGTCCCTTACATCTGTATCTCTTCCTATCTCATCTTCTGTTACTATCGCTGTTCCTTCCTCTAGTTCTGTCCCTTACATCTGTATCTCTTCCTATCTCATCTTCTGTTACTATCGCTGTTCCTTCCTCTAGTTCTGTCCCTTACATCTGTATCTCTTCCTATCTCATCTTCTGTTACTATCGCTGTTCCTTCCTCTAGTTCTGTCCCTTACATCTGTATCTCTTCCTATCTCATCTTCTGTTACTATCGCTGTTCCTTCCTCTAGTTCTGTCCCTTACATCTGTATCTCTTCCTATCTCATCTTCTGTTACTATCGCTGTTTCATCCTCTAGCTCTGCCCCTTACATCTGTATCTCTTCCTATCTCATCTTCTGTTACTATCGCTGCTCCTTCCTCTAGCTCTGCCCCTTACATCTGTATCTCTTCCTATCTCATCTTCTGTTACTATCGCTGTTCCTTCCTCTAGTTCTGTCCCTTACATCTGTATCTCTTCCTATCTCATCTTCTGTTACTATCGCTGTTCCTTCCTCTAGTTCTGTCCCTTACATCTGTATCTCTTCCTATCTCATCTTCTGTTACTATCGCTGCTCCTTCCTCTAGTTCTGTCCCTTACATCTGTATCTCTTCCTATCTCATCTTCTGTTGCTATCGCTGTTTCATCCTCTAGCTCTGCCCCTTACATCTGTATCTCTTCCTATCTCATCTTCTGTTACTGTCGCTGCTCGTTCCTCTAGTTCTGCCCCTTACATCTGTATCTATTCTTGTCTCATCTTCTGTTACTATCGCTGTTCCTTCCTCTAGTTCTGCCCCTTACATCTGTATCTGTTCACAAAGTGCAAATTTTGACAGAGGAGACGAACTTATTCATCTTGTCCCATGGTGATTGATATTGAGTTGAGTTTCAAAAAACTTGATACCGACTGAATACCTTTTTGAGTCGCCGCAACAGGGAAATAAAAAAAAATGCCTCTTGTACTAAATCATTCCTGTATTGCAGCAACGTGACCGTCTCTTGTCCAGTGATCAGATTTCCACTTTTTAATATGAGACAAAATGTCTCTGCCCTGGGTTGGAATCCTAACATGCTTTCCTGACCGATGGTGTCAAATATCCGTGGTAATCACGAAATTTACTTCGGTCTGAAGCTGGGCACGTTTTTTGGGAATCTGTCGCTCGCCTGTAGTACACACATTCCGTCATAAGTGTCAGCAACTGTCAGTAGTAATGATGTTAACATGGCCCTAATGGATTCCCAATCGTCGCTGGTCCTCAGATATTATCAACATCTTTTGTTATAGTTGATGTTAATATTCTGATAATACTGGATCTGAGTTTGGGTTCAATGTCTCTATAGGATAAAGGCTCTACGTTCTGTGGGAAAGCTTTCGATCTCGTTTCTGGGTTTTACTGTGGTATCTTAATTATGTTATTTCATTATGCCAGTCTCTTTGCCTTGATTGAATTATCCTAGCTGAAGTAGAGGAGGAAGGGAGAAAGAGAGATTTACAGAAGCATACAGGGGTGATGATTTTTCTAGAACGTATTGTTTCATTATATTAGAAAGAGAGAGAGAGAGAGAGAGAGAGAGAGAGAGAGAGAGAGAGAGAGAGAGAGAGAGAGAGAGAGAAGGAAAGGACGTAGAGTGAAAAAACGAGATCCAGAGAGGCAGGAAAATGGATGGAACTTGAAGAAGGATTCAAAACAGCGAAAAAGATAGAAAGAGAAATAGAAAGAGAGAGAGAGAGAGAGAGAGAGAGAGAGAGAGAGAGAGAGAGAGAGAGAGAGAGAGAAAGGAGGGGAGAAGGAAGACTGAGAGAGACCGGAAAAGAAAAAGAGATGGAGAAAGAACTAAAAAGAAGAACGGAGAAAAAGAAATTACCTATTTTGTGTTACAGGCAAGAAAAGGCGAGGGGGCAGAGAGAGAGAGAGAGAGAAAGAGAGAGAGAAAGAGAGAGAGAGAGAGAGAGAGAGAGAGAGAGAGAGAGAGAGAGAGAGAGAGAGAGAGAGAGAGAGAGAGAGAGAGAGAGAAAGCATGAAGTCACAGTAACTTGTATTAGGGTAAGTAGAGTTGTTGTTCCATTAGTTCTAAAACCCAGCCCATGCTCTCTAGATATAGATCTATTGTTAAGCAAAATGTCTAGACGTATTTTTTAGCCACACTGTATTTTCTTTGATGACACATCCAAGATGAATACCCCAATTTAGAATATTGCATTTCCAAGGTCTTAATGGCAAAAAGAAGTGTATATTATTTTTCTCTTTCAACCCCCCCACCCCCCTCTGTTTCCTTTTCATGGGCTGGTGGATGTCTCAGTCCATGCTGTGCTAAATCAACAAGTTCCGAGTCTAGCCCTGAGCCCCTAATACTAATGGTAAGGTTGGGTCTCACCCGAGGTTTCCTGAAAATACATACAGGCCAAGTCACCGAAGTGAACAAACCTTTGCAGTAAGTGTAAAAGTGAGCTATAAGTTATCATTTAACTCTTTGGCAGAGTTAGGACAGTTAGATGTTTCTGTTGTGTAGGCCTGAAGGCTGAATTATAAGTGTGTTCTGAGTACAATTCTGTCCTAACTATGCCCAAAAGTTAAAAGAAATTGATCATTGTAACTCAAACATGCAAAACTTTGTTCGGTGACTTGGCCTGTGCTTTAGGAAGCCTCGGTGTCATCAAGCGAGCAGAACCCTAAAGCTTGACGGGGGCCTCGTATTATCCCTTCGACTGTAGAGATAACAAAAACATAGCACTTGTTTCTCTGAGGGTAAAAATCGCGTAACCAAACTGCTGATATTTGAGAAAAGGAAGTAGGGCTTACATTTTTTTATTTTTTTTTCCTTATGTTGTTTGATATGACCCGTCCACAGATAATTGATATCAGGCTTCAAACATCAAATCTACCCCCCGCCTGACAGGGCAGATATGACAAGGTCTGATCTAAAACTCACTTATTCACGACATGTGGGTTCAAATCCAAAGCTAATGTCCCTGTGGGTATCAGAACAGATTAATCTCCACAGCCACAGGTGATCCTAAAGACTCGAGGAAAAAAACCAACAAATCGGTTTGATCTACCTTTTGATTTTTTTGTTTTCTTTTTTTTTCTCGAAGAAAAATTCTAGACGAGTTTTGGTTTATCCGCATATAATCGATTACTCATCTCGAGTATTCTACGACGAACAGTTGCATGCAACTAAAATAATGTCCATTTAAGAGTTGAGTTGTACTAAGATATGATCAAAGCTATCATATGTAATGTTTTTTATGGGCGTCATGCAAATATGTTTTAAATTTTAATTTATTTTATTTTATTCATTGATTTATTTTATATCGGCGAGTTTGCGTTTTTTAATGTTTGTTTTCAACATTTTTGGGTTGGTGTTAAAATTTCAACAAAGCTTAACATTATCTGTCCCGGTCTTTTGTCTTCGGAGGATTATTACATCGTGTTGGGAAAAACAGTAACTCACACTGGCTGTGATAAACGCTCTCTGACTCACAGATCGACATCTACAGCCGTTTTCATCATCTTTCCCAGTTTTTTTTATTTGTTCAAATTACCTGGCGTTCAAATCTAATCAAATTAATTGGTTGATCTCTTCTCCTTGAGGGTAGGATTGTGCGGTGGAAAACCTCTCAGCGTAAATGATTGTTTGATTGTGCCATACTGGGGATTTTTCCATCCATGAAATCAAATTGGAAGTTTTCTCCAATTTTCCTCTATGAAAGACAGAAAGCTGGAATTAAAAAGAAAAACTTTTTTTGACTCATTTTGTTTTTCTGTGTAAGAGATGTTCTACAGTGGTTTTCTTTTGTTGGTCTCCATCAGCTCTTCAGCTGTGGAATGATTTTTCCTTTTGCAAGAAAGTGTGTACTCTAATACTTAATTTAATAAGTACCCTAGTACTCTCTTTCATTTTTTGTTAGCTTCAGCGTCTACGCTGTTTTAGCTATCGCTGCTATTAGATCCAAACTTTAATGTCGGATGCTGACTACAGCTTCATGAAGTTTCATGGAGTATGAGAGACAAGGGTTTAAATTTGAATTTTGTTTTCATGGTTATAGTAGTACCCCATATTGGGGGAGGGTTAGAGAGAAAGTCAGATACCTCCTCCAGAAAGAATTAATCTTTCAGCTAAAATCTACGATCGCTAAAAACTTTTTGCGGATATTCTAAAGTGTTATTTGGTGCACGTCAATAAACTTTCTACAAAGTATAATAATTGCCATTCAAAATATTCTATCAGTTCAACAGCTCGATTTTAGGGAGTTTTCAAAAAACTTGAAAGCTAGAGAAGAAAATGTTAAATTACAAGTCCAAGGAAAGACAAATTATTGCCAAAATACATCCTTCTAAAATATTGATTGATATTTCAAATGAGTAAACAATCATGCTTCATTAATTTCTATAATTCCACGCCCCCACTTTTCCCCAGATTTACCAAGTTCCCATCAACAATTTCCTTCGAATCGTGATTCTAGTCATCTTGATATATTAAATACATTTCTTTTTTCCTAGTGATTCCCAAACCTTTTGTCATGTTTCGCAATCTGGCTGTCTTTGCCCTGAGCAATGTCAAGAAAACCTTACAGTTTAGGACTTCCATACCCGAGCAGAACTAGCTCAATAATTAGGTGCACTCGAGAAAAACACAATGGCCTTGTTCTATCTCCTTTCATTTGATCCAACCAGAGCGAGATATTTTCGAAATTCTCGTCTCAAGGGATTAACTAAGACAGAGATGGAGGGCTCCACAGTTGCCTCAGTTCTGTTGCTATAATAAGCTGATGGGATACAAAAGGAAACAACAGCCTGGCAGAAAATGTTCAGGTTCTGTTTTGTTGGAAACTGGTAAATATTCCCCTATGTCCTTTTCTTCCTTTTCTCTCTCTCTCTCTCTCTCTCTCTCTCTCTCTCTCTCTCTCTCTCTCTCTCTCTCTCTCTCTCTCTCTCTCTCTCTCTCTCTCTCCCTCTCGCTAACATTCTTTGTCTCTTTTTTGTTCTCTCTATTTCTCTTTCCCTCTCTCTTTTTATATCTCTCTTTTTCTCTTTCTCTCTCTCCGTCTCGCTAACTTTCTCTGTTTCTATCTCTCTCTCGTCCTCTCTTTCTATCTTCCTCTCTCTCTCTATCTCTCTTTCCGCCGCCCTCCCCCCTCCCCCCCTCTCTCTCTCTCTCTCTCTCTCTCTCTCTCTCTCTCTCTCTCTCTCTCTCTCTCTCTCTCTCTCTCTCTCTCTCTCTCTCTCTTTATCTCTCTCTCTATCTTCTGTCCTCTGTGAATTTCCTCAAATCTTTTTGTGGTATAGCTCCATGTTTAGATGAAGCACAAGCTTAGGAAAATCCTGTAATTATGAGAACATAATACCCTGCAGTTCCAAGTATTCACACAGATTTGCTATAGAAGAGAAATTCTAGTTATATAGGTCCGTTGTCCCTGATTCTGTTTTGAGCGAAACCTTTCCTATAATATCCACCATTACACGTCTTAAGGTTAAAATTTCTTTTTTCCTGTTCATTTCCATGTATAATTATGTTGCTACTCATTTAAACATGTATATATGCACACACCCATACCCAAACATCCCCCCCACACAATATATATATATATATATATATATATATATATATATATATATATATATATATATATATATGATAGATAGATAGATAGATAGATATAGAAGATCTTACCTTAAATTCTCTTCATTTTGTCCTCCGCTTGAAACACCAGTGTCGTATGAAGAGAATCTAAGGTAAGATTCACACCTATGAAAAATATTATCAATTATTCCAACTTGCCTTTAAACTAAATATGATTTTATCCTTCCACTGCATGCACAAAGCTATTAACATACACACACACACTGATAAATATCTCTTTTTCTCAGTTCTTTCTCCTATCCACGCCAGGCTACCTAAATAGTTTAATTTCATGTTATATGCGCTGTTATTTTCTTTATTGTTTCCAATTTCTTATCTTCTTCATGTATTCTATTTCTCTCTATTACTTGTCCAAGCAATTGTCTCGGTTTTTTTATTCCCCTATATCCTCTTGTATTGTCTAATTCTAATGATTTATTCACCGTCCCTATAACGCTCTATTATCATGTTGGAAGGCAATGTGCCCACACCCCCTTGCCTTTAATTTTTACTACCTGTATTCCTAGATTTATTTACAACAGTCTCAACCTAACGACAGACCTCCGCGTCATATCCTGCCACCCGTGTTTACACCGTCCAATGAGGGCAACATCAACATAACACAGCCATACCACAACGCGGTTCCTCCTATACAGTAAACATAGAGCGACCAGTTTTCACAGTATCTGCAGCCCAAGTCTGACGTCTTAAGTTTGATATTTAATAAACAACATGTATGTTGTGTTACCTTAAGTCGTGTCAAGTCTCTGTGAGTAACCACCTGTCACTGTAGTGCTCAGATGTTCCTGATGGAGGTCGACATGTATGTCCAACATCTTCTACCCACTTCGCCATTTCTTTCAGATCATACAATCTATTTACACATATTTCGTCCTCCTTGCATCCATTCAAGCCCCTCCTTCTTTAAGTGCTACACCTCGCAAATTTTACCTTCTCTAATCTCTCATTATGTGTCTTTACTCTGCAAACCTTATCTATCTCTTCTCATAGCTACTTCGTTGTCTGTCTCTACTCTGCAAACCTTATTTATCTCTTCTCATAGCCACTTCTTTGTCTTTCTCTACTCTGCAAACCTTATCTATCTCTTCTCATAGCCACTTCTTTGTCTGTCTCTACTCTGCAAACCTTATTTATCTCTTCTCATAGCCACTTCTTTGTCTTTCTCTACTCTGCAAACCTTATCTATCTCTTCTCATAGCCACTTCTTTGTCTTTCTCTACTCTGCAAACCTTATCTATCTCTTCTCATAGCCACTTCTTTGTCTGTCTCTACTCTGCAAACCTTATTTATCTCTTCTCATAGCCACTTCTTTGTCTTTCTCTACTCTGCAAACCTTATCTATCTCTTCTCATAGCCACTTCTTTGTCTTTCTCTACTCAGCAAACCTTATCTATCTCTTCTCATAGCCACTTCTTTGTCTTTCTCTACTCAGCAAACCTTATCTATCTCTTCTCATAGCCACTTCTTTGTCTTTCTCTACTCAGCAAACCTTATCTATCTCTTCTCATAGCCACTTCTTTGTCTTTCTCTACTCTGCAAACCTTATCTATCTCTTCTCATAGCCACTTCTTTGTCTTTCTCTACTCAGCAAACCTTATCTATCTCTTCTCATAGCCACTTCTTTGTCTTTCACTACTCTGCAAACCTTATCTATCTCTTCTCATAGCTAATCCGTTGTCTGTCTCTACTCTGCAAACCTTATCTATCTCTTCTCATAGCCACTTCTTTGTCTTTCTCTACTCTGCAAACCTTATCTATCTCTTCTCATAGCCACTTCTTTGTCTTTCTCTACTCAGCAAACCTTATCTATCTCTTCTCATAGCTACTTCTTTGTCTTTCTCTACTCAACAAACCTTATCTATCTCTTCTCATAGCTACTTCTTTGTCTTTCTCTACTCAGCAAACCTTATCTATCTCTTCTCATAGCCACTTCTTTGTCTTTCTCTACTCTGCAAACCTTATCTATCTCTTCTCATAGCTACTTCTTTGTCTTTCTCTACTCAGCAAACCTTATCTATCTCTTCTCATAGCTACTCCGTTGTCTGTCTCTACTCTGCAAACCTTATCTATCTCTTCTCATAGCCACTTCTTTGTCTGTCTCTACTCTGCAAACCTTATCTATCTCTTCTCATAGCCACTTCTTTGTCTTTCTCTACTCTGCAAACCTTATCTTTGCATTCTTCAACCCCCTCGATGACTTTCTGCGCTAAACTTACCCCCTCTGCTTTATTTCAGCTCGTTCTATGTCTCTTTACTTTGCAACCTTATCTAATTATTCTCATAGCGTCCTCTTTGTCTCTCTATTCTGCAACCTTACCTAACTATTCTCATAGCGTCCTCTTTGTCTCTCTACTCTGCAACCTTATCTAATCATTCTCATAGCGTCCTCTTTGTCTTTCTACTCTGCAACCTTACCTAACTATTCTCATAGCGTCCTCTTTGTCTCTCTACTCTGCAACCTTACCTAACTATTCTCATAGCGTCCTCTTTGTGTCTCTACTTTGCAACCTTACCTAACTATTCTCATAGCGTCCTCTTTGTGTCTCTACTTTGCAACCTTACCTAACTATTCTCATAGCGTCCTCTTTGTGTCTCTACTTTGCAACCTTACCTAACTATTCTCATAGCGTCCTCTTTGTCTCTCTACTCTGCAACCTTACCTAACTATTCTCATAGCGTCCTCTTTGTCTCTCTACTCTGCAACCTTACCTAACTATTCTCATAGCGTCCTCTTTGTCTCTCTACTCTGCAACCTTACCTAACTATTCTCATAGCGTCCTCTTTGTCTCTCTACTCTGCAACCTTACCTAACTATTCTCATAGCGTCCTCTTTGTCTCTCTACTCTGCAACCTTACCTAACTATTCTCATAGCGTCCTCTTTGTCTCTCTACTCTGCAACCTTACCTAACTATTCTCATAGCGTCCTCTTTGTCTTTCTACTCTGCAACCTTACCTAACTATTCTCATAGCGTCCTCTTTGTCTCTCTAATCTGCAACCTTATCTAATTATTCTCATAGCGTCCTCTTTGTCTCTCTACTCTGCAACCTTACCTAACTATTCTCATAGCGTCCTCTTTGTCTCTCTACTCTGCAACCTTACCTAACTATTCTCATAGCGTCCTCTTTGTGTCTCTACTTTGCAACCTTACCTAACTATTCTCATAGCGTCCTCTTTGTCTCTCTACTCTGCAACCTTACCTAACTATTCTCATAGCGTCCTCTTTGTCTCTCTACTCTGCAACCTTACCTAACTATTCTCATAGCGTCCTCTTTGTCTCTCTACTCTGCAACCTTACCTAACTATTCTCATAGCGTCCTCTTTGTCTCTCTACTTTGCAACCTTATCTAATTATTCTCATAGCGTCCTCTTTGTCTCTTTACTTTGCAACCTTACCTAACTATTCTCATAGCGTCCTCTTTGTCTCTCTACTCTGCAACCTTACCTAACTATTCTCATAGCTCCTACTCTGCTCCTCTACTCTACCAGATTTATGTCTACATTCTTCCACCTCCTTCTATGTCCACCAATTCTTCGTCCATTTATTTCTCCTTCCTATCACCGAGCCTCCAAAGTCCGAAGCCATTCCAGCTCTAATTTCTGTCTGAGACGCCTCAATTTCAAACCTCCCTCTTCTCTATATTTCATTCAAGTATTCAGATTCCCAGCACCGTATCAGCTTTTTGCTATTCTGAAATTTACATGAGTTTGAGGTCTCGCCTATTAGGGCACTATCCTGTCTGTTGATCTTTTATGAGCAAACTAGCCTGCTATTGCTGTGTAGTGGAAATTTTTTATGCTAATTTCTATGAAAAAACCGGCGAAGACACCAAGTAATAGCTTCGAATCATATTGTGCAACTTTTACTAATCAGAAGCCGTTGGTATCAATTTTAATTTGAAACAAAAATTGTGTATCTCAAGCCACGGTATGTTTGTTTTTTTTTTTTTTCTTTTAATATCATGATCTAATATATATGTATATTTTTTTTGCTAGTTAGTAGATGAGGGCAATAGTGCATGACGTAAGGAGATTACGAAAGTGGTAAAAGTATATTCTTATTTAGAATAAAGAGAGTCTGCATATGTAAATCATAAAGCAGGATGGAGATATGAAGGCATGATAAAGAAATACAAAAGCTAGAGATGAAGAGATAGTAAAGACAAAGGGGATATGAAAGAGAAGAAAGATTTATTTGCGTAGAAGTGAATAGATTCAGGAAGACATAAAACTTGAAATATAAACATAAGAATAAAGTGAGAAGAGAGAGAGAGAGAGAGAGAGAGAGAGAGAGAGAGAGAGAGAGAGAGAGAGAGAGAGAGAGAGTGAGATAGACAATCAGACAAACTGAGAGAGAGAGAAAGAGAGAGAAAGAGAGAGAGAGAGAGAGAGAGAGAGAGAGAGAGAGAGAGAGGGGGGGGGGGGAGAAAAGTAATTTACGAAAAAAAGGAGTCAAGGGGAAAAGATCGTATAGACTTACATGTTTGTTTAATGGAGACTCCAGCAATTTGCCAAATCTTTCAGGGTTCCAATTATGTCCATTTTCACGACCCTGGTCAGTAGAGGTCTGACCTAAGTCTAAACTTAGGATACCCGTAACCCATCGGACGTCCTCAGGGCCCTGGTCAGTAGAGGTCTGACCTAGATCTAAACTTAGGATACCCGCGACCCACAGGACGTCCTATTGCGAAATCGGGTCAACCTTCTATTCGGTTTTCTTACTCGGGTTCTATTTTTGACAAAACTCTCTCCCATGTCTACCTCCATATATTTACCAATAATATGAGACCTCCACTCCGCTCACCAAGACTATCAAGAGGAAAAAAAAGAAAAAATCAAGAGCAAAGAGTCGAAACTTATATTAGGATGAGGATAAAATTCCTCATCATAATTATCTTATGTGTAAGTAGAAACTTGTTTCGAAACAACTACATCTACCAGAATAATTTGGCTGTGGCATACCTTAAGAAAATTTTTTTCTGATCCTATTTACTACTTATTATTTTGTATGAATTAATGGGTTTTTTTGTTAACTTTATAATGAATCCCTCTCCAGATTTACGTATTGCATCAGTTGATCTAGATGTAAAGTTCATTCATAATGCGTTGGCTTTCCAGACGGAGGAATCTCTGAAGATTACTTTGATTTGCTTGGTTGCTAGATAAAGCCCTTCCATAATATGCCGATATCATACGTTTTCTGTTAGGAAAAACAAAATCCGTTGGGCAGGTGGAATTGAAGCTATGATTTCAAACTAAACTTCGACGATATGTGTCTGTAACTCACGAAGACTATCTCCTCGGATACTAAGACAAATGGTCTAACCTCACACCCACCGCCGCTCCTGATGGAAGCCTTGTGATATGTTTGACATCTTTATGTTACATCAGTCTTTGTCGGAATAATTATTGCTAGATCTTTCTATTTCCATGTGTATCGCTATTTCTTTTTTTCACTCTCTAGTTCTTAGTCTTCCACTCTTTCTATCTTTCGATCGTTCTTTCAATTTCCTTGCCTCTCTTCTCTCAGTTTAGATATTATTTATTTTTTCTTCTGTCTGTGTCTTTGTCATTACTTTACGTAATCTTAGATAGAGGCTTTTTATTGGGGTGGGGGGGAGGAAGTACAAAAAGATCATTATTTTAAAGCACATTGTTTTTTTTTTATTTTTTCTTTCAGTCTTAAAATTTCTCTTTCTTGCGAAGGGTTTGCGTCTATTATCTAAAGATAAAATTATGGAGGAGGAATGAAATTCTCTTTACAATGGGATTTTGTTTACACGAGACTGGAGGTAATTAATGACATTAGAAAGCCTCATTTATTTTATTGAACATTTATGTGTGCATACATAACTGATTGCACGTGTAAATTGATTTTTATATCTGGTGAGATTAAGGAAATGAAATATAACCATTTACGTAATCGTTAATTATTTTTGCTGTACATTAATCTATTTCAAATGTCACACAATCTAGAAATTTACCAGAGCTTCGCCCCAGGTAAGATGTAGCAAGAAGTTAGGAAAATATGTGTAAAGAAAAAAGATGGTTGCAAAAAGAAGTGAGGTCAAAAAGAAAGCTAAGAAATAATGGATATTTAGATAAGAAAAAAAGAAGAGGTCCATTATTACGAACGGTGACATTTTGTCCATTCTTTTATTTTATTATATAGCGTCCCTCATCATGACCTACTGAACAACTTATGTACTTTCATTGTTATTAAATCTTATCTCAGTGACAGTGGTCAATGGGTCACTGGCACATGCTGCCAAATCTGGACACCTCTCTCTCTCCCCACCCCTCTCTCTCTCCCCACGGCCAGCAGAAGTCTCGGTCTGCAGAACTGAACTTTATTGCACCCTTTACGGCAGCCCGACGGAGGCCAGATTTCACCCATCTGCTGAAATACCGCGACAGTTTGTTAACATTATTTTATAGGTCAAACGATTCTCCAAAATTATCACCCCGCTCTGGCCCCAGCACTCAGCCTTGAAATATTTGTTTCTAGAGCTATTCCCACCTTTGCCTCTTAAAAAATTAGATAGAAAGGGTGTGGGTTGACCAAAAACAGATTTGGCATTTTGGTGAACAAGGAGCGATCTTGTGGGGAAGGTTGGGTCAGCTCTGCAATATGAACGGCCAATCTGGGAGTATAGGGCGCGCCACACCACATACTCCTTGGAAAGGGAGGGGAGAGAACTGTAGCGAGGTTATATGACCTTTTAAGATTATGACAAGTTTTCGTGAATGACGAAATGTTTCATTGAGAGAGTCATGGAAATGCCACTTCTTCTTGAGTTTCTAGCAAGAGACGGGTGCGGTATGACACCAAGAACGCATTCAGGACAGATTAACTTTCTTTTTATATCTTGATAATATTTTAAGAATTTTTTGGCTTTGCTAAGTCCACGAAATTCTGTACTAGCAACAGATTGAGGGGCCAGGGGAGCGACAGGGCATAATGAACATGTCTGAAATGATTGTTTTTCAACGTTTTAGACAGAAGGAACAAGAGAGCAGCTGTTTTCTCAATACCGTGACTTTCAACTCTCTAAAGGTCGAACTAAGTGGATGAGTTGACTTGGGTGGGGTCTCACCTGAGGGATCAGCAGTGCGTGACGTTTAACTCACACTTAAGTGTAATAGCGCTACAAAAGGAGAGAAGTCAAAAAAATTCTATATAAATAAAAGCAATCGCAAAGGTTTGAAAATGATTTAAGATTTGTATGAAATGAAGATTAAATTTGTGTGGGATATCGATATATTGCTGTCTATGTAATACTCATCCTAATATCAATGCAGATGAGTCGAGCTCACGGTTTTCATTGAATGCGCAAAATATCTAAATCAAAACCGTCTAGGGGCATGGTGTTGCTGGGCATCTTAAGCAAAAGATAAGATCTAGATAATTTCTGTACAGATATAGCTTACACCCAGACTACAGGTGTGTCCAATATATAGTGTATCTGTACAGATATAGCTTACACACAAGTGGTATAGACTACGGGTGTGTCCAATATACAGTGTTTCTGTACAGATATAGCTCATACACAAGTGGTATAGACTACGGGTGTGTCCAATATACAGTATTTCTGTACAGATATAGCTTACACCCAAGTTGTATAAACTATGGGTGTGAGCAATATACAGTATTTCTGTACAGATATAGCTTACACCCAAGTTGTATAGACTATGGGTGTGACCAATATACAGTATTTCTGTACAGATGTAACTTATACACAAATGGTGTAGACTGTACGTGTGTCCAATATACAGTATTTCTGTACAGATATAGCTTATACATAGCCGGTATAGACAGAGGATGTCTCTTATATACAGTATTACTGTACAGATGCACATGTCTCCAATATACAGTATTTTTTTTACAGATATAGCTTATACACAGCCAATGTTGTCTGTGGATGTCTCTAATATGCAGTATTTCTGTAGAGATATAGCTTATACACAACCGGTTGAGACTGAGTACGTCTCCATTATACAGTATTTCTGTACAGATATAGCTCATACATAGCCAATGTAGTCTGTGGATATCTCTATCGTACAGTATTTCTGTACAGATATAGCTTATACATAGCCAATGTAGTCTGTGGATATCTCTATCGTACAGTATTTCTGTACAGATATAGCTCATACATAGCCAATGTAGTCTGTGGATATCTCTATCGTACAGTATTTCTGTACAGATATAGCTCATACATAGCCAATGTAGTCTGTGGATATCTCTATTGTACAGTATTTCTGTACAGATATAGCTTATACACAGCCAATGTAGTCTGTGGATGTCTGGATGTCTCTAATATACAGTATCATCATACCAGGTCGTGTAAGAGAGGTTTTCTTTTGACTGAATCCTGATCTAGAAATCAGCATAGATGCTGCAGCTCAGAACCAGGTAGTCACGGTGTGATATATATAGAGTGTGATATTGTTTATACTACGTGGTGGTTTCTTTAGACACTGTCAGACTAATTCATTAAGGTTGGGTGAGCGAGAGAGGCTGGGAGAGAAAGATACAAAGAGAAGAAGAAGAAAAAAAAAGAGATGGAGAGAGAGAGGCAGACAGACAGACAGGCAGACAGGCAGACAGAGGGAGAGTGGGAGAGATACAGAGAGAAAGAGAGAGAGAGAAAGAGACAGATTCAGAAAGAAAAAATGGAGAGTTAAAGAGAGAAAAAAAGAGAGAAATTCAGGGGGAAGAGAGAGATACAGATAAAGAGAGAGAGAGAGAGAGAGAGAGAGAGAGAGAGAGAGAGAGAGAGAGACAGACAGACAGACAGACAGACAGACAGACAGAGACTGAGAGAAAAAAAGAGAGAGATACAGAGCTAAAAAGACAGGGATACAGGGAGAAAGAGAGAGCAAATAAGAGCAAATAAGAATGTGCACGAAGGAGAGAGAGAGAAAGAAAATGAGAGAGATGGTAGACGTGAAAGTAAAGGGGAAAAAGAGACTGATAAACATTATTGTAGAGATAGAGAGAAAGAAACTCACGGAGAGGTGATTAGACCGTCAAGCTGAAACACAGGTAGTCGAACAGACATGCAGACAAATTTACGCAAATGTAAAGCTTTGACAATGACGTAGGTCAAAAGAAGGATAAAAAAGAAAACGAAAAAGGCAAAGAAATGTAACCAGTACAATAGATCATTTAACACTGGGCGAGATGAACTGAAAATAATCATGAACACAGTGGTGATGAAACTGAAATGAAAACTGACGTTTTGGGACTGAATTTTACATGTTTCTTAATACAAAACTTCGTAAAAGTTTGTAGAGACCGTCAAATCGAATTAAATCCCATTTTTAGATAAAACTTCCTGCTAAATTCTACATGATTGCGCAGGAGGCATTGACTCTAGAAGGAAAAGTGCACTGTACGCACAGAACCTGCCAAGGTATTTCGTTTGTTATGATTAATTCACCATTCCTTGTTCCATGTGACCCCTTTCCTCTTTCTCTCTCATCCCGCCTCCACCCTGGTGTAACAGCGCTGATTAAGTTTGAAAATGGGTTAACTAGTTTGGGTAATTGAGGTTTGTTTGTCACAGAACGTGCTGTTTCTTTATTTTCCATCGACCCTCGTGACATGCAGATCTTAAAAGAACGGATGTGAAATCGCACAAAGTTATCCCATAAAGGAAATCAACTAATTCTGCTCTCTCCCAATCTCTTTTTAGATCCTTTTAAACGCAAATTAGAAAGCTTGAATTTTCGCATTAAGTGAATAAAAGTCCACGACCTTGCGGGAATTCTTAGCCGAGCACTTATTTAAACCTGCATGATAATGAATGTTGAAAAAAATCTATAAATAATTTAGATTTTACTAAACTAGTTAACCGTTCTGATTATTTAATTAATAATGTTGTACCTCTGGCATTAGATGGATTACAATGGATTAAAATTTTGTGCAAAAGTTATACACATTCCGGGCACGCGTTCCTGCTAGATCTCCGCAAGCTTTCTGAGTGGGTTATCGAGACCCATCTTCAACATGAGCTTTGATGTCGTTGTGAAGATCTAGAATCTTCTGTGAAGAGCACTGTGTTTAGAAAACATTCATACAGAAATATTCATACAGTAAGCTCCTAAGATTCTACATAAACAAGAGAAACGTTGATCAAAGAGAAAAACTTTGAAATGAGGAAAATATTACCAAGGGTAAAAAAAAAACCATTTCTTAAGGTTGTTTACGGATAGATATATGGCACAAAAGAGGGTTGTTTCTTAAATAAGAGAATTTGTATAATTTGAGAAGTAGATAGATAGATAGATAGATAGATAGATAGACAGGTAAATGGGTAGAAAGGTAGATAGTTAAATTGAATGATCGATAAAGAAATAGATAAATTGATTGGCTAACAGTTGGTTAGAATTATAAACATTTACCTAGAGAGAGAGAGAGAGAGAGAGAGAGAGAGAGAGAGAGAGAGAGAGAGAGAGAGAGAGAGAGAGAGAGAGAGAGAGAGAGGACAGACAGACAGACAGACAGACAGACAGACAGACAGAGACAGACAGACACAGTGAGAGACAGAGGTAGAGATAGAGAATGAGGCAGACATATAATGAGAGAAAGATACAGCTGAACTCATTCCTATATCAGTAAAGGAAATATAATTATTTGGGTCAATGTTGAAGTAAACATGCTATTTCAAAATAATTGCTAGAAGTTACACGACATTCCACAGGAAATATCGGATTAGTATATGGTGCTGGGTGTAAAAGGATCAGATTATGCTACTGTGGGATTTTCCTATTTTTTCCGTTTGCCATAACAGCTTAGTTGACTAAATAGTTGAAAATACACCCACGTCAAGAATCAGGTACTAATTCGTTGAAAATATGGCATAATAGTTGTGAAGCGACCGTTTAAACGTGTCAGCCTCGCGTGGTCGTTAAGGCGAGGTAATGCCTGCATGTTTGTGAGATAAATAGGTGTGGCAGCCTAAAATATTGTTTTGAAAAGTTGTTCTGCATTATTCTATAATACCTAGCATTGCATGAATCACTATAGAAAAAAAAAACAATACCATAAATATAAAGATAGTTGTGTGTATGATCATGAATTCTGGACCGATAGTTTCTCAGCAAATTCAAGCAGTAACCTCATATGGCGGGTTGTTGGTTTTTCAGTTAGTCAGTGATAATATTTGATATCTTTAGAATCCTAGAAACATGACAAAACGACCTTTTAACTTGATCGTATCACCTTTGCGATCTCATGTGAAGTAGAAGGGTTTTTTTTCCTTGCATGGGGGACATTAATTTCTATTCTGGATCAAAATAATAAAAACCATGTTTCATCCATAGTTACCATATTTGTAAAGGAACATGTACCATTATACTCCATTCGAGGACGGTTTCCCAGGACTCAACCCTCTTCTTCTTTGGCTCACTGGTCAAAAGGCGAGGTACTCACCGCGCAGAACCCGTATTCATTTTTGAGATGGTCATGGAGAATCTGTTCAATAAATCTTACACTGTTTCCAGTTTCATTTGAGAGTTGTTTGACAGTCATGCGTTGATCTTGTAGAACCAGTTTCTTCCATATGGTAACATTGTCTTCAGTAAACACAAAAGATTAGCGCCTTTCACGATCTTCAACCATCAACGACATGAATCCAGATTTGAATTTTCTTACCCAGTATGTCACATTATTATATCGAGTAATTTGTCACTTAAACTTGGATCATTTCCTAAAAATTATCAGAAGAGCAGTTTCCTTGCAAGTGTAAAAACTTGATAATTCAGCAATAGCAACCGCCTCGGTGCCGCAGCTTTAGGAAAAAAAAACAGAGATTTTTTTTTTTTTGCTTTGATTTCATTGAACGCCTCAACAAGTGCCCAATTACTGTCAAATTTTCTCGAGAATTCGTATCGCATGTTCCAAAGGAACGATCTAAAGGCTAACAAAAATCCAATCCTCTATCACGTTTCATTCCTATTTACACAAAAAACTTCTTGAGCCTTCTGGCAGACTACAAGTATTTGAGATTGGACTTCGGATATTTGTACCCCGTTGATAATTACGCTGTTAAGGTTAGAGTTATGAAGAAAAAAAGTAATTGTGTCTCTATATACAAAACATAATTCTTCAGGTGCTGTCAAAGCTGTTTTAGTAAAAACTCAATGGTCTAAATCCACTCTCTTTCCTTATTTATTGATCTCTTTTCGTCTCTATTTTCCCAATATCGTTTTGTTCTGCCGTCTTTTTCCATCTTATTCTTCCTCTTCAATCTGATTTATTTGTCAATATATCTCTGTCTCTTTTGTCTCTTACCTCGTTTCTTCGTCATGGTCTCTTTCTGTCAATCTTTGACACTGCTGATTTTCGCAGGATTCCATATAGGCTCTTTCTGTTAATCTTTGGCACTGCCAGATGTCCGCGGAGCGCCAGATGGGGCTCTTTCTGTCAATCTTTGACACTGCCAGATGTCCGCGGGGCGCCAGATAGGGCTCTTTCTGTCAATCTTTGACACTGCCAGATGTCCGCGGGGCGTCAGATGGAGCTCATTCTGTCAATCTTTGACACTGCCAGATGTCCACGGGGCGCCAGATAGGGCTCTTTCTGTCAATCTTTGACACTGCCAGATGTCCGCGGGGCGCCAGATAGGGCTCTTTCTGTCAATCTTTGACATTGCCAGATGTCCGCGGGGCGCCAGATAGGGCTCTTTCTATCAACCTTTGACACCGCCAGATGTCAACGGAGCGCTGAATGGGGCTCTTTCTGTCAATTTTTGACACTCCCAGATGTCCGTGGGGCGCCAGATGGGGCTCTTTCTGTCAATCTTTGACACTGCCTAATGTCCGCGGGGCGCCAGATAACGCAGTAGTCAGAATTTTGGATTGGCGATAAAGAGGCCGTGGAGTTGATTTTCTCTGAGAATCTAAGTATGAGCCTATCCTGGTGCAATCTTCACCGTTTTAGATTCTTCTAGAAAATCTGCGCACGTAAAGATAACGATAAAAAACTGTTCCTTACAACAGTTCACTGTTTCTTTTACAAGTTCCATTTCTATCTAACTCCCCTTTTTCCCATCTTCTCATTCACCATTTCCCTTTCCAGTTTTTAATTTTATGTGCTTTATAATTTCATCATCTATGAAACCATAGACGTTAACAGTTTTTACCATCCATTTTCCCAGATTTTCTTTGTCCTGTCCTGTCTGGTCCATTCAGCCATTTTTCTCCATTACGTTCACAAATCATTTATTGGAACTTTTCACAGACAGGGACCAGCTATTCATCTGCAGCGCTGCTCAATAATTTTTAACTCTACAGCCTCCCGCGCGAGGTTCCACGCGCAAGAAATTAAAAACATTTTAAATGAAATTCAAATCGATGTAAATATTCATCTAGCCTTGAAACTGTTTGGATTCTTCCAATCCGACATTTTAAGCTGTGTCATAAAAGTGTTCACACTTCTTTTGAAAAATATTGAAAGTGCAAAGAATCTCAAAGTTTAAGATCTGTAATATTTTTGTGTTTCTTTTTTTTTTATCTTATCTCCGTTAGGTTGCAAAGAAAGCAGTTATAAGATTAAATGTAGAACAGAAAATATGTTTTGTATTGCATCAAAGTCTTCTCTCAAAAATTTGTTTTCTTCATATTGCATTAATTTGCTATCGAAAAAGAAAACCCATCTTATTGCATTGATTTACAATCTGAGAAGTATTTTCGCAATATCGCAATCTTTACACTACAGCAGGTTTGTCTCCTTATTTTGTCTTTACAATAAAAAAGTAAAAGCTCGTTATAGATAACTTCTTGTGAAGAGCAAGGGATAAAAATTCTGTATAGGTCATCTAGTAACTTGTCAATTCTATATCTGATCATTTCTGATTTATTCTATTTTTAGAAACAATTAAAACCAAGGATATTGCTAAATTTATGACTAGATGTGAAGTCCTAATTTCTTTTAAAAAAGCACTTATTTTGGTACATAAACTAGCCTATGACTGCTATAGATATCAGTCTTGTAAAATGACGTTGGAGAATGCTAGAATGCTAATCTGGATAAAATTAAGAATACAAAAACTTTTAATTTAGTTTAGATTGTAATAATTGATTAAGAATTACTTCAAAATGGGGGCTAGCTCTAGATCTAAGAATTATAAGAGCCAGACAGCAGAGCTCAGCAGTGGCTAGGAGAAGCTCTAGATCTAAGAATTATAAGAGCCAGACAGCAGAGCTCAGCAGTGGCTAGGAGAAGCTCTAGATCTAAGAATTATAAGAGCCAGACAGCAGAGCTCAGCAGTGGCTAGGAGAAGCTCTAGATCTAAGAATTATAAGAGCCAGACAGCAGAGCTCAGCAGTGGCTAGGAGAAGCTCTAGATCTAAGAATTATAAGAGCCAGACAGCAGAGCTCAGCAGTGGCTAGGAGAAGTTCTAGATCTAAGAATTATAAGAGCCAGACAGCAGAGCTCAGCAGTGGCTAGGAGAAGCTCTAGATCTAAGAATTATAAGAGCCAGACAGCAGAGCTCAGCAGTGGCTAAGAGAAGTTCTAGATCTAAGAATTATAAGAGCCAGACAGCAGAGCTCAGCAGTGGCTAGGAGAAGCTCTAGATCTAAGAATTATAAGAGCCAGACAGCAGAGCTCAGCAGTGGCTAGGAGAAGCTCTAGATCTAAGAATTATAAGAGCCAGACAGCAGAGCTCAGCAGTGGCTAGGAGAAGCTCTAGATCTAAGAATTATAAGAGCCAGACAGCAGAGCTCAGCAGTGGCTAGGAGAAGTTCTAGATCTAGGATTAGGTTTTAAGTTGCAATTTGTTAATGCGCTCTAACTGTTGAGCCACACCAAAGCTAGGAGTGCTGTGGTTTAAAAGTCTTTTGTTTCATGTCAGAGACCATTGTAATTCTTATCTAGACATGAAAGACCAGACGGACCATTTTATATGGATTGTTGTTAATTTAGAATCACTTCAAAACAATGGATAGCTCTAAAATTATTTAGGGATGGGTTTGAAGTCGTAGATTGTAAATTAACGCTTACTGCGGATACAAGTTTGTACTGCTTTGGTGAACAGACCTTTCCATCTAAGTTAGAGAAGATTATGATCTTAATCTAGGTATGTGATTTTATACTGTTTGTTTGGTGTATATTGTGTTTTATTAAGATGGACTTTAAAAATGTATTGTTCCAGGTGTGGAATTTTGTTTAAGTTTTTAATTTCTAGACAAACACTTGCTGGGCTGTCAATCTAAGCTTGAACAGCTATAGATGGTCACAAAAAATTCAAGCATCAAAAATAGACAATGCGTTGACTATTAAAGATTACGTTATACCTAAAACTGGCCATTGTGGTTTTGCAATTGATTATCTGTGATCTCTACATCTTTCTATGTCTCTCTCTCTGTCCCTCTTTCTATCTATCTGTCTGTCTGTCTCTCTTTGTCTCTCGCTGTTTCTGTCTGTCTGTCTGCCTCTCTCCATGTGTCTTTTTGTCTCTGCCTGTCTGTCTGTGTGTCTGTCTCTCTGTCTCTCTCTCTGTCTCTGTCTCTCTCTCTCTCTCCCTCTCTCACTCTTGTGTATCTTTATAATATAGTACTATCAAAGTCCCAAGAAACGTTATTTTATCCTACTTACACGCGAAGAGTAAGTCCATCTATTTTTGGCTTTCTATGAACTGCTATGAAAGTTAAAATGGAACTGAGTTCTCTTTATACAACAAGGATTATTCCATCTCTAGGCGACTACCAAAGGGAACTCTTTAATTCGATCAAGACAATGTTAAAAGAAATGCTCTGCTGTTGAAAAAAAAAATTGTCTTTGGATTTCAAGAAAAATGTCATTATTTTGTATCTATACACTATACAGGGAGAAGCTCTCGAGTGGGATTATTTTATCTCAAGTACAATCAGGAATGCGATTTCACAAAAAGTCACTCTTCCTTGTTGGAAATTATGAGCTGTGCTTTAAGGTGTTGTTACGTATCAAGGACTAGGGGCTGCAGAGTGCGCAATGGTGCGAAATTTGAAGGAAAAAAAAGGGAAACATAAAACGTGCACAAGATGAAACATTAGGCCTAATTAAAAAAAAATAACTAAAAAATTAATTTTAATTTTGTTTAGATCCTCGGAATGTTTGCGATTTTTTAACAAAACTCACGACTTCCAATAAAGTGGTATAATTCTTTGGAAAGTCATGTTCAATATAATAAGTTTAAGACTTTGCGGTTATTCCCGATCAAAAGAATAGAGTCGTAAATAACGACGATACCAAATCTCGTTATGGTTTTTCAAATTAATATGTTTGTTAGCAAATGGGTGAGAGGTGATCGAGGCGGTTGCGTGCTTTACTACCAATCCAGAGGTCCCGAGTTCGAATCACAGTCCGGGTCAAACATTTTTCAGCTCCCCTGTGTCCACCTAGCACCAAATGGGTAGCTAAGTCTCTTTAGACGCGGCGAAAGTAAACTATAACTAAGTCGTATGCCAAGAAAAATCAGATACCCTACTCTCAGATCGAGTTCGGGAATCACTTTACTTTTATTTACTTTGTTAAGAAGCATTCTTGGCTGCCAAGAATTTTGGACCTGATGTTATCTCGTAAATATATTGATGATTGTACTTAGCTTTATGATATAAGCAGTCAAAGTTTCCATCAAAGAAAGCAAACTACCACGCAAATTACCACAATTATATTTTTTTCCTTAAAACTGCAGCTTTTGAAAATCGTAGCAGTACAACTAGATCAGCAGCACTGGCCAAAGACCTTGGACCGAATACCCTGTGGGTTTATGAAAATTATGATTTAAAACTCTATAGAAGCAAACTTTGAATGCTCTGTAACACTAGGGGCAAACTTATTTCGCAATGTAAAACGAAAATGATTTCTTTTAATTGCATTTTTTTTTGTATTAGATTCTTTTTCTTCATGGCACAACTTAAATTCTTTGTATCTCTCTCTCTCTCTCTCTCTCTCTCTCTCTCTCTCTCTCTCTCTCTCTCTCTCTCTCTCTCTCTCTCTCTCTCTCTCTCTCTCTCTCTCTCTCTCCCCCGTCTTCATCAAACTGTTCCTGTGAATTAATCTTTTATATCCCTCAACTTTTCTTTTTTGTTTGCTAGTTAGTCCCTTTCTTTTTTTTTTTAATCAATGAATCAATCAGTTAATCTACCTAGCTTATATACTTTTTTCTACCTGACAATCTGCCAATCTATATATTTATCTAGTTAGATGGTTTGATTTAATTATTTCAATAACTCTAACAGCTGTTTGTCTATCTAGTTTTCTTTTATCTATTTACCTATTTATCTAATCAGATGTTTCTGTTAAACTATTTCAACATCTATCTAATTGTTAGTTATCTATGGAGTTTTCTTTTATTTATTTATCTATTTATCTAAATAGATGTTTGTGTTAAACTATTTCAATATCTAATTGTTAATTATCTATTTAATTTTCTTTCATCTATTTATCTATTTAGATGTTTGTGTTAAACTTTTCCAACATTTATCGTTTTCTTTTATCTATTTATCTAATTAGATGTTTGTGTTTAATCATTTTAACATCTGTAAAATAATTGTTAATTATCTATCTAGTTTTCTTTTATCTATTTATCTACCCATCTTTCTGATAATCTGTCTTTTAATTAAACTTTCTATGTCTATCTAGTTATTTTGTCATCTCTATTCATATTTCGATAATTATCCATCTGCGTACTTTTTAACAATCTATCTAAATAACCATTAGTTTATTTGTCTGCTTATGTACCTCTTTCTTTATCTAGTTCTTTGTCCATCTGTCTTTCGTTATATCAATTCATTTATTTAACAATTTGTTTACTTATTAACTATGTGTCCATAATTTATATTTATAATCCATCTCTCTATCAACTTTTCTATCTTCATAGTTTTCTTGTTTTCCCTCCTTTTATTTACTGGACCAAGTTTTTATACTAGGAAGCGTTGAAACGATATTCTTGTGCTGAAATTTTAAGGCAATGAGATATTTCTCACCTCAAGTCAGAACTATACGTAATCTTATCCTTATTTCCTTCCTTCCTTCTTACAATTCCGCTTAAATTTCAAATGTTCTCTACTAAAATTGACTTCTTCTCCCCCACATCTTTCTCTCCCTGCACTATTAAAGTCGACAGGAGTTGTGTCTCCTGTTGTTTAGAGATTATCCTACATTTCTTCACCCTCTGAGTTCATCTTTTTAGATGGGCCGTCCAACCCAATTATGTCGGGGTTTCTTACAACACAGAATATTCTTTTCATCTGAGGACACCGGTTTTTCTTTACCATCATTATCTCTGTTTCTCTGACTTCAGCTGTCTTTATATGACTCCATCTTTCCTTGTCTTTTTTTCTCTTTTTTTCCATTTTTTTCCGTGACACTGTCTATGTCTGTGTTTGTATCTGAATGTGTGTCTGTGGCTATGCCTGTGATGATGTCTGTTTGTCTGTCTGTCTGTCTGTCTCTCTCTCTCTCTCTCTCTCTCTCTCTCTCTCTCTCTCCCTCTCTCTCTCTCTCTCCCTCTCTCTCTCTCTCCCTCTCTCTCTCTCTCTCTCTCTCTCTCTCTCTCTCTCTCTCTCTCTCTCTCTCTCTCTCTCTCTCTCTCTCTCTCTCTCTCTCTCTCTCCCTCTCTCTCTCTCTCTCTCTCTCTCTCTCTCTCTCTCTCTCTCTCTCTCTCTCTCTCTCTCTCTCCCTCTCTCTCTCTCTCTCTCTCTCTCTCTCTCTCTCTCTCTCTCTCTCTCTCTCTCTCTCTCTCTCTCTCTCTCTCTCTCTCTCTCTCTCTCTCTCTCTCTCTCTCTCTCTCTCTCTCTCTCTCTCTCTCTCTCTCTCTCTCTCTCTCTCTCTCTCTCTCTCTCTCTCTCTCTCTCTCTCTCTCTCTCTCCGTCCTCTCAAAAATTAGGACAATTTAAGAGGGATTTATTCGAAATCTAGTTGCGATATCCCTTAAATCAAAGGAGCTTCGCAATTTATGAAAATGCTCCCCTTTTCAAAAAATCATTACCTCAATCTTGTTTGGACTTCACAAGGGAGGCAGTGAGCGTACAAAACAGAGGGAAATTACACAGATTATGTTTTCAAGCGCAGGACAGAAAAATTTCAAGATTAAAAGCCCTCCAGTTTCTCAAAAAAGCAATCATAACCTCAATTTGAAGAACAAAAAAGTAAGGGGAAGAAGTACATAATGGGAGCCTTTACACCATGTTGTCTAGTGAAACAGTCCTGCAAGAGTGTATGTTCCAGATATGACTCTTGTGTACATATATAACTTCATACATACATACATACATACATACATACATACATAACTTCATACATACATACACACACATACATACATACATACATACATACATACATACATACATACATACATACATACATACATACATACATACATACATACATACATACATACATACATACATACATACATACATACATACATACATACATACATACATACATACATACATACATACATACATACATACATACATACATACATACATACATACATACATACATACATACATACATACATACATACATACATACATACATACATACATACATACATACATACATACATACATACATACATACATACATACATACATACATACATACATACATACATACATACATACATACATACATACATACATACATACATACATACATACATACATACATACATACAAAGGTAGCCCTGTAGTTCCATCGCATTTTAGGCCTCTGACTAAACCAAGTGGCTTGATAGAAAATTGGATTATAAAGCTTTTAAACGTTCCTTGATCTAATAGAATCACCGTGTTGAAACTTCTTCTCACGAAAAATACTCAAGCAGTGGTACTGAGTGAATTGCGTGGTAGCTCTACATCTAAGAAATGCTGTAGAGCAGAAAGTAGTAGTGGAAATCGTGAAAATAGTTCACCGAATTCGAAAATGCGAAGTAATTCTCGTGATAGTAATTCTCGTGATAGTAATATCCTTGATAATAGTATTAAAAGTTGTGGAGGTTTCGTAGTTAAAGTAGTCTAGATAGAGATGAATAGATAGATAGATAGATAGATAGATAGATAGATAGATAGATAGATAGATAGATAGACAAGTAAATAGATAGATGGAAAGAGAGATAGATAACCAGATAGATAGTTAGATACACATATAGATAGTTGTATACACAGTTAGGTAGAGGGATACATAGATAGATAGATAGTTAGATAAGCAAACATATAGATAGGTAGATAGATAGATCGGTGGATAGATAGATAGGTGGATAGACAGATAGGTAGAGAGTTAGATAACCAGATAGACAGATAGATAAGCAAATAGACAGGTAGGTAGATAAATAGGTAGAGAGATAGATCACCAGATAGATAGATAGATAGATAGAAAGGTAAGTAGTTAGGCACGTAGTTAGGTAGATAGATAGACGGACATATTGAATAATAGAAAGATAGGTATATAGGTAGATTAATAGATAGATAGATAGAAGGATAGATAGGAATAGGACTTTCCCACTGCACTTCTTCCAGATAGATATGAATAGATTAATAGATAAGTAAGTAGATAGATATGCAGATATATAGATCGATAGATAGATAGATAGATAGATAGATAGATAGATAGGTAGAGAGTTAGATAACCAGATAGACAGATAAGCAAATAGACAGGTAGGTAGATAGATAGGTAGAGAGATAGATAACCAGATAGATAGATAGATAGATAGATAGATAGATATATAGACAGATAATCAAATAGATAGGTAGGCAGGTAGATAGGTAAATAGATAGATAGAAAGGTAAGTTGGTAGGTACGTAGTTAGGTA
This sequence comes from Elysia crispata, assembly GCA_033675545.1. Classification (NCBI taxonomy): domain Eukaryota; kingdom Metazoa; phylum Mollusca; class Gastropoda; family Plakobranchidae; genus Elysia; species Elysia crispata. Next base: position 174,595 of record JAWDGP010005591.1, read on the forward strand.
GATAGATAGACGGATATTATAGGATAATAGAAAGATAGTTATATAGGTAGATTATTAGATAGATAGATAGAAGGATAGATAGGAATAGGAGTTTCTTGATTAACCACTGCACTTCTTCAAGATAGATATGAATAGATAGATAGATAAATAAGTAGATAGATAGGCAGATATGTAGATAGATAGATAGATAGATAGATAGATAGATAGATAGATAGATAGATAAGCAGAGAGATAGATAACCAGATAGATAGATAAAAAGATAGACATATACATAGTCGTATACATAGATCGGTAGAGGGATATATAGTTAGATACATAGGTATATAGATAGGTAGATAGATAGACAGATTAATCGGTCTTATTTTTCAAATAAGCACAATGAATAAAGTTCTTTACTAAAGGGGCTTTGAGATATAATGAATAATATAATTATAGCTCTCTGATGAGATGCATGTTTTCAGCACCGTTTTTATGTTCTCTTCATATGAGTAGATAGATAGATAAATAGATAGATAGTTAGATAGATAAGTTGATAGATTGGTACATAGATTTGTAGATAGATAGATAGACAGAGAGTTTGAAAGATCAGTAGATAGATAATAGATAAATAGATTGTAGATAGATTAGTATATAGATATGTAGATATATAGATAGACAGATAGTTCGATAAATTAGTAGGTAGATATGTAGATATATTGATAGACAGATAGTTTGATAGATATGAAGATATATAGATAGACCGATAGAAAATATAGTTTGATAGATATCTAAATATAGATAGATAGAAAGATAGATAGCTAGTTTGATAGATCGGTAGATAGATATGTAGATTGATAGAAACATAGATATTTTATAGATAAGAAGATAGATAGAGAAAAAATACAGGTAAGCCGTCCAGGAAAAAAATCAAAATTGATATAAATGGGAACAAACAGACCGTAAGTTAAACCATTTTTATATTGTCTATCAGCATTTGAAAAATTGGTACTGTTTTATCCCGTGTTAATAATTGGAACATCTGAAAACTCTGTTCAGAGATTTAATGGCTTTCTAGGAGCGGCGAGCTGCTGGGGGGTCCACATAAAAAGATGCTTTGTGCTGTTTGACTTGCAAAAAAAGTCCCGCAACTGTGTGGGCTGGTAGAAAAATTTCAATAGCATCAATTTTATACTGTTTCTATGGTAACGTTTGAGATCTGTTGCCACCGGAATGATGGTGAAATTTATCCAGGATTTGAGGAGTAAGTTTTGAGACTCAACTTGTAAATTTTCTCATGTTTGGCAAGGATTTAAAAAAAAAAAATTAGGTAGTGTTAAAGAAGGAATTATCTACCCTTTCAACACTATGCCGATTAATCATTTATAACATCGCTCTTTTTATTTCAAACCAAAATACAGGAATTTTTTTTTACAAATAGTTGAACCCCAAATAAAATAATTATAGAGAAAACGTAAATAAGGCAACTGCAGTATATATATATATGATAATTTCAGTTGCTGTTTATCGTCGTTTGTTTAGAAACTTGCACTTGATTGCTCTTCGTATGCAATTTTGTTTAAACAAAATTGCATACGAAGAGCAAATATATATATATATATATATATATATATATATTGTATACTTCATTTAAACAAAATTGCATAAGAAGAGCAATCAAGTGCAAGTTTCTAAACAAACGACGGTAAACAGCAACTGAAATTATCATAAATTTAATAACCAAGCAGACCAATCAACATGATTAACTGAGAAACCTAGAGCTAGCGATTTGCAGAAATCAACAAGACGACTACGTTATCTAACAGATTTTACTGAAAGCAAATTTAAAAAAAAAATATAATGAAGTTCCCTGTTTAAAAATAGTTTACATTTACGACTGCTGAAAGTGAAAAACTGTTACCATTCCACTACATTTTTTCCTTCAAATATTCTGGTAAATTAATTTGGCTTCAGTCCCCTGAGAGAAAGATGATCCCGTGTTAATAGATTTGGCTTCAATAAATTCTGAAAGATTCAAATTTTATTAAAAACAATTCTTTCTTAAAAAAAAAGGACCGAATCTGGGTTTTTTTTTTGTTTTGTTTTGTTTATGTTTTTGTTTTTGTCCAGAAACAATAGATGATTTTTCATTCTGAAACTTAAGACTAGTACTGAGTAGCTGAGTACGCCTGCTCGAGTTTTCAAGTCTCCCCGGACAATTAAGATCAGCTCTTAAAAGACACTGTCTAAATTGTCCGCTACCAAGAAGTCGCGAAATGAAGTGAAATAACTTTGATGGGTCATTGACCGGTCAGTGGCAATCTGAATTTAGGTTTCTTTTCTTTTATATATATATATATATCAGATTGCTCATTTCTTAACTTAAGTAAGACTTGTTTCTTTAGAGTAAACCCTGCTTGGTATTATTTCTCTTTTTTTCTTTTCTTTTCCTTTTTCTTTATCCCTGGCCCGGCATATTGAAACTAAACTTTGGTAACAATGAAATATCAGATTTCTACATTAGCTAGGCCCGAAACTATCTACTTAGAAATCTGAGTTGACCTAATTAATTTTCTCTAAATAAAAACCATTTTCAAGTTTCAGTGGGAGAACGATGGTGTCTTAATCCTGTCATGGTGTCAGTTTATTGTTTCGTAGATAATTATCTTTCTTGTTTTTTTTTTGTTTTTTTTTTAGTAAATGGAGACATTTCAGGCGGTACAGCTCACACCTTCTTCTCTGCATATCCATTGAGTGCACTCTCTCTCCCTCCCTCTCTCTCTCTCTCACTCTCTCTCTCTCCTCCTCTCTCTCTCTCTCTCACTCTCTCCCTCTCTCTCTCCCTCTCTCTCTCACTCTCTCTCTTTTTCTCTCTCTTTTACTCTCTCTCTATCTCTCTCTTTTTCTCACTATCTCTCTTTATCTCTCTCTTTATCTCTCCCTCTCTCTATATATATCTGTCTCTCTTTCACCCTCTCTCTATATATTTCTCTTCCCCCCTCTCTCTCTCTATCTCTCTCCCCCTCTTTCTCTCTCTCTCTCTCTCTCTCTCTCTCTCTCTTTCTCTCTCTCTCTCTCTGTCTCTATCTATCTATCTATCTCTTTTTTCCCAAGTCGCTGGTCGAATAATTCACAACTGGATATTAAACGACGAGCCAAATTTCTCTTGCATTATTAAAATCCCAATCTTTCCCGCAGAGCTAAGAGAGTACCAAAAGCTCTACGTGTTCACCTAATTGCGTTGAACCTTAGGATGAAAAGAAAGTTTCCTTGAATTTCGTGAGATTTGCCTTCTTGCATAATTATAATATTTAATGAAATTGTGTCAACGCTTACGTTGTTAACAAAAAAATTCATATGCAAGTGCCCGGGTTCTGGTAATTTTTTCCCCTTGATTGAAATAAAGATAAGAAATGAAATTAAAAGTTATTCATCCTTATTATATTAATTAAAGCGTTATTGACCGGTAGGCAACTGGCAAAATTAGAGAGAGTAAGAGAGAGTAAGAGAGAGAATAAAGAGAAAGAGAGAGAGAGAGAGAGAGAGAGAGAGAGAGAGAAGGAAACAGAGAGAAACAGAGAGAGAGAGAAAGAAAGAGATAAACACACAGAGACGGAGACAGAGACACAAAGAGAGCAAGAAAAAGAGAGAAAGAGAGAGATAAAGAAAAAGAAAGAACGAGAGAGACAGTGAGAGAGACAAAGAGAGAGAGACAAAGAGAGAGAGAGAGGTACACAGAGTGTCACAGAGGGACACAGACAATAGGGATAGACAAGTTACATCAGATTGAAATGGAATATAGACTGAGGACTTGTGGACTCCGACAAAATTTGCGTGCCTGGAGTTTAGAGTCGGAAGAACGCCAAACAGCGATCCATCTCTCGGACAGTTCTAGAACCACAAAGGCTGAGAGCCCTCCACTCGATGACTTCTATCCATCTTTAGATGTAGCCGAGACTTTCTGAAGAACAGGCCTTCTAGTTACAGGCGTAAACAAACTTTTGTTTGTAAAGGGTTGAAACAAACCATTCAATTAACTTTTTAGCGCGGAGATTTCCAGGAATGCTAACACTATTTTTGTCATTTTCAGAGAACGACTAAGATAGACAGTCAGGCATTTCCTAGGAAGACTACTCTCGAAAAAAAAAAATGACGGAATGACACAATATAAAGTAAATGACAGAGGATGCATCCGGTAATTTGTTCATCCCGTTTGAAGAAAGGAAATTAAATATAAAACAAAATTAGTAGTTACACATATAATGTTATTTATCAAGAGCTCCTTTGTTTTTGCAGTTGAGACTTTGGTGGCAACGACAATTACATTTGAACTTTACTTTGAAGTATTTATTTCTGCTTATTTGTCATATCTTTAATCCTTAACAGTTGCACTCAATATAACCCTGACCGCCACACTGAGAGCCAAAACCCTGACCGCCACACTGAGAGCCAAAACCCTGACCGCCACACTGGGAGCCAAAACCCTGACCGCCACACTGGGAGCCAAAACCCTGACCGCCACACTGAGAGCCAAAACCCTGACCGCCACACTGAGAGCCAAAACCCTGACCGCCACACTGAGAGCCAAAACCCTGACCGCCACACTCACAGCCAAAACCCTGACCGCCACACTCACAGCCAAAACCCTGACCGCCACACTCACAGCCAAAACCTTGACCGCCACACTGAGAGCCAAAACCCTGACCGCCACACTGAGAGCCAAAACCCTGACCGCCACACTGAGAGCCAAAACCCTGACCGCCACACTCACAGCCAAAACCTTGACCGCCATACTGAGAGCCAAAACCCTGACCGCCATACTGAGAGTCAAAACCCTGACCGCCATACTGAGAGCCAAAACCCTGACCGCCACACTCACAGCCAAAACCTTGACCGCCATACTGAGAGCCAAAACCCTGACCGCCACACTGAGAGCCTAAACCTTGACCGCCACACTGAGAGCCAAAACCCTGACCGCCACACTGAGAGCCTAAACCTTGACCGCCACACTGAGAGCCAAAACCCTGACCGCCACACTGAGAGCCAAAACCCTGACCGCCACACTGAGAGCCAAAACCCTGACCGCCACACTCACAGCCAAAACCTTGACCGCCTTACTGAGAGCCAAAACCCTGACCGCCACACTGAGAGCCAAAACCCTGACCGCCACACTCACAGCCAAAACCTTGACCGCCATACTGGGAGCCAAAACCCTGACCGCCATACTGAGAGTCAAAACCCTGACCGCCATACTGAGAGCCAAAACCCTGACCGCCATACTGAGAGCCAAAACCCTGACCGCCACACTGAGAGCTTAAACCTTGACCGCCACGCTCACAGACAAAGGCAACCGCTTCTCTTAAACTGACATGGCTTTTGCTCTCTCAGTGCACATTGACAAACTTCCTTTGAAGTTCTTTAACCATCCTGTCGCGCCCGCTATGTCCTGTCACAAGGTGAGCAGGGTTAATCACATCATAGGTGTCTTCTGGCGTAACAAAGCAGACTGACGATTTTGTTGGTCACTTGCGTCTTTTGTCTACGCAGCCGCATAGCAGTAATTCATTTCTGTGTAAAGCAGAATTATAGCGAAGCCAATAGCAGCAGTACCAACACCAGCACTACCACAACAACAGCAACAGCAACAACAACAACAGGAGGAGGAACAAAGACAAATCATAGACAGAAAGAGAGATACAGACAGAGAGAGAGGCAGACAGACAGATAGAGAAATAGAAAGATAGAGCGAGAGAAAGAGAGAGAAAGAGATAGATAGATAGATAGAGAGAGAGAGAGTGAGAGAGAGAGAGAGAGAGAGAGAGGGAGAGAGAGAGACAGACAGACAGAGAGAGAGGGGGGAAATCAGGAAAAAGATCAACTAAAACTGACCTTGATTGAAGCGTGTACTGTCCAGCTTTTTTTCCATTTTCCAGCAACACCCAAAGACGCCCGCAAGTGATACATAATTTGCTATTTGGTCTTGGGTAACAAGTAGTTCGAGTTGTTTTCAATCTTTGCAAAAAGCTCTCTTACAAACGTTTTTTGACAAGGATTTTCAGCCATGTTCAAGCTGAACTATTAAGTGAATATCTTATGACAGGTAAAAAGTTTGCACCTGTCGTTACTTGGAGAAATGCAGAGTATAACGCACTTGTGGAAACCAATCTGAAGCTTAATCACCTCAAATGGAATCAACACAGATAAATCAACACAGCATTTAAACTAGAAAAGTGGCAATGGTTTCACTGGTGATCAAAATAACAAACAGGCAAAACTGGAAATCTGAGGCTTTCACTTTCAGTCATTCTCCACGAGTGCCTGAAACTTTCAGCCATTTTTGGAATTGTTTGAACAAAACAGGAATTTCTTGGAAATGACTGAATTTTCAGGCATTTCTTGAGAATGAGGAGTTTCCGTGTTTGCCTGTAATATATATATATATATATATATATATATATATATAGCGAGAGAGAGAGAGAGAGAGAGAGAGAGAGAGAGAGAGAGAGAGACAGACAGACAGACAGACAGACAGACAGACAGACAAAGATAAATAAATAGTAGATAAATAGACAGATATAGATATAGATGTAGAAGATCTTACCTTAAATTCTCTTCTGGGGTGTGAATATATATATATATATATTTCTTTATTTATTTATTAAATCTTTCCATCTGACAATCTATAAACCTCGATCTTTCCCAGTACAAATGTATTTCGGTTTCTTTTTACTCCATTGCCCTCTCACGGGCGCTCTTCCTCTAACTCTGAGTTTTCCTCCACCAATTTCTTGCATATCTACCTTTCATTCTCCTCCAATCTCTTTCTCTTTTCTTATATTTGAATCTTTCTTTTTATTTATTTATTGTGTTTGGGTTTTTTTTTTTTTGCCTGCTTGATTCTTCCTGTCCTTATAAAGTTAGAATATTTGAATATTTGAATTTTCATCTTTGTGTATCTTTTTGTATCTTTATGCGTTTTCCTCCCAATCTCCTCTCTCTCTCTCTCTCTCTCTCTCTCTCTCTCTCTCTCTCTCTCTCTCTCTCTCTCTCTCTCTCTCTCTCTCAATTGGAAAGGAGGCTAAGATGAATACATTGAAAAGGAAGTATAAAACTCTGGGTATGATGATTTTATAAATTTCTTCCTTTCGCGAGACATGACACATCTTGCAGGCAGTATCATTCCTTTGGCAAGAATTAGTTAGTCTTATGTTTTTTTTTTTTGTTTTACTTGCAGGTTCAGCTGGCAGATGCTTTGTCTTATATGCCTCTCTCTCTCTCTCTCTCTCTCTCTCTCTCTCTCTCTCTCTCTCTCTCTCTCTCTCTCTCTCTCTCTCTCTCTCTCTCTCTAATATTCTCTCCCTCTCCCTCTCTCTCGCTCTCTCTCTCTTATTCTCTCTCTCGCTCTCTCTCTCTCTTATTCTCTCTCTCGCTCTCTCTCTCTCTTATTCTCTCTCTCTCTAATATTCTCTCTCTCTAATATTCTCTCTCTCTCTCTCTAATATTCTCTCCCTCTCTCTCTCGCTCTCTCTCTCTCTCTTATTCTCTCTCTCTCGCTCTCTCGCTCTCTAAGTACAATTAGACTACGAAGAATCCCTCACTTAAGTAATGGATTGACGAACTAAAGAAAGGTATAAATAAACAACAATACTATGGTGGATTTAGAACAACAATGTTTAATAACTTGACTCGGCGTTTTTAAATAATTTCAGATTGGAACCAACTCAAACAATATTAAATATGAGAGTGTATACCATATAACACGCGTTAACAGCAAAGTACAAAAAAGAATGTTGTTTGATATGTACATACAACAGCAACAGACTTGGTCTTTTTCCGCTTAGATTGTGTGAGATGAGAGTAGAGAGGAAAAAGAGGCTTGCAGAGCCAGACACTGAGAGATAAACGTAAAGAATAAGAGATAGAGAATAAAAGAGAGATTGTATCTAATTGGGAGTCTACACACATCAGTCCAGTTCAGGTGATGGTGACCAATAACAGAGTGGGGAGAGTAAGAGAAGATAAGTAGAGAGAGAGAGAAAGAAAGAGAGAGAGAGAAAGAGAAACAGAGACACAGACACAGAAAGAGAGAGAAAGAGAGAGAGAGAGAGAGAGAGAGAGAGAGAGAGAGAGAGAGAGAGAGAGAGAGAGAGAGAGGGAGACAGAGATGCGCTACTAAATCTCCTGTAGGAAATGAAACGTACATCTGTGTGAAAACTCTACGAAATCAACAGAGAGGTAATAAAAAAACCATGAAATCAGTTTGAGATATCAACGCTCTCAAAGGATAAACTAACATACTCTTATTACGATACCAACATGTCCACAAGCATGAAAAAGCTGTGGACACAGGTAAGACAAGCATCACATATAGGGCAGGCAATCCCAGAAGATTGCCTGGGATTTAAAGAAAGGCAGAAAGAAAGACACAAATGATGATTGAACAATAAGTTGTTTGACATTTGAAGCTCGGCGCACATTGACAAGATTCTGTAGTTATTCTCTGAAGGCCGCTACACAAAAGCCCGGCCCCTGTTTCAGAATCAAATTCTGCGGAGCAGCAATATTTTATAAATTAGGGCACAATTTTCTATAAAAAAGCATATTAAAAAATGAAAAAAAAAACATATCGCAAAATGCAAGAAATAATCCGTTTTTCCCAGTTATGATGAAAATGCCCTGAGAACAAGATTGGGTGTCGCTTGTAATGTCAACAATAATGTTTTAGAATGAAATTACAGCTTTTCTCTGGCAAAGAATCAACCTCCAAGTGCAAATGGGGCAACATTATTAAAGCAGCTGTGGAACTGAGAGTGAATGTGTGAAAGGTAGTGGTGGATGCGGTGAAGATAGTGGTGGAAGTGGTGATCAATGTGGCAAAGGTACTGGTGGATGAGGTGGAAGTGGTGATAAACATGGTGGATGTAGTGGTAGAAGTGGTGACGAATGTGGGAAAGGTACTGGTGGATGTGGTGGAAGTGGTGGTGAATGCGGTGAAGGTATTAGTGGAAGTGAGTTTCAATAGAGTGGATATAGTGGTGGAACTGGGGATCAATGTATTGGAGATAGTGTGAGAAGTGATCATAAATAATGTGTTGATAGTAGTAAAAATCGGGATCAATAGAGTGGATACGATGTCGGGACGTGTGATAACTAGTCATGTGATGTGATTTACTGTGTTTGTGATAATAGCAAACATAGCGCTTCACGAACAAAAGTTCTAAGGATATTAATAGTCTTGCAAGGGTAATCACAAATGTAAATGTTGTGGTTGTGATGGTGAAAGTTGTGGTTAGGCTGGCGTGTAAGGTAGGGCAATTTGTTGAGAGGCAGAGGTGGAGATTATGGTGGAAGTGGTAGTAGCAATGGTAAGGTACATGCAGGCTTGGTAAAATTGTTGATGCAGACAAGAGTTTGCGATGGTTAATGCAATGGAGACAGCGGTGAATTGCAAATAGTGATATTACAAAAGACCAAAGACTAGGGTAGAAAATTGGAAAAGCTGAAGAAAATTAAGCAAAGTTTTAAAACGTCAGGCTAAAAATGTTGGAATCGGTTTCAACAACCATTCTCTAATCTGAAATATGTAAAATCGTTTAACAACTTTTAGCACATGTTTATTTTATGAACAGTTAGCATTTACAGTCAGGAATTTTAGCATATTTTAAACTTCTGAAATAAAGTTTGTTACAAACAATTGTTTTCCATGGCAATTAAATAAATCGAATAGGAGCAGATGGTGCCCAGCAAATTGCAGCAAAAATTTTCAGAACAACGCCGAATCCTAGAATTCGCGTTGGCCATATGCCCCTCAACTCCACAAGCACATACACTTTGTGTAACTCTATCATTAGGAGTCACTGCCGAATCCAAATGTAGCTTGTGCGCTTGTGCGCTGATTCTTCCGTTCTTTTATAAAAGTTTGTAGCTCGGTCTTGCAGATCTTCGAAGTTTTCTTTCGATTTCCGAAAGTTTGACCAGCAAAGTCCAATTTTTGACTGTCCCATGCTCACTCTACATAACGCTCTTGATGGCCTGCTGGTTTTCATTGGCCAGATGTCTTGGTCCACAGGGCTCAATAGAAGCTGTTTTTGGTGGTGAGTCTATTTTCATTCTTCCAGATATCTTGGTCCAAAAGGCTCAATAGAAATTGTTTTCGTGGTGAGCCTATTTTCATTGGTCCAGATATCTTGGTCTACAGGGCACAAAAGAAACTGTTCTTGGTAGTGAACCTATTTCATTGGTCCAGTTATCTTTGTCCACAGGGCTCAATAGAAACTGTTTTCGTGGTGAGTTTATTTTTATTGACCAGATATCTTGGACCACAGGGCTCAATAGAAACTGTTTTTCGTGGTGAGTCTATTTTTATTGACCAGATATCTTGGTCCACAGGACTCAATAGAAACTGTTTTCGTGGTGAGTCTATTTTTATTGACCAGATATCTTGGTCCACAGGACTCAATAGAAACTGTTTTCGTGGTGAGTCTATTTTTATTGACCAGATATCTTGGTCCACAGGACTCAATAGAAACTGTTTTCGTGGTGAGTCTATTTTTATTGACCAGATATCTTGGACCACAGGGCTCAATAGAAATTGTTTTCGTGGTGAGTCTATTTTTATTGACCAGATATCTTGGTCCACAGGACTCTATAGAAACTGTTTTCGTGGTGAGTCTATTTTTATTGACCAGTTATCTTTGTCCACAGGACTCTATAGAAACTGTTTTCGTGGTGAGTCTATTTTTATTGACCAGATATCTTGGTCCACAGGACTCTATAGAAACTGTTTTCGTGGTGAGTCTATTTTTATTGACCAGATATCTTGGTCCACAGGACTCAATAGAAACTGTTTTCGTGGTGAGTCTATTTTTATTGACCAGATATCTTGGTCCACAGGACTCAATAGAAACTGTTTTCGTGGTGAGTCTATTTTTATTGACCAGATATCTTGGTCCACAGGACTCAATAGAAACTGTTTTCGTGGTGAGTCTATTTTTATTGACCAGATATCTTGGTCCACAGGACTCAATAGAAACTGTACTTGTTCCGCCTGGTGTTCCTGCTGGCGCCGCCATGCGGCCCGCTGGAGGAGGTCACCGACATGTTGGACGATCTGGCGCTGACCTGGGAGTGGCGATAGCTGTCGCGCTCGTGGCTGTCGGCCGCGGAGGTCACGTGAGTGGACGCGCCCCAGGACCTGGACACGCGTCTGACCTGCTGACCTCGCGGGCACTTGAAGTTGGAGAAGGCCAGGTAAATCCACGGGTTGGTGCACGAGTTCAGAGAGGCCATCAACATCAGAAGCACCACGACAGGGTCTGTAAAGTGAGACGCAGACATTGGTAAGACATAATATCAGGCGTGATGAGCATTTCAATGAGGCATCAGTTTTTTGTCTTTGTTTTTTTTTTTTTTTTTTGAAAGGAAAACAAATTTGCTCATAAGAGTTAGTGGATTAAACTTCTCCTCATAATTATTAGGGGAAAAATGAAATTGGGATGTTCCTTTCTACTTTAAAAAAAAAACGTTTGAAACCTTATGCAGTCTATAAAAAGTCAATTTGTGAACATTTCCTCAGCCCTCTCAGGTATATGAAACAAGTACTCGACTGAAACAGGCTAAATATTGTAATCTTTTTCTTCACGAAACTTGCTATTTCTAACGGTTGCAGGTCTAATATGCTCCAATTCTCTAATGGTTTTTTGTTCATCTCAGTTACAGTTTTGGTAACACAACATTAACAGAACCTGCCACCACAAGCAGGTTCAGGTGAGCTTTATTCATTTTGTCTCCTTACTTGCCTTCCCTGAAACTCATCCTCTCCCCCACACCCACACCCACACACACTCCCATGTCGTGGAATACACAATCTGCCTACCACCTTATGTGAAATATCTTCCAACTTATGAGCTATATGATAGAAATGCACCCATAAAACAAAATGAATTTTTAACTTAAAAAATAAAATCAAATTAATCTTTGAGAAAATTTTAAACCCTCTTCAAATGTTAATATATCTGTAGTTGTGTGAATTCTAACATTTGTTGGGTTCTAATTGAGCAGCACTTCAAAGGATATCTAGTTGACGAAACTTGTCTAACCCTTGAAATGATGAACTATTAGATCGGACATGCGCACTCACGTTCCAGGTATTTCTCGCCGCCGAAGACCGAGTACAGCTGGACGAAGAAGTATGGCGCCCAGCAGATGAGGTAGCACAGCACCACGGTCAATGTCAACTTGATGGTCTTAATCTTTGACCTGGACACACCCCTCTGGTACGCTCTGGGCTTTTTGGCCTCGCACGCCGCAGAAGTGGCCAGATGACCCGTTGACCCCAAGACGGAGCTGGTGCCACTTCTGCTGGAGCCTGTGGACGGGCCCTTCCGGCCCTGGAGTCTGTCACTCGCCAAGAGGGCCGCGCTTCTCTGGGACCCGGTGGAGTGGAACGAGATCCGGAACCGGAAAGGTCTGTTGTCTGACCCGGAAGTGCTGTTCCGCACGGACCTGGTGAAACGGGATTGGAATTATAGAATCTTAAAATTGTATTTTCATAACACAGTGTCAAGCTTTATCGATGGATATTCGGATACGAAACTGCTATGTGGGTAAAGAAAGGATACCAGAAATTATCTTTCTCTCTGAAAATTGTAATCACAAAGGCGTTATCTCTTAAAAGACTAACAACAAGGGGAACGAATTCGAAACTATTAGTGAAAGCATCAACGGTGAGATTAGTATATTACATTTTTTTTTAAATCTGCTTTTATTGCAAGGGCGTCTAATTTTAATATACATCTTTTTATAAAGTGAGACCATAATCTTTTATCACGTAAAACTCGTAATGAAAGCTACTAAAATTATCCCATTGGGAAATCATTTTTTTTTTCCGCAACAGATGTTTTCGGCAATCCAGAACGCTCGTGAACGTTGTAAAGACGTGGCAGCTCCACCATCCGTTCAAACCCACCTGTACACGATGTGGCTCTCTTTGGATCCGACGCTCAGCCACACCACGTGACAGATACGGCCGTAGCAGAAGGCCAGAATGAGGAACGGGATGGCGTAGTCTGAGAGGAAAACCCACACGATGTATGCCTGGATCCCCCAGTCCTCCACGAAACTGGCGTAGCAAGAGAAACCCTCTGGATGGAGAGATGGCGGGGAGAGAGGATGGTTAATAGTGGAAAAAAAAAAGAAGAATGAGAAATAAAGTTCGGTTCATTTTCTGGTTTATTGTGAATTTGTAAATATTTTTCGAGTATAAAGCTATGAGATGGTATAATTGCTTCATTATAATCTAATTGTTATAATGTGATTTTGGGGTTCTTAAAGGCATTGCTCCTTCACACATGGCCAGTTTTAAATAATAAGCTGGTAAAAAATTTATAGCTCATCCCTAATTCCTCGACGTGGTCTTTGCAGATCTAGGAACGTTCACATGAAGTGAGTAGGAAGAGAGGAGAGAGAAATGAAGGTTTAAAGAAAAGAAACAAAAAGAGAGGAAGATCAGAAATAATTGAAAGAGAGGGTGAAAGAGGGCGTGAGAGAGCGAGAGAAAGAAAGTGTCAGGGAGAGGTAAATGAAGGTTCAGTGCAAAGAAAAAGAAAGAGAGGTGGATGACAAATTAGTATAAGAGAGGATGAAAGAAAGGGTGAGTAAGCGAGAGGAAAAAAAGGGTTGGGGAGAAAGAAATAGAGAGCGTAAGAAAGGAGTATGGAAAGGAGTCACAGAGTTTGTCCATATTTCCTCAACGTATCTTTGTAGGAAGATTCAAGGCAAATTTAAGTACCATTTAATTAGCAGAAGAGTTCGTTTACAGACATAACATTTGCTCCTAGTTCAGAAACAGTTATAAACATTCCAGAGAGGCTGTTTTTAAACAGACTATTCTACGCCACGTACAACTCTAAACAAAAATATCATAGCGCACAGGTAGAAAAGTTCATAGAATGTTTGCTCTTAGTTGTAAGTCTTCTCTTAAAAAGTTCTTCTATTTATAAGCTAAAGATAAAAAAATTAAATCATAAGCCCATAACTGAGCCCAAATTTAACTAAAGTAAAGAGAATAAACAAACCCGAACTGATTCCGTCTATTATTACTCGAAATATCTTTAAAATGAATTCAGGTTACAATTGAAGTCCATTTCTCCTTTCCGTTTTCGTTGTACTTTTTGTTAACAAAAACTGGCACAATCGTATTATTCCAATGTGGATAGAATATTCATAAGGGACAACGAAAAAAATCTCGACTCTAATTGCTTTTTCCCTCAGTAATTTTCTCTTCGGCATTAACGGATAATGTACCAATCCCATCCCCCTAAAGGTGGAGACCGTGCGAGAATAAATCATTTCTAGATCGTGGTTGGAGAAAGAGGATTTTCCGGTTTTTAGCAGAAAAAGTGCAGTTTTAACCTCTAGAGGTGGTGACTGTAGTTTTATTGTGTTCGCAATAATAGGAAGAATCAAAGAAAATGACGCGATGGTGTAGGTAGGGGTTTACGTTTTCTCGTTTTGAGGCCAGGGGAAATATAAGCAGATGGAAATCGATTGGAGGGAGAGAAAAAAAGAAAGAGAGAGAGAAAAAGAGAGAGACAGAGAGAGAGAGAGAGACAGAGAGAGGGAGAGACAGAGAGAGAAAGGGAGAGAAAGATACAAGATGCGTTAGAGACAAAAAAAGAAAGATGTAGATAGAGAAATGAAATTAATAAAAAAGACGATGAAAGAGAGGGTGAGAGAGCTAGAGAAAGACAGTGTCAGGAAAAAAGAGAGGAGGATGGAAAGGATACCACACTGAAGGGCAAAGACACTGAATGGTTTGCCATAGTTTACAAACAACACGTCACGACTCCACAAGCCATAGGAGTAAAGAAATAGTTTGTTGAGCATTGAGCATGTCAGCAGCGACAGGTAGTACAAAACTGGTAGCCATTGTGTCTGCTACCGCCCGAGATCTAAGACGGACCTACCTCCATAGGGGTCGGAGTAGCTGAAGATGAAAAACTGAGGCAGGGCAAAGACGAGCGCCAGCGTCCAGGCTAGAGATATCATGAGGTGGACCCGCTTCGGCGTGAGAGTCTGGCTGGTCAGCGGGTGACAGATGGACACGTAACGGTCAAGCGCCGCCATGACCAGTACCCAGGAGCTAGCGTACATCGCCACCACCTGTGGACAAACAAATGTATCAGTCCTATTGAGTTTAAGGGCGTGTAGTTATTGAGTATGATGAGAGGAATTACCGCTGCATGAATCAACAATGACGCTTTGCGTTATGTCGTAGTTTCTCCCGATATTTTTTTAACAGTATTTCTCTGATTTAAAGTTTAACCTAATCCTCTTCATTTTTTGTAGAACTCGTCCTGATCTAAAAACGCAGACAATTTGCATAAAAAAAATATCGTTAAAGCAGCACTTTGAAAAAAATAATGCAATAATTCAGATGCGCATGACTTAACGAGTGCCAAAAAAATGACGCTAATGTGCTTTTATGGGTGTTATGCGATTATCTATTATTTTTTTTTGCTACAAGAGAAAGGAAAGTGGAAGCCCATTCCTACATTATCATTGGCAAACATGGAGATCTCGACAACATCATGGTTCAAGTGATGTGATAACAATAGGTCTGGACTGAACCAACATTGGCGCCATGTCCCTCCTCCAAATGGCACGCCTAACCCTTATCGTTACTAGATGTTAGCATTAACTTTCATCCAACAGTTTGTCTTTCTCTAGAGATCGTGCCCGGCTGCCGATTGCAGTTATTGCAACATTACTTGAGATAAAGCGCAAACTTAGATGGACATAGCGAAATGGTACGGTTGATAAGCTAGACGGTCCACAGAGTGGGAACATGCCTGTACAAACTAAGCCCAAAAGTCTCTTTTCTAGTGATTGAGTACACGCAAAACTCAATGCTTGAAGGATTCGGGTTGTGTTTTGTCAATAGGCCACGTATTCCGATACAATGTCAGGTCTTTGGTTAAGACTAGAGTACATGTTAGTGATTTCGAGTCTTTGATACGTGAGTAGAAAGACGAATCTCGCACGTAAGTAAACAGATTTATAATAATATGTTGATTCAACAGCAGCATGGTCATAACATCGCAAGGGCTAAGAAGAGGAAATGACTTCATTGAGGGTTATATCACAAGGGTCCACGAGTAGGGAGGGAGAGGGTGGGGATGGGCGTGGAGAAGGAGGAGGTGTTTGAGTAGAAAAAGGAGAATGGCAATAATAATAATAATAATAATAATAATAATAATAATAATAATAATAATAATAATAATAATAATAATAATAATAATAATAATTATAGAAGAAGAGGAAGAAGAAGAAGAAAAAGAAATACAACAACAACAACAACAACAACAACAACAACAACAACAACAACAACGACGACGACGACGACGACGACGACGACGGCAACGATAACATAAAAAAATAAAGGAGTTTGAACACAAAATGAAAAAAAACGAAATATATTTTGTTGCAAGATTCCAATTTTAATCTCCACCTCCACTCCCCCCCCCTCCCCAACCACCCACTCCACTCTCCACCCTAACTCCTGAAACGCATATGTCTCATTTCCTGTGAGAATATGACGGAGGGTGTCATGAACTAAGTACATGGATGTACGGATCAGGTGGCGTTGACAGATAATCAATGGCCTTAGGAATAGATCTTAAGAGAATCTCCCACACAATTCTTTCTCGCAAAGTCCTAAATAGCATGACCTGATTCTTTTAACTGAACGTTTTAGTCCAGGATTTGTGGATTTATCAACACCGCCACAATACAGACTTTACAAAAACTTTTGTTTTGATTTTAAAATAAAAATTCAAGAACCAATCAGAGGAATATAATAACAGATGCTTTGAACTGTAAGGGTTGAGGAAGCGCAGCAACCTTCTAAATCTCAGGACCACAACTTTGATGTAATCAAAGTTTGCTGTTTTTATTTATTTAAATTTTCTTGGCTTTCTCTCCCTCTCTCTCTCTCTCTCTCTCTCTCTCTCTCTCTCTCTCTCTCTCTCTCTCTCTCTCTCTCTCTCTCTCTCTCTCTCTCTCTCTCTCTCTCTCTCTCTCTCTCTCTCTCTCTCTCTCTCTCTCTCTCTCTCTCTCTCTCTCTCTCTCTGACTTACAATTATTTCTGACATTCTAATCTTCTATCACCATCTCAGTGTCTTAACTGCCTTTGTTTCGGCTTTCACTCTCTCTTTTTTGTTATTTATCACGTTTACTTTGCATTCTTCCTTTCTTTCTTTCCGCAATAAATTATAGTCAATATATCACCGGCTTTAGAATACAAAACATCTCCCAAACTTGACTCAAAATATCCCCAATAAATACTAGCAAGAGACAGTTTGTATTTGCGCAGGAATGCAATATCCCATCTGTACATGAAGAAACAACCACTGCAATGTTTACTCTGAAACAATACAATTGTTCTTTGTGTCATGCAATACACTCTATCAATAAGCGAGTCTACAGGCCCTGTGTGCTAGAATTCTAAACAAAGTCAATATTGCACACCAAGCAAACAAACTGCATTGCTTCTATAGATTTTTTTGGAGATTGTTGTAATTATCTGCTTTCTTAACATGACACAGATGGGTTTCCAATGAAATGAAATGAGGAGAAAGTAAGGGAAAAATCAACGCAAGAAAAAAAAGGGTCAACAATGCAGCCATTTAGGATCACTATAATGATATCAACAATAATAATAATGTTTTATGAACGGTACAGATCGTGTGTAATTCTCACAGCAATGTTCACAGTACTGATCAGGAAAATAAAACGTCAAGTAATGTAATGAGGAAAGCTTCAATATCGATATATAAATATAGAGGTGAAACCTGATTGTTTCAATACGAAGTTAATGGTCATTTTACATCGATGACGATAGTTCGTTTTCCGAAACGACTGCAGTTTGAAGACAACAAAAGGAACGGAGACATTCGTAAACTATGATAATATTTTATTAAAAAAACACAACGACATTATATGTAACGGTCGTTGATATGTAACTAAACCTGAAACAAGCATTCTCGGCCTGTCACTCACCTGAAAGTAGGCGACCCCCTTACACAGGAAGTCGTTGCCGTAGAAGTTCCGGAGAATGTCCCACATTAGCTGCGGCAACACGTTGAAGAACGCCACGAACAGGTCAGCGATGGCCAGGTGGGCGATGAACCACTGCATCCGGGACAGCTTCTGTCTGCGCAGGCGCAGCACAAGTAACACGATTCCGTTGCCGAAAATGGCGAGATAAAGAATGGCCGCCTGGAGAAACATTGTAGAGGAAATAATTAAAATGGTTTTATTATTTTTCTCGCTTACTGAAAGATTCTGTACGTGTATACCGTCAATTTGGGGTTGTTTTTTTTAAACTGCAACCCAGACTCTATCTCGTCATAAATTTATCTTCTTTCTTCCGTTCAAGTCTTTACCTATTTTGCCTCTACCTATTTTTCTCGTGCTTCTCTTTACCTATTTTACCTTTAACTATTTTTCTCGTCCTCGCCTTTACCTATCTTACCTTTAACTATTTTTCTCGTCCTCGCCTTTACCTATTTTACCTTTAACTATTTTTCTCGTCCTCGCCTTTACCTATCTTACCTTTAACTATTTTTCTCGTCCTCGCCTTTACCTATTTTACCTTTAACTATTTTTCTCGTGCTTCTCTTTACCTATTTTACCTTTAACTATTTTTCTCGTCCTCGCCTTTACCTATTTTACCTTTAACTATTTTTCTCGTCCTCGCCTTTACCTATTTTACCTTTAACTATTTTTCTCGTGCTTCTCTTTACCTATTTTGCCTTTAGCTGTTTTTCTCGTTCTCCTCTTTACCAATTTCATTTTTAACTATTTTTCTCGTACTCCTCTTTACCTATTTTACCTTTAACTATTTTTCTCGTGCTTCTCTTTACCTATTTTGCCTTTAGCTGTTTTTCTCGTTCTCCTCTTTACCAATTTCATTTTTAACTATTTTTCTCCTATTCCTCTTTACCTACTTCTTTCATCCTCATCTTTACCTTTTTTAACTTTACCTATTTTTCTCATCTTCCTCTTACCTATTTTACACTTTTCTGCCCTACTCTTTAACTATTTTTTTCGTCTCCTCTTTATATATTTCACCGTTTTCTCGTCCTCCTCTTTACCCTTTTTATATCTGTTAAAACCTTTTCTATTTCTCTTGAATTTCTTTTCTTACCTTTTTTTAAGAAAAAAAATTTTCGACTGAGATTTTTTTCAAGCATATTGAACTTATTCCAACAACACCATAACTGAATTTAACAAATAGAATCGTGATAATTTCCGCGGAATCGAATTATTGTGAACATAAAAAAGTTATATTCAGATCTATCATTCAAGACTTGTTCATTTCAGTTTTCTAAGAAAGCTTTCGTAACACAAATCTAGATATGCCTAACTGAACATTTTGCACATCTGAACTTCAATGTTTCAAAAACTTTTAAAAGACCAAAAATAATACAAAACTGTACATCAGGTTATATAAGTTGTTAGAGAGAAAGATTAATCATTATCATCTCGTTTGTAGCAACCCTCGGTGTGTTGACCAGGTTAGTCAATGACCTTTTCATTCACTCCAGATACTACAAATTCCTCGACTCTTCCGTACTACTAAGGTCTCTGCTCTTTTTCTCTTAGGGCCAGAAGTTAAAAAAAAGAAAAGTTACCCTACTTTTACTCTGTAGTTCTAGTGTGTTTGTGTGTGTATATCTATATTTATATAAAGGCGCAGACAGCTTTTTACATCTTTAACGGATATGCTTGGCTTAGGATATAATTTTGTCTTCTCCCAATGGTTTTTGTTGTTGTTGTTGTAGTTGTTGTTTTGGGTTTTTTTTAACTTATAGTTATTTAAAAGAATCTTTGAAAAGAACGGAAGAATTTCTGGAAAAAAATGCTCGAATTTTCAATATCACTCATTGCTGACACGAAATCAGTTTTATGTGGTTTGAATCCTTCTGCGTTATGCTTCCCGGCTGTTATAAACTTTATGTTTTCATCGAAATATTTAAAATTTAAAACTCACATGCGTCTCGTAAATATCAATAATTTTGACACAAAATCTTGAGAAAGTCTGTAAGTAGATAATTAGTTTCCACCTCTCTCTCTCTCTCTCTCTCTCTCTCTCTCTCTCTCTCTCTCTCTCTCTCTCTCTCTCTCTCTCTCTCTCTCTCTCTCTCTCTCTCTCTCTCTCTCTCTCTCTCTCTCTCTCTCTCTCTCTCTCTCTCTCTCTCTCTCTCTCTCTCTCTCCCTCCACACGCGCTCTCCCATCAGGCTCATGATCATTGAATACTGATAAGAAAAAGATCTGGAAAGTAATGGACCATTTTCACTTTCCGTTTTGATTATCGCCTTTTTTTTTTTTTAATGTTTTAGGTGATTAGGGGGGAGTGTTTCTCGGGTCTAGTTGGTTAAAAAAAAATGAGAACTTCTTCAGATTGAAAATCCAACTTACCAGTACCCCTATCTCGGCTTTCCTGAGGTCCTCGTCGATACCCATCATGTCTGGGGGCTGTGTGACGTTATCCGGCATGACACTGGACATGTTGCCTTGTCCATCAGCGGACATGTTGTAGAGGTCACGCTTGGACGCGTCGCCACTTGGGTCAAGGACGGCAGGGCGCGTCCAGCGGAGGTGAAGGATGTCGCTAGATTGGGCGAGAATCGCGTCCACACGCGTTCTGTCTTTGGCAATGTGTGGCTCAGGGGTCACCACACGGTTGACGGGTGAGGTGGACGGGAGTAGTCTTAGGGCTTGTTCAGCGGTCAAGTTTAGTGTGAGAACCATTGTAAGGCAGTGAAAGTTACCGCACTAGAGGAGTATAGTACAGCGAGTTAAAAGCATCGGGTTTGAAGTCTTGTTTCCGTCCTGTATGGACATGGAGAGAGCATCAGTTTCTGTAACTGACGCTCAGCTCTGATGAAAGCAAGATTTTTCTGGGGAAGGAAATTAAAGAAATAGAAAAATAAGCATGTAGGAATAATTATGTGGTAAGATATGTAGAGGTTTTAAATCTTGTATACTTCTTTTAGAAGTTCATATGTATCGTTAATCTTTGATATAATCTCAAACAATTAATTTATTGGATAAATATCACCGATGCTTATGCAGCCTCAGGATATTAGAAGCAAATTAATCTTTTTTTTTATATATATATATCTAGAGTTCTCCAATTTTTATGCTTTATTCGACTACTTTAATTGTTTCGATATATTTTGTTTGATATGTATTCTTTGAATTTTTTTAGAAATATTTTCAGACCGATAAAGCCGATTGTCCGTATCGATTATACGAGATTTTAAATCAAACACAAACTAGAGAAAAAATCGTTAGTGGAACTCTAATTTTCTGTTCATTCTAACTTGTAAAAAATATTGTTGTCGAAGAGAAAGAAAAACATTCATTTTACCGTCAGTTGTATGAATGTCTAGTATGCGTGACTGTTTCCAGGTGTTATTTAAAATGTTTTAGATTTTTTTTAATTGTTCATCGAATGTTTTATTGAAATCGGTTTTCAATTTTCCAGGTCTAATTTAAAAGACAAACAGTTTTTTTTAACACCTCCGTTTTGGCACATTTGCGTAAAACTGTTATTTTCTAAACGTAAGTAAAGGTATCAACTGGTAGAGAAGCGCTTTTGTACTTTTAAGAACAAAACTTACTCCTATCAATATTTATTTCAATTCTTAAGATGGATCCTCCAAATATTCGTAGGGTTCGTTAAACCGAAGGAAATTCTGACTTCACAGTATGTACCAGTGGCACACGAGGCGAGATTGGGAGCTCAGTCAAAGTATTGCTACAGCTTCCTCGTCTCTTGTCTCCTAAAGATGATGAATGGGGCGTGTGAAGGGACGCCCGCACCTGATATACAGCGCTCTAGTCTGGCCGTCATTTCTCGCCTCACACCCCACGCGCGCTCTCACCGCGGTGAGCGTCAGAAGGTACTCACTGCTCGCCTGGCGTCGGTGGAGTGAGTGAGTTCGTTAGTCAGAGAGAGAGAGAGAGGGAGAGAGAGAGAGAGAGGGAGAGAGAGAGAGAGAGAGAGAGAGAGAGAGAGAGAGAGAGAGAGAGAGAGAGAGAGAGAGAGAGAGAGAGAGGGAGAGAGAGAGAGAGGGGGAGAGAGAGGGAGAGAGAGAGAGGGGGAGGGAGAGAGAGGGGGAGAGAGAGAGAGAGAGAGAGAGAGAGAGGGAGAGAGAGAGAGGGAGAGAGAGAGAGAGTGAGAGAGAGAGAGAGAGAGAGAGAGAGAGAGAGAGAGAGAGAGAGAGAGAGAGAGAGAGACAGAGACAGAGAGACAGAGAGGGAGGGGGGTGATTTGATCAGAGTATGTTCACCGACAGTTTCTGTTTTGACGAGAAACGATACGATATCGTGTGAACACCCAAAAGTTTTTAGTAATGAACGTTTGACAACGGTATGAAGATTTCTTCCACCAACCCACCTGCCCCCACTCCATCTCTTCCCACCGACTTTTATCTTCTTGAAGTTTCCAGCTGTCCACGCATCCGGTGGTTTTGAAATGACCTTTTTAGACATGGGAGCAATAGAAAGCAATCTTGCTATGTATGCATTCATGTGTCAACGAGCTTTATTGTTGGCCGTTATGGCATTCCCCATCATGCCTGATGTAGGATAAATTCTGGATTTACAAGCAAGGCTGGTAGTCATACAAGAGTTAGAATTCTACGATGCAGCGTAACCGATGCTTTTCCCGTTTATCAATACGGCCCTAAAGCTATGGGCCAATATGGTCGTAATTCATACATTGTGAAACATATACAACATAATTTAAACTTTCATTTCTTCATCTTTTCACTCCGAAGTACCTATAAATCATTTTCAACGACCTTTTGTTAAAATCTTCCGCTGACACACAAAACCATTATCTCGAAGTATTAA